>JAHLJT010002406.1:134685267-135010514 GCA_031308135.1 Acheta domesticus
CCGTTAGTCAGTCCGCCCGTCCGTTAGTTAGTCCCGTCCGTTAGTCAGTCCGTCCGTCCGTTAGTCAGTTCGTCCGTTAATCAGTCTGTCCGTCCGTTAGTCAGTCTGTCCGTCCATTAGTCAGTCTGTCCGTCCGTTAGTCAGTCTGTCTGTCTGTCCGTCAGTTTCTGAACAACATACGCGCTTAAACCATACGTGCGATTTCTTCCAAACTCTCGATATTCTTCAGTCATCTGCGTTCCATCGAGGCGGCGCGATTTTGAAAAACTTTGTTCAAAATTGTGCTCGCTTTAAAAAAATGTACGACTAAAAGTGCACTCGCGAATGTTGAAACTAGTAGCATTTCTCTTAATCGCGAATGTTCGGAACTCGCGAATAGTGAATTCGCGGGTGTCGAGGGATTACTGTGTGATTACGTTCCATGTACGCAATCAATTGAAATTACCGAACGTGGTTCCCATTTATTACATTCATTTAGTTTTACTTAACATAATTAACACTATAGTCATTTACATACAATACAAGGAAATAAGACGCGGAATCAGATGCATTTAATTGAACCTTGATTACAGTTTTTAAAATGCAAATGTTTATACCAAGTGTCGACAACCAAGTGTAGCAGTATTGCAAAAAACATTGCTAAGTCATGTTACCTATCTCTCTTTTCTTATACAGCAAATTGGAACAAATTAAACAATGGTATAGTATTTCAATACATTGAATGACAATTTTGTAATGCAAGAAAGGAAACGGTAGACACTTGGAGGGCGGAGTGGACTTCCCATAAAATCACCTTCAAAGGAGTTATGAAATCTACTTTTTGGAGCGCTGTGGTAAGTTGACTGGAACACTTGTCAATCGCATGTATATATTAATAATAGAAAAACAATTCATCGTCTAGTTCAGAGTTTTTTTTAACAATTTTGAATGTCTCAAATAAATCTTAACGAAAATTATTAGCAACTCATTTTAAAGTTTGATTTATTTGGAATGTCAAATGGCATACGAAAAAGATTTATGAACAACACTATTGAATAAAATAATGGTTTTATAAATAATGATAATTTTGATACCACGCAATTCATTCGATGGCCGCGACACGCAGGTTGCCGCCGCCTGTTCGTTCGCTTTGTGAGCACAGTCGAAAGGAAGAGTGGGAGGCGGTGAGAAGCCCCGGAGGTTGCGCGGCGTGGCGCAGCGCGGCAACAATCGCGCGAGCCGGGTGCACCCGCGCGTCGCTTCGCTTTGAAGCTACAGCGCCAGGTTTACCGAGGTCGTAAACGAGTTCATTTTCCTAGCTATCTTGTGCTTAGCACGTGTCTGACAGATGACACTCACGTACCATCGTCCTCTTTTACATTCCAAGCTTGTCAGGTAGCTGAATTGTCGATTAAACAACCTGCGTGTAATAATAAAAAGCGGAGATCTTCGTGGGGGGCTCTTCATTACTAAAGCAACTTTCTCTCTCCTCTCTCTCTCTCTCTCTCTCTCTCTCTCACACACACCACACACACAAAAACACCTGCAACAGAACGAGTAGTCAGCCCGAAATCTGATGGGCTTCGGCGCCCAGACGGAAGCGTTTTGGAATCCTTGGTGTAGGGCTGCTGTTTGTAGACGTAGAGGGACCTCGTGGAGCAGGCAAGCGGTTGAGACGCACGTAAAGGGACGAGGCCGAACGGAACAAGACGGGTCGGGTCGGGTCGGGTCGGGTCGGGTCGGGTCGGGTCGGGTCGGGTCGGGTCGGGTCGGGTCGGGTCGGGTCGGGTCGGGTCGGGTCGGGTCGGGTCGGGTCGGGGTCGGGTCGGGTCGGGTCGGGTCGGGTCGGGTCGGGTCGGGTCGGGTCGGGTCGGGTCGGGTCGGGTCGGGTCGGGTCGGGGTCGGGTCGGGGTCGGGACGGGTCGGGACAGGGGGACGGGTCGGGTCGGGTCGGGTCGGGTCGGGTCGGGAGGGGTCGGGACGGAGTGAGACGCCGAGCCTCGTCATCAGGACGTGTTCTATGCGCCCTGTTCGTCCTTTTCCGTTCCTTGCGCCCGGTTACGCAACCGCTCCTCCCCGCCTCTTCTGGAGTAGTTTGCCGCGTGTTTCGCCTGCCGCCATGGGCGGCGCGGCAGTAGCGTCGCAGCTTCCCGCTAGTTCTCCGCAGCGCTTTATTGCTTCGACATATGGCCCCAGCTCGCCAGCCCTTCGCCTCGGTCCAAACCACTCCCGTCACTTTGTTACTCTCCACTGTCTTTCCCCATTTTTTTCGTACCCTCCTCGTCCTTTCTGATGCACTGGTTTTGCTCACCCCGGAATATCATTTATATCCAAATCATGATCCTAGCTAGCTGAGATCGGTAGATACTCAAGAGGGTGGGGGAAACTGCAGGGTTTAGTGCGTGAATCAAGTTCTTCGTGAACTAGTTTTCAGAGTCACAGCAAAATTAAAATACTCAACAAATTTCACAGAAATGAGATTCCATCTTCTCCAGCCGAGAAAACCGCACTCGATCAGATAAAACCATATGGAAAGACGCAGCAATTCCTGTCGGAAAATTTGTGGGCAAATCACGTCGCATGCAGAGCATTCAGCACATTTGCACGCTCCGCGAAGGTCCGTCCGGCTTACACACTGCGTCTGGGCCACGAAGGAACACTACCCTGCCACCCGCTCCCAGTGCTCAGGTCACTCGCCTTTCAGCTAGCGCTGTATCTGCCATTGATGATATTTCCGCGTCCTCCCAATATTTTTTGGTATGTGAAGTACATTAGCGAGGACATTCAGAGAAAATAGGCCAGCGGAATAGATCCACGGGGGACCCGTATTTCAAACAAATGTTTCGATTTCCCCCACCGTAAACATTATTCATTTATTCATGCAACAAAATTAATTTATTCCGATTAATTTGACTTAGATGCAAAATAGTGGTTTATGCAATAAGTTTATAATGTTAAGCTTTATTGCATGAGTACGTATTTTGAAAACGAGTGACGTTAGGAGCGAGTTTTCAAATTGTACGAATGCAATGAATCGACATTGTACACGAGTTGCATACGCTACTATTATGTATGACAGTATTATAAATGTATTAGATAAGCGAACTTCATTTTGCGAAATAACTTTCCTATATCTCTGGTATTTTACATCCATGTGAGAAAAGGGTGGTCGCTTGTCTCTTTTACCTCTGCCTCAACCCCAACTCTCTCGCTGCGATGGGCTGAATGTGTGATGACGCAATCATTCGTGTAGTAAAATCTAATACGTTATCGGTTTGTCCGTTTATGAACGATTTCTTGCAACAGAAAGGGTCGTTTATAATGCTGGAATTCAAAAAATTTGTTTTATTTGTTTTGAAAAAATCGGAGCCCCTATTAAGATGGACAAGTTGTCCAAGCTGCCCCCCCTCCTCATCTGGGCACATGTGTATATTAGAGGCTCCCCGACAATCAGAACCCGTATCTATTGGATCGCCGCCTACCTCCCAATCATCTGAAATTGATGACGCCCGTCCCCGGGAACCACCAGGATGTCCACCCTTGCGTCCGCGGCCGGCGACCATGCTACCGATTGCCTGGCTTGTGCGCGCAGCCCTCTGGCCGGCCGCCCGGCCCACTCGGTGGTGGCGGCGGCGGCGGCGGCGGCGGCGGCGGCGGCGACGACGACGACGACGACGACGACGACGCGGGGCGTCCGCCGCGGAGGCCTCTGCCCATAAATCAAGCGGTGGTCGCCGTCGCCGCCATTTGACTGACTAAATTGGATCGGAATTGGTGGATGGAAGCGCCTCCCAAGCTCCTCAGTGGCAGCGGTGACAGGAGCAGGACGCACGCGCACGTCCTCCTCTGCCGATTCATTTAACAATTTTGTGTGTTCCGGGACTAGATCTTAATACAGAATTATGAATGTAAATAATATTTCTTAAAACGTTTTAAGGTATGTTTTGATTGCAATCTAGCAACACATAAATGCGCATCCTGCGAACATTCTCTAATTGGCGAAGAGAAGAGTAATAGGGAGGTAAACGGCTCAAGCACAAGTTACCAAGACGATTGTGAAAGATATGTGAATCTTTTCAACGAGTTAATAACCTACACGACCCCCATTTGGTTTCGCATCATTATTTGTCAAAAAAATAGCTCAAATGGCGGAACCAACATTACACTCGAATGCACACTCTTACGCATCAATCTTATCACAATGAAGTAAAAACATATTGTCTTTGGCGGCAATCAAACTCACAATCCAAGGAAAGCACTATTGTCACTACAATCTGTTGGTGACATGCCCATAGGTCAGCCCTCAATACCTGGGAATACCGTATAATCTTCCTTTTGTAATTCTGAAGTTGTCCAAACCAATCACAAATTTTACTACTTTTGTAAAGAATAATAATCACGCTTTGCACGCAAAGCAAAACCTCGCTAGGATGGTTACAACATCCAAATTGCTTACTCCAATCCAGTTTGGCTTTCCGTACTGTTCCCGGGAATCTACGGTTTCACTAAAAAGCGACCACCTCGCCTCATATTTCTTTTTCTTGTTCCTTCAACCAGCTCGTAACTTGAGGGCAATAGGTCCCACCTATTCTTCAGATGGATGCTTTGGTCTCAACTTCAATATGTCGGGATGTGGTTACGTGCAATTCAAGTGTTACAGCCATGTTAAATGGTTTATTAAATCATTTTCAAAAACTGCTGGAAGGACATTAAAATAAAGTACTTTTTTGTCTGTCGATTTGGTAACCATGCGCGAGTAATTACGGCAGAATAAATAACTTACTTCTTCCCAAATCTGGGACTCCACGGCTCCAATCTACCTCTGACTACTACTGCGGTCGGAGTGGAACACGAAGAAGAGTTCGTCCTATACTTACTGATATCTTTCACTATCCGCCACGCCGATGGCAAAGATGCTTAATTAAAAGACTGAATATAATAATAATAATAATAATATAATAATATAAAGAAAACCAAAGGAACTCCGGAATGGCTCACGTCGCGGCATCACGTATTTGCAACCCAAAGCGGAAGACAGCTCTTTGGCGAAGAACTACAGGCCAATCACATGCATGCTAGTAACGTACAAAATTATAACTGCAGCCATAGCTGACAAAATGTACAGACATCTAGAGAAGAATCATCTAATGCCAGCTGAACAAAAAGGATATCGTAAAGGTTCCTATGGCTGTAAGGAAATCTTGCTACTGAATAAAGTCATCTTGAATGATGTAAGAAACGAAAACGTATTTGAGCATGGCTTGGATTGACTACCAAAAGGCCTTTGATAGTGTACCACACAATTAGATTTTGAAGACCCTGGAGATCTATCGATTTCATCCTAGACTTGTTGAATTTTGCAAGGCTGAGCATGAAGTCGTGGAGTACCAGGTTACTAATACAGAGCAGAAAGGGAGTAGTAGAAACAAGTAGTATTCAGATTAACTGGGGAATTTTTCAAGGAGAATATCCCCTTTGCTGTTTTGCATTAGTTTGATCAAACTAACTAGACAGTTGTCGCACACTGACTTTGGTTACAAGCTCCATGGTGATGAAAGACCTGTATCACATTTGTTTTACATGGATGATCTTAAAGTGTTAGCAAGGAATGAAGCGATTCTCTCAACAAACGCTGTCCGTCATCAATGATTTTAGCAAAGACATCTGCATGAAGGTTTGGTCTTGACAAGTGTGCAAAAGTCAACTTATAAAGACGCAAAATGACCACGTCTGAGAACATTGAAGTTGATAGACACACTGTGATTCAAGATCTTGAGCCAGGTAAAACTTACAAATATCTGGGTATTGAAGAATGTGAGACCATCTCGAACGACACAATGAGAGAGAGAATTCGCAAGGAGTATTATAGAAGATTGAGACTTGTCCTGCAGCCCGCTCTGAAACTCAAGGAATAAATTATCAGCAATAGGTAGTTTGGCGGTGTCTGTAGACGAATACAGTTTCGGACTAGTAGACTGGACTGAACAGGAAATTCGCATCATGGATCGAAAATCCAGAAAACTGCTTACAATGCATCATGTTGCCCACCCCGTGCTGATGTACATAGACTTTATGTGTCTCGTAAGGAAGGAGGAAGAGGGCCTGAGACAAATTGAAGCCTCCTGGCACAATGCAATAATCGGGATGGGAAAGTATGTAGTCAGCCATCAAGATGACCCACTAATGAGGCAGGTCATGAAATCTTGATAATGGTGCAAACATCAACTTAAAGAGAGGCAAAATGACGTCAGAAAACATTGAAGCACACTGTGATTCAAGATCTTGAGTCAGGTAAAACTTACAAACATCTGGGCATTGAAGAATGTGAGACCATCTCGAACAACATAATGAAAGAGAGAATTAGCAGGGAGTATTTTAGAAAAGTGAGACTGATCTGCTCTGAACTCCAGGAATAAAACATCAGCAATAGGTAGTTTGGCGGTGCCTGTAGCCGAATGAAATTTCGGACTAGTGGACTGAGCACGAAATTCCCATCATGGATCGAAAAAACAGAAAAATGCTAACAATGCACCATGTCGACCACCCTTGAGCTAATGTACATAGACTTTACGTGTCACGTAAAGGAGAAAGGCCTCAGACAAATCGAGGCCTCCTGCACAATGCAATACTCGGGATGGGAAAGTATATAGGTAGCCATCAAGATGACCCATTAATGAGGGCGTTTTCTTGAAATCTGACAGAAGAATGGGAAACAGAGGCATTGTAAGTGTAGCAAGAAGCATTGCAAACAAGATTATGCAAGACACGCAGAACGACAGACACTTCAAATGCTACTTAACATGAAATGTGAGACACACAAATATGTTAAAGAAATCGTGGAGAGACAAACCACTCCACGGACAATATTCGAAACGAATGGACAGAGCACAGATCAATCATTTATGTGGCTTAAAAGGGGACGAATGAAGTCTGAATCAGAAGCACTTGTAACAGCTGGCCACGATGAGGCCTTGAGAACACGACATTATGATAAAACGGTTCTCAAAATTTCCCAAGATGATAAATGCCGCATTTGCCAGGAACACGTAGAAACCATGGATCAAATTGTCTCAGCTTGTCCAATCCTAGCAAAGACTGAATACTTGAAAAGACATGAAAGGGTGTGTAGCTGCCTCCACTGGCAGATCTGTACCTCCCTCGAAGTTCCATACACATGCCCCCAATGGTACGAACACTCACCAAAACCGGTGACGTCTGTAAGATTGTGCACAATATCGTAATGACCAACAATCTCAAACTGATAGCACGATAGTGGCAACAAACCGGATATAGTTATCCGGGATTTAGAGAAAAAAAATCGTGTCTACTTGTCGATGTTGCTGCAACCTTGCGATCAAAACGTCGTTACCAAGGAGGCAGAGAAAACGTCCTTAATACAAGAGTTTGGAAATCGAGATCAGCCGAATGTGGGGCGTAAAAGCACAGGTCGTACCGATAGTTATCGGAGCTCTTGGATTTGTTCGCAAAATCTGTGTACGAACTTGTCTAAACACCCAGGTAATTCAAAAGACTGGGAAGTGCATGAAATCGCTTTATTTGGAACCGCCCACATTTTGCACAAAGTATTGTAGAAGCATCGACAGCCCCTATAATCTGCCCCTTCGGTAGCTGGTTACAACCTGGAGTAGATTTCATATTTATCCGACTCATAACATCTTTAGTCGTGATATATAGAAATAATAATAATAATAAAAATAATAAAAATAATAATAATAATAATAATAATAATAATAATAATAATAATAGGATAGACTGTCGAAGGTCCAATTTTCACGGTTAACATTGAATTTTCGAAAATTGTGAAAGTTTTATTCGGCGTCTTCCTCCAGTTTCAAAATCGACGATAGAGGTTTTTACATCAAATAAAATTTGTTCTCCAAAGTAATTTCTCTCATTAAGGTCCTGTACATTATCTAAACATTTTAGTAGTTTTCGCGCAATATTACTTGCAATATGTGCAATTAAAAAAAATTCAAAACCATATTTTCTCAAAAACCGCTCCAAATTTTTTCTTTGAACTTTTGGTAGGGATAGTACTAAACGTACTCTATGAGATGACAAACGCCAAATTGCTGTATTCTTTGTTTTTTTCAAAATTAGCTGGTTGCAACCTGGAGTAGAATTTTATTTTCAGCCGACTCATATCTTTAGTCGTGATGTAGTGGAATAGTAATAACAACAACTACTACTCTTTTGGGTTACGATTGTCTAGGCTATTCGTTTCGGGAAGAGCCGCGGCCCTGTCCGGGGTATCTGGCGTTTCGGCCAACGCGAGGCCTTTACTCACGTCAGAGCGTACTGTGAGTTACTCCGCAGTTCGGTCTGAGGAAGGCCACATCATGTTGGTGGAAACGTCAACCACCACGACTCGGCTCAACCCGGACAACCTAGTGTGTACAAGCTCCGGACGTGGAAGCCTAGGCAATCATATTTTTGATTACAAATTAGGAGGATTTAAATCAAATTTAAAGAAACATATCCGCCTAATGGGTGTGGGTATGTAAATCATTTTGAAAATGACTAATGCGTTACGTGTACACTGTATTTACAAATAATGTATTGAAAACACTTACTAAATACAAAATCACTTGTTGCCTCTGCAACGCTTTTCGGAACCTAAGTATAACCGTAAGTATATAAGTTGTTCACTTCTGAGCGACTAAAAACTGCAGACGTTCCGGCCCCAAAGTCGTGGTAGCATATGCGTGACTAATTCTCCTGTTCGCCCCCCCCCCCCAAACCAAAGCAGGGACCCCAGTGAATGGTCGCTCCCATAGCTGTGCATGGGGAGGGGGAGCGGTGTCGTACCGCGCAGCGCTGTGTCTAGGTCGTTCTCCTCCGCGTCCGGCCGTACTCCGCCCCATCCCAGTGAATGTGAGAGAGAGCGGGCCGGCGCGCCGCGGGGGCGGGCGAGTGAATGGATCACACAGGCCCGGATTTTGAGTATGGTATTCCTTGAGCCGAAACATTTTCTCGCCATGCTTACAACCCTTTCCATTGCAATGTACAAAGGCATGTGCAAGTAACACAAGGCCTTCAAACTGCACTTCAGTCCCGTCCACTCATATTATGAGACTTGCAAGCTCCCGATGGGATGACACCGTAATAAATAGCTGATTGTGTCGAGACTTATGTTTAAATCGACGAGCTTTAACCGCATTAAAACAAATCCACGATTGCTTCACTTGACAAGGATCGGCAGGAACCCGTGAGTCACTTCTCCAATGAACTAAGAGCCCATTCTATTATTAAGAAGCAAATACTTGTTTTGACATTCTTTGCTCCTTCCTACTCTGTTTAGCGCCTTGGGTCACGGAACTGCACACACATACGGGCCCGAGATCGCCCCGCAAGGTGCTTTTGAGTTTTAGTTACGGTGAGATTACGTTTGAGCTTTGTTTTGACAAGCACATCCTAATTCGCACACCAGTTTCTACTAGGCGTATTAATGAAGCTCCTCTAATTTTTCAAATTAATCAAATCAATCCTGACTTCCAGAATACATTTTCTTTGCAATCACTCATCTCATCAATTTCGAACAAAGGAATGAAATAAAAATAACTATAAAACGGTTTTCTTTTATAAGACTTGTGCTATTTTCCCGGCAAATATTCTTCGCGGTGCCTCCTAAACTTCCGAGCGGGAGGTCGATCGGGCGGAAAGATTTGAATTTCACGGAAGGGCGGAAAAACGACAGTGGTCATGTCATTCTAGCGGCTTGTCCCCCCCCCCCCCCAAAAAGGGCGAACTTAAATCCTCCGATATCAATAGTGATCAGTTTTCGTATTGTCTTAGCTGGGTACGACTCAATTAATAAATAGAGCCGCTAAATAAAAATATAGAAGTAAAAATATAATTGTTCTGGTGTTCCTTGATATAATGTAAATATGGTTCCTGGTAAATATGGGAGTCAAAATTTACTGACAACCCTTGACGTCTGTATGGTTCCAAGTAGAAAATTCCTAGAAATTTCTGACCATGATGGGGATGAGCTTGTGGTTCAATCTGCAAGATCCTGAGCACTACACAGAAACAAACAAATAACATTTTCAAAATATCAATGAAACCCTTTTCTGCATGGTCACGCATCATTGTGAATCATTCCTGTACATGTTCATTTGCGGACTTTTCGCCTCCTTAACCAAGTAAAGAGAAAACTTGCAAAAATGAATTAATTCTGATGCGGCTGGAACACTTACATTACCACTGCCTCCAGTCGTTGAGTTCATCTTAAAGAAAAGATCAGACTGACTTTTGTAGTGATTTATGTCACTTTAAACTTCTTTCTTAGTGAAATAAACCAACCCAGGATGTTCTAAATAGCTTTTTAGAAAATTTACTTTTTGCCACCACAGAATATAACAAACAGACGTTACACAACTAAGAAATGAATCAAGTTTAGGAATGGGAAATGTGAGGTATTAGTGTTTTACCTTGAATTTCGGCTGAGTTGAGGCTCTGAAGGACATGCGAAATCAAAGGAATGACTTGAGGACGATTCATGTAAGAGAAGAAAAACGATTTCTCTGCACATCAATGCTTCTAAACCCCTGTAAGGGCGTATTATGTTATTTCTTGGATTTGTGAATACAAACGCAATGGGCTTGATGGGCGGGTGACATGCAGGTGTGCAACGAATGACAGAAGAGATCAGGAATATTTTCCAACATGGTGTCGGATAATCACGAACAATGTTGGGTTGCGAGTAACTGCGTCTGCTTCGAAATAGTGTCCCTTTTTTGATGCAGTCAACTGACAAATGACGAAAAGCTTGCTAACACTGGGATTCACTTCTATAATCTGTAGATGTTTTTATGCTATCATCTATTGCCTAGAATCCTGGAGAAGTCCTCTCCTAAGAATTAACAAATCACGATCGTATTGCGCGGGAGAGAAAATTTCGAATATCAGAATGCATGCCATTTTGAAAAAGCTGTGTTTAGAGCATATAACATTTTTTTTTCAGATACAGTAATAAGCAAAGTGAAATTATTTAATCTTTGTTGCTATAAACTTTACCCTCACAGAAACACAAAACAGCGAGCTTCCTCACTTCTCGCATTAGTGTTTCCCTTCCCATTTTTGAAAAACCTCATTTCCTGATTAAAACGCTGAAACATCACACTCCGTCAGAATTATCTTAATGTAAAACCGAAGAGGTTATTTCGAGTTTTCTTTGCATGCATAAAATCTCTAAGCTTCGAAGCTCAAGATTTTTAATTAGCATTAGTTTCCCATGTAACCTTATCTCCATCTTCCAAGATATTCACCTGCAACTGGTCCAGGGTCTGTTTCGCTCGCTGCAAGCTCTCCATGTCTTTCATCATGCGGCGCAAATCGTCTTTGGAACTATTCGTCTGCCGGCGCGCGTACCACAGCCCGACGAGAGCCACCAATAACAGGTTTACGAGGATCATGTCTTTCTTATGATGGTACGCTTCTAGGTCTGCAAGAACAAACAGCGAGGTGGGAGTCTTGCTGCTCTGAAATGTGACACAGCGCGTCTGGCGTGCTGTTTACACATGACAAAAGGCTGCTTTGGACACAAAACGTCGCGCCGGCCTCTTGCATATGGAGCAGGTGACTCGGAAACAGACCAAGCCACCGAGGCGGCCTCCCTTGAGTGGCGTGCTGGCGGGAGGCAACGCGTGCCCGAGACAAACGCTGGCCATTGCCTTGCCGGTGCGCGCATACACAGGCAACCACGTCACCAGCAGCAAAGGTGTACACAATGCATTATCAGGCACTGACAGACAATGAAAATACACGCGGGGGTGGGGACTACAAGCACACACCAGGTCTTCACAAAACGGATGCAGAAACGGGGACTTGTTGGGGAGAAACTGCATGAAGTCAAGCAGTTTAAAGAATTGCCTGAATGTCACACAGCTTTGAGCGATTTCAAAAAAATTCCGAAGATAAATTTCCCAATTCAATCATCTGAAGGAGTAGGATCTACATTAAAAAACATTACACTACACGGAAAACCGCTAACTCTTTCTGGTATATGAAGCAAGTGCTCATTATTTCAGATTTAGGAACTTGCCAACGCCTCTCTGCTTTGACCTGGTACGGTTCGCGCACCCTATACAAACCAAGAATACTGTGACCTCACGGAGGGGAAAAAAGCGGGCGCTTCGCGTGCTGAAAAACTGCAGCGGACGAATGAAAAGAGTTTCTGGCCTTGAGACCCCACGCCTCGCCTAGCACTGGCCCATGCCAAGATCTTGGCTCCCGGTTTCGCTCCCGCACTATAAATTTGGCTTATCTCCTGTGTCGTAGGGTGTTAAACCACCGCCTTGCCATACACTTAAAAATATCCTTTTGTTATCGGGCCTTTCTAACAATGATCGAAAGATGGTCATGAACCAGAAATATGCAAATTCGAAACGAATTATTAACAATTAAAGTTCCAATTTAGGAATCCAATATTTATCGTGTAATTAACCTAATTGTGACAAAAGCTGGTTGTATTAAGTACAATCACATCTTACAGCAAATACTATGGGCACATTTAAGGCAATTGAAAGTATAAATGGGGATGCGTATTTAAAATACAAATCCCCCACCCCACACACACACACACGGACAGAGAAGTGAATAGACTAGTATTACTAAATTTTCATCAAACCAAAATTCTATTTGCGAAGTCTGAAATATTAATTACAAACATTTTTCAAATAACTATATTACTTTCTTTGAATAATTATCAATGTTAATTTCACTCTGTGGATTTGAGTGTGAAGTTTCCTTCTTTCCACTACAATCATCATTCAGGGTCCCTGCTCAAAGATAATGCACCTGTGGCGGTTGTTTTGATTCAACTATGCCCAGAGTTTAATTAAGCGAACAAAAAGATCCCTTCCACCGGTGTGCGCTTGGCCGAGTTACAGCCGGCCGGCGTCGTCGGGGTGGGGCGGGCCGGGCCGAGCCGGGAGGGGAGGGGAGGGGAGGGGCGGGATGAGGCGAGGAGGGGTGAGGCGGGGCAGGCGGGGTGGGGGCGGGGCGGGGCGGGGCGCGCGGGGGTGGGGGGCGCGCGGGGGTGGGGAAGTGGCGGGGTTGGGGCGGGGCGGGGCGGGAGGGAGGGGACGTCACAGGCGGCATGTGCCATGCCTGCGACAATAAGAACGAAACGCCCAACGCGTCGCCTTTGCTATGGCGCCCATGCCTCGTTGAGCAAGGCGACGTGCGCACCGAATATTGCGAGTCCGCGCCACGGCGCGCGTCTGCACACCGGTGCAATTGTAGGTGTTCGTGCTTACGAGAAGAAACAAGCGCACACTTAATTGGGCCACAATAGCACTTACTTTTTCACATTATTCTAAATTTGCAATTATGGAAAATTCAGAGAGTTAAAAGAAAACGAAACCTGCGTCATTCTTTTAGACAACCCTTATTTTATCCGAAAAAAAAAAGAAAATTTGGAGTGATATTGGAGAAAATGTTAATTTTTATAATTTGCATTTTTTTTCACGCAGAAATTAAAAGAAAACTACACTTTTTCTACGAAAAGTGTACATGACCGTTTTTAAATATCTGCTTCTTTAGTACAAATTTCGTCCACGACAAAACTATTTATCTCCAAAACTGTACTTTTGCAATGCTAACATTTTGCATTTTTTCACAAACCCCCAGAAAATGATTACAGAAATGATACTGCACCATACTTTACACCGTACATTGATTTATATGAGAAAATTTAATAAAACTTTTAGAACCGTTTTTGAGAAAAAAATAACAAATAGGCTGCATTTCACTCAACATAACGCGAATACAACTAATACTTTCGAAAAATTGGGATGACCTTATTTCAAGATGTTTTTAAGGAACAGATTTTATTCAAGAAAAAGATCTCTCTTCAATATTGTAGTTGTAGGAAGGGCGCAGAAAACAATTTTAAACTTTTGCCAATTTTCAAACATTCCCATATTTCAACGAAAAATAAACAGTACCGTCTTTACACTACCGGGGAACAAAATTTAATCCAAAACTTTGGAGCTATTTCTGAGAAAATTTTGAAAATGTTCAAGATTCATGTAAAGTACCCCCCAAAAGAAAATTATCTGTTTCAAACTCGGACTTGGGTTCCTTTAAATAGATGAGGGGATATCAATTATGGAGAAAACTGGCTGAACGGTTTTCGCGTAGCCGTTGACAGACGGACGTTTTGCTTTCAATTGGTTTTTTGATATCTAGGACCCACAAAACAGGGATTCTGGCTTCACCACGTGATAGGGGACTTTTACTTTCCCGTATACATACAAACCGATGAATATCCACTTTAGAAAAAAATCCTACGGATTGTTCAGGCGCTAGTGTTGTTGACAGACGGACAGACCGGCAGATGAACGGACGGACGTTTTGGAGAAGAAAAACAAAACAAAACGAAGGAAAAAAAGTACGCTTTTTCGGCATCAAGATACCGAAAACGTGTATTTCCGCTGAAATCTCGAAATCGATTTTCCGCAGCATTACATACCTACTTTCTCTATACTACGTACATTAATCCGCATAAATGTGCATATACGAGAAGGTAATAAATGCAGATATAACTCAAGCGAAGAATGAAGGATGCGACTGCGGCACGTCGTGGAACTAACAGAGTAAGCACGATCTGCACAGTCAGTTTCGCTAACAAAAGTCTCCAGAAGCGTAAAGCGAGTTCAGGAGTTCAGAGACTGCTTCCACGGAACCACCATGGCCTCCTTCATAGAGGTTGTGATTCAGCTGATAAAATGTAACTTCAGACACACATCAAACACGATTTGCACTGACTGTTTTATTTTTGTTCCGTTGAGTTTTTTTTTTAACTTTTCACTGTTCTAATACACGAATGTAATAAATAGTTCTATTTATATTGAATTTTTAATATTTTTTTCATTGAATTTAAACATTTTCTATTCTTCTTTATTCATCTTTTTTCCATAGGCTTTAGGTGGTTTGTTAGGTATGCAATAAAGAACCAAAACATTAACTTTACTGTCATAAGTATCTAAAATATTCTTCATTATGGTGGTAGTTACTTCTTACATACAAAATAATTCTAATTGGTATATATTCTGAGAAACTACTTAAGGTAAAAATAAACGATTTATATGAATGTTACTGCTCATCGAAAGAATTAGTTTCAAAATTTTGAATCGTTTTGCAGGGAAAAGTATACATTTATTTATTCCAATATGAGGAGCAGACATGTCCAAATACAGTTAAAATATTAATTGGAAAGATACTAGATTTGCAACCAAATAAATCGCGCTTTTTTTCGCAATAGTTTGGCACGGTCCCATTTTAATTTTGAATTGAGTATCCTTATATCTCCGTCACTGTCGTTTCGGCTGTAAACACAGACGGTGGCGCGCTCCTGTAAACATCATTCTCAACTTGGTCGAGATATACTTAAACGGTCTCAAACTGAACATTCAATAGGTCGGAATAAACACAACTACACTCACAGTGCCGCTTTAAAACAACGTACAGACTACTAATAGACTGAATTTAAGGGAACATTTTTGTAAATTATGGAAGCGTTCAGACATAATTTCACTAAAAAATGTTTGCAAGGTTATATTTTCTTCATACAAAGCAATAATGAAGGAAGCATCTTTTTAGTTATTTTGGGAAAACATAATTCTAAAGTCTTATGCTACAGACGTGACCCTATCTCTCAAAATATGGAGTCACTCGGAATTACGTTATATATTTATAGTTTAGAATTGTACATACTATTGTAAATAATTTATCATAAAAATAAACTATATTTTAAATCGCACAACACGGGAATTTAAAGTAAATGTTTTAATACGTAAACATAGAAATATTTTCTTGGGGAATACTGTATTCAGACGTCCACTTACTCTTTCAAATGTTTCATAAAAAAATGATGAGGCGAAAGTGTCCTTGTCCTGACAGATTTTGGTACTGAATAGTCACTTAGTTGTAGTGTCACTGATTGATCGGTCCTACTCAGGTCATTACACTATAATACCACTCTCAAACTCTCAAAAGTCTTCGCTTTTTCAAACTTGGAAATACTCTTACTCTCTCACTGAATGCACCATGGATTAAAATGGAGCCTCTGGAAATGTTTTCCAAGTGGCTAAGGATCTGTGAAGGCTGACCAGGAAAACCAATTACTGAGACCAGCGCTAATGAGAATTTTTAAGCACGCATTTTCCAGTGCAAGGCCGCTCACTGCACGCTTGATGATTTCGCAAGGCTACTTAAAACCTCCTGAGCAATACTATTCATTTATCAGTTGATCTCGACAATCATTCCCTTCATCCTGTACATTTAATTTTAACTAAAAATATCATACCATTTATTGAGAACTTCCTTTACAGACATAAGTAGCAGGATTTCCTGAAAATTCGATTTCCCCCTAAATGCACTATATAGGAAGGACATTGGTTATTTCTTGTTGCACCAGCATTAATTCAATACATATCAGATACGAAAACTGACTGTGCGTTAACAAGAAACTTATTCAGAAACATCAACGATTAAGTAAGTAAGACAACGTTTATCATGCACCAACACAGTTCAAATTATTTCCGAGTACCAAATTCCATGTGACAGACATGCAAATTCACATGCTTACAATATCTCGACTGGAATAAAAGCTACGAACACAAAGAAACAATCCACGATATCGTCAGTAAACAACAAAAGCATAAGGCAAAGCCTAACGTAGGGAAGGAGAGGGTGTCATGCGATAAAACTTATCTGGCATGCCTAAGAGCTCCGTTGCTGTAAAGTGGCAAAGTCGTGTGTTGACTGAATTAACTGCTATTGCGAGACGGGGATCCTTTTCAAACAGCGGAGCACCTAGTATCAACACAGCAACCCGACCAAGAATTAACTCACGAAAACTTCACGTTTTATCGAAAGAAATGGCAGATAAGCCGATGATATCGGGAGCAACTCTTGGCGTCAATAACGGCGGAGACAAGACCTATTTCGTTCGAAGTGCTTTGGCGCGGAATAAAAGGTATAGCCTAGACAAATTACACAAATCGAGTGAAAAAAATCCCGGAGTTTTATAAGTTCGCATGACTGTTGATACCTACTGCATAACATGGTAAAAATCCTGAAGTGAGAGAGTGGGGGGGGCGTCCGTTAGAAGTTGCTTTTTAAACGTTTTTTGCATCTATCTCCTTAACTATCAATCCCACAGAAAATTATATTCTATACAAAATTACTTTATATAAAATTTCCTACAAAAAGGTTTCTATAAGATTTTGTAAAATTAATCATTTTGGAATTATAGGGTTAAAAAGTTCTTGTTTTTCTTTACAACAAAGCTCTAGTTATCTCTTATAAAAAGGATATTTTGATAAGTTAATGCACGGAAATAATTTTGTTTGTTCAACATTTATCAACAATATGACCGCGTATTTGCATATTTTTCGCAAAAATAGGAACATTTTAAACCTTTACAAATCTTATTTTGTGTATAGACTTGTGGGTATCCGTGGTTCCGAAATGACTTCTGGAGCGAAAACTGATATTTTATAGTTTATCTGATAAGGATCGATTACAAATATTTCGTGAAGAATTGTGCACCCCGTCGACATACAAATTACATACTAAAACAATACAAATGTCTCGAGGCAGTCATTAGGAAAAACAACACAACTCATTGCAAAACTGTTGAAACCGTTAGTGATTTTAGGAATGTTGGGGCTTCCCCAGTCCCGGTTTATCCTAGTAGCACTTGTAGCACGTGCTACAGGCCCCGGGCTTTCTGAGAAAAAAAAGTCTCACTAATGAAGAAAAACCTTTTTGCCCTTATCAAATTTGTGAATTTACGGCAAAAAGGACAAACAAAAGCACAATGGAAGTAGTGGAAGTCCGCAGCCTTTGGGAGCCCCCCGGCCGACCCGGGACAATAAGGCGGCAGCGAAGGTGAAACAACGCAAGCCTCAAACAAGTAGTGGCCGCACGGCCCTCAAAGAGTTCATATTGAATAAACAAAAGTACATATAAATAAATAATGTTAAAATTCAACATTGTGAATTTATCACTCTTACTCTTAATTCAATCACAAACAAATCTTGAAATCGTTTAAACATAATTCAAGTTTTAAAATAAGTAACAGTTTTGTAACCTTATTAAATTATTATATTGTCTCCTGTATTATTTCAGTAATATACCTTTCTGTTGCGGCCTCTCACACGCAACCAATCGTTAAGAATGAGGTCTCAAAAGAAAGAGAATTTCACGGAGACATGACGAATTGCACTTTAACTTTCAAAATGTTAAGGATGTTTTGAAGAAAAAAAAAATCTAAATATTCGTTTTAAATGCAACCCGCAGCACAAGACCCCACTGTCAAAATGTATATAGTTAAATAACTTCTAAACGATGCATTTTAGGGCTTTAAAACTTAAAGTTTTGAGGCTAAAGGCTTCAAAGAATTATTCCCCGCATTATAATCTACAAAAATAGATATTACTAGACATTCTATCACATTTTTCTGGTGCTCGGCGAAATTACCAATACCACCTCTATCGCAAGCCTTGGCGCAGGAGGCCGTGAACAAAGTCAAAGTGCCAGAGAGAGATTTTACATCTTTTGACGTTATTCGTCGGAAAAAGGAGAAAGAAACAATAATGGCAAAGAATGGACGATTCTGAACGGTGAAGAGTGAAGATTATCTTTTTAGATTTGGTAATAAAAACAATTTAATAAACGATTCCTCTCCGGTGAACAATAACATCAGCAGCGCACCGAATGGAAGTGGAATAGATCATGTCAAGGCAAACGATATCCTACACTCGTATAATAGTGAAGAAGTAGGTGCACATGTAATCCCGAGATTAACCGGTTTGGTATGTGTTTCACCTGTGCCAGTATTGTCGTTATCAGCAGTGATACGGTCAACTTCTCAAGTCAGCGTGTTCAGTCATAATACTGCATTTGTAAGAATATTTACAGAAAACAAGTAGAACCGTTTGCATGAAAACTATGAAGACTTTTCTCTTACTTACATTCAGTGATGCTATTTTAAGCATGTCAGTAAAAGATGTAGATGTTATGTACAAGCAAGTTAAATTTATTATTAAGTAGATTGATTCATGAATCATTGAAGAACAGTGTTACAGATACAGTACTGATTTGTCTTTCTGCAGTATTTTGTTTCTTATTTCCCCTCACACATACATTTTTTTTAATGAAATCGTGATATATTATCTCTCCACAGCTACGAACAGTTAAAAAATGTACTTGGTGTGTCACATCAGCCCACAGAAAGAACAAACAGAGAAGAATATTTTGAAGTGTTCTAAGGAAAAATGCGAAACATTGCAGGAATCAGATTGCATTGGTTCATTAATGTTAGATGGAATTTGTATTAAATATTTCTTAGACAACAAAGGCGAAATTACAGTTGTTACATCATACGATATATCTGCTGCTTCATCACCTCATATTTTTGTTTATATTATATATCATCTTTCTTGTATTATTTCAGTAGTATAGATGCATTTTGCGGCTCTCGCATGCCACGAATCTTTATAAATGAGGTCTCTAAAAAAAGAGAATTTTACGGAGACGTGGCGAATTGCACTTTTACTTTCAAAATATGAAAGATTTGGGGAAAAAAGCATCTAAATATTCATGTCAGATGCAACATGCACCACTCTGGCAGAATTTTAAACATCTATTTAGTTTATCACTCCTAAACGAAGCGTTCTAGAGACTAAAATTTTGTAATTTTGGGGCCAAAGGCCTCACAGAAACATTATTCGCACTATAATCTATAGAATGAGAGCTTCTGGGACATTTTATTACATTTTGTTGGTCCGGCGCTTCTCGATACAACCCCACCTATTCAGAGACGTGCAGAATCTGGAACTATATGTGAAATTAAACTAATTTCTTGATATTCTAGGCGACTGAATTGCACGGTGTTTGAATTGAACGGGTGTTCCTCTCAATTCGGTAATAAAGTTAAATAATATTCTAAAGAGTAGTGTCGTACTTGCCCGATGCTGTATTTTCGCATGGCCAACTTTACGTAGCTTTTTCAAGAGTAAAAACTATCAGAAAAAGTCTACGTGGCTATCAAGTAAAGCGAAAAAGCGAAATCAGCCAAGGAAGATTGTATAATTATATCACATGCTGTTTCTAAGGAAGTGTTGTGAATTGTTCCAAGACCATTTGCTTATTATACTAAATTTATTAAAACTTTGTTTTCAGACATCAATTTCATTGTTTTTCTATTTATTTCATATTCTATAAATAGATCGGAAGTTATCATTATACATATTTTAAACAAATTAACAAGTTCGTTAACAACTTTACGTCTGAATATGGAAATGGAAAGATAGGGAAGGGGTGCAATTTAATATGCGAGAGTTCTCGCACGGGTACGCTAGTATTATATTAATATACATTATATATTATATATGAATACAATATTATATATTAATATAAATTATAATATATTATTAATTTTAGAACATTAAAGAACAGTAAAACCTCGTCCTAAATGGCAATTTTCTTTGAAAAATGTGGAGCCATTTTTAAAAATATGGCGTGTAAGCGCTACTAAAAGTGCGAAATTTGAAGCTCTTTTGCACAGAAAGATTCTAAGTTTTCGAAACACTTCATTGAAAGTCATTTGGAGTACTCACACTCACAAACACAATAATGTTTACAAACTGCCGGTAAAGTGCATATTAGCGGTGTGAGAGATCTGTCAAGAAACTTACGTTTGTGTAATTAAAAAAACAAACAAAAAGAAAAAGAACTTCACGTCATATTAAAGAGTGCAATTTGCACTATCTGTTCGAAACGTTTGAAGAAAAAATTGGAAGCCATTTTTTAGAAAATGGTGTCTGACATTTCTGAAAATGCAGAATTTTGAGCTAGTTTTCATAGAAAACGGTTAAGTTTTCGAAAAACTTTACTTATTTAAAGCACATATATTCATAAATGTAATAATGTGAACAAACCGCCGCTAATGTAAATATTAACGACGTGAGAGACAAGTTAAAAAAATACATTTTTGTAATTTTTGAAAAACAAAAGAATAGCGCAATATGGCGTTTATATCATTTCATAGAATACATTTGGAACTCTCCTTACGAATAGTTTGAAGAAAAAATTTAGAGACTTTTTTGAGAAAATCTTATTTTTGTAATTTTTTATAATTGCATTTATTGCACGCAATATTGCGCGAGGAACTACTAAAATTATAAAAAAATTCAAACTCTTGCAATTTTCGAAAATTCTGAGTTTACGGTGAAATTAAGACATAGGCCACCTCAATAAATGTATTTTACTCTATTCGCACAAGAAATGTAAAGAAAAAATTTGGAGCCGTGTTTTTAAAAATTTTGAAAATGTTCCGGGGGCTTCCTGTAAAGTAAACCCATCTAGTGGTCCTACAGACTTTCCCGTATTAGTTTTCTATTTCTTTTGGACTCGGCTAGCTATTCAGACTTGACACAAACTCTTGTCGGTAGCCATCTATCACCACCCAAAGTACATTTTTTTTTTTACATTTTATTAATTTTTCGGTTTCTTAATAGTAGAACTGAAATATTACTTGACGAATATTAAAGAACTGTAAAACCTCGTTCTAAATGGCAATTTTCTTTGGAAAATTTGAATTAGTTTTTCAGAAAATGGCGTTTAAGTGCTAGCCATACATTCGAAATTTGAAGCTCTTTTCACACAAAGGTTTTGAGTTTCAAGCTTCAAGCTTCTGGAATATGGGAGAGAATTGAAGTCTTTTTTTGTTGTTGAGAATTAAGGCGAAAAATTTTCAATAGATTTGAGAAAATTTGGTTCGAACATTTCAGAAATTTTCTCAATTTTGTTCCTTTATTATAGACCACTTATGAACATTTCAAAAACCATCATTACAGATACTTTGAAGATTATGTGTAAAAAAAACGCACTGAACCGCAAATACACCTATAATGTAAATTTTGACGACGTGAGAGACAAGCCAAAATAATTACATTTTTGTAATTTGTGAAAAATCTAACGTATAGAGCAATATGGCGTTTATGTCATCTGATAGACTTTTTAGCATTATCCCTGCCAAAGGTTTAAAGAAAAAATTTGGATTCTTTTTCAAAAAATCTTGTTTTTGTAATTTTTTAAAATTGTACATATTGCACGCAATATTGTGGGAAAACTATCATTTTTTCAATAAAATGAACATGACCTTAATGAAAAAAACTCACTTGGGGGAACAAATTTTATTTGAAGGAAAAATGTCTATCTTTAATTTTGTATTGTAGGAAGAGGTCGAAGAACATTAAAACTTCTGCAATTTTCGAAAATTCAGAATTAACAGTGAAAATCGGACCTACGCCACCTTAATAAGTATATTTTACTGTATTTCACTGGAAATTTAAAGAAAAAATTTGGAGCCCGTTTTGAGAAAATTTTAAAACTGTCCGGGGGTCTCCATGTAAAGTATCCCCAAAAATGAATGTTTTTCAAAATCTCAGAACTTCGACTCGGGCCAGATAGATAGGGGTTTCTTCAGTTTCAAAAAAATGCATGTTTAAGCTCTAGTATTGTTTACATACACCAGACGGACGGACGTTTTGATTTTAATTGGTTTTTCAGTATCAAGGACTTACAAAACAAGGATTCTGGTTACACCACGTGCTACGGCATTGTTTTCTTAATTTAGCAACTGGATTTATCCACATTTTCGTTAACACGGCCCGGCAACGAATTTTTTTCTGACGAAAATTCGCCATTTTTTCGCGCAGTATTACATAACTTTCCCTATACTAGGAATATATTATTCCGTACATACGTATGTATACGGGTAAGTAAACAAAAGGAAATCATTGTTACTTATATTATTACTGATGGTTTTGGTCGTTTCTTCATATCTTCTGATTCATTCTGTAATTGTATTTAATCATTATGTAATTTTCACAATTGTCACTTTCTTTTAAAGTTTATTTTATCAAGTGTTTTGTCCATGTAAACATACGTTTTACTCGCAATAAAAAACTGTAGCACATTTCCGTGTTAAATGCCCTTTTATGATGTGTAGTTCAGCAACTTTACCGTTTCGCGGCGTTTCTCTAAATATGGCCAAAAAGGAAATGTTTATATTTTTAATTTCTTCTCGAATAGAACCAAATATACAACAGGTGAAGTATAGGAGGTTGTTGAGAGGATTTAAGGAAACGTTTATATTGTAGAGTGTTGAAGGATTTAAGGAAATGATTATATAAATCTACAAGGCGCAGCAGAACAAAATTGCGCTACATTGTAATTCAAATTCCATTCAAACTTTGCTTCACCCTGGGCTTCATTGTTCTTGAGCATTGCCGTGTGACGCAGGGCGAAGCCGGGAGGGGTCGCGCGAGTGACAGAGAAGAGAGGCAGAGAGGCAGAGAGAGAGAGTGAGACGGAGAGGGACGGAGAGAGATGGAGAGCGACGGAGAAATGCAGAGTGTGACTGAAACGACACAGAGAGACGGCGCGCGTAAGAGAGACAAGAGTGACTTAGAGAGAAGAAACAGGCGGAAACAGAGAGGGACAAAGAGAGACAAAGAGGTAGAGAGATACACAGAGACAGAAACACAGACATACATAGAGAGAGATAGACGGAGGCAGAAAGAGGTAGAAGAGGTAGACAGACAGACAAGCAGACAAACGCAGAGAGAGACAGAAACAGCGAGTCAGAGACAGAGAAACACACAGAGATAGACAAACTGAGAGGGACAGAGAGACAGATGGAGATAGAGACAAAGAAAGGCAGACACAGAGAGGGACAGAGATAGGCGGATAGAAACAGATACAGTCCCCGAGAGACACAGAGGCGTTTTCTTTTTCACAATGATTAAATATGAAAAAACAGAGTAAAGCCGGGTATTTTGCTAGTAATTATATACATATTGTATAATTTAATAATAATTCCAGAAAAGCCGTTCCACCAAAAATCAAGCTCTTACACCACCATTGTACATTGTAATGAGTCAACATGCAACGAACATTATATATCCAGAAGATGTTCTTGGACTGACGTTGTGTTGGCAAGGTCAAACACCAAGGTGACAGACAAGATACTGAAAGGGTGAAAATCAACAAGAAGATAAATAGATGTCTTATTGAATGGAAGTGGTTTGTAGTCTGGTGGATTGGACGAATGTACGCAATATAAAGTGAAGAATATATATTTAAATACGATGAGCTGAATATTTGAATTGAAAATACGGAGTGGAGATAGTGGAAGGTTCGGAATACAGATGTTAAAAGATTATGGATATGAACAAGGTGTTCTTACATGCGGAAACGTGAATGAACTGTAATATAGGTTAGGGTTTTTGTTTCGTTTTCAAGTTGGGAACTCTACAAAGCTTTTTTATTTTCATTGTATTATTGTTTTGGCCGTTGTAAATAAATATTTTTGAAAATTGGAAATGGTTTATAAATTTAATTAAACGGTAAGTTACCACTATTCAGGTCTACGGTGTATACCGTTGAATTATCGGCTCTAACAAATAAATGGATATTTCTTTTTTTTATATAATGAACTCGATTCACTAAAGAGAAAAAAATTAGAACCATCACAATATACAATTTTGAAACACGACTTACTACTCTGCTAAAATATTCCTTTTTCGGAACTCGCAGGCATTCCGCTTAAATTTTGGGCAAGTGGCGAAGCTTGGTAATGATGTAGGAAGGGGTTAATAGTGAGGTGGCGAGGGGAATTGGATGAGATGGGGAGGAGGGGAGCAGCGTGCGGGCAGTGGTCGCAGGCCCCTGGAGCAGACGAGCAGCGTCGCGGAGTGGATGATTACCCCTCGCATTTCAATCGCCCGCAATTGAGTCAAGCACGCGTAATTGAGCTGCGCCGAGAAGCGATGCGTTCAACTACGCCGCGTCTGCCATTCTCGAAAGAGAGCGTTTCACTTTCCTACGAGGATTCCGGGTGAAAGAGTGACGCGGCTGAATCCTAGGAGCAGAGGATATACTGCGATTGACCACAGAGTGACCTCGTCTCATCGTTGGTCGGGGGGGGGGGGGCAATGCAACCACAATATGTATTAGCACGAGGATATCTGCTCATAATGCACCCACTGACTATATCGAACAAATCTTATGCCAAACTTTAGAAAATATTTTAATAGTTTTCCGTAAAACCAATTAAGAACACCATTTCCAGCACTATTTTCAACCCAGGTATATTTCATTAACTTATTTTGTTACTACATATGTATCGGTTTTGCCTGTTTCTTTAACCCTAAATGAAAATATGATAAAAGACGTTCTAACTTTTCTTGCTCATTTTTACTTTCTCGTCCTTACGAAGGAACTTCAGAAAAAGTTATGTAATCGTGCGTCTGAAAACTGCGAATTTTCAGCAGAATTCTTGCCGGACCCTGGTAACGAAAAACTGGATAAATTCTGCTTCTAAATATAGAAAAATAATCCTCTAACACGTAGTGCAGCCAATATCCATATTTTGTCCTTGAACCGAAAAATCGATTGACGGCAAAACGTCTGTCTGTCGTCAAAGCTAGCGCATAAAGCGTTCAGCGGATTTTCTCTGAAATTGACCTAAACGAACGAACAGACTTTCAGAGTTTGAAACGGATATTTGATTTTTGAGGATTTTTACTTGAAGCGACCATTTACGTTTTTATGCGCCGGCTTGAATTCGACCCATCCGGCGTTTCTGTCACTTCTTTTAGTCTCTATGATCAGAGTTCGATTCTCGGAGCGGGAAATAAATGTTTGCTGGTTGAAAACACGTTTGCAGTTTTATGTCGTAACTAGCATACCCGTCAGAGAACTCTCGAGTGCTATACCCCACCCTCTTCCTTATTTTTCCATTTCCATGTTAAGCGAGTAATATATACTCGTATTTTTCTTCAAGACCTTCTTAGACCCCATCCGTCACTTGCTCTATATGTCACCTTGTAATTGACAACCATATAATACACCATTGTCAATACAAACTATTCTTATTTAACTTTATTATCGAGCAAAAAGGTACATCCGGGCAATTCAATCGCATAGAGTATCAAGTAATTAGTAATTTCACACACTGTTGCAGATTCTACAGGTGGGGTAGAATCGAGAAACGTCGAATCAGCAACTAGTGGTGCTACAGAATGGCACAGATTTTCCCGTATTAGTTTCCTGTTGCGTTTGGTCTCGGCTAGCTATTCGGACTTGCCAATACTCTTGACAGCTTCCATCTATCGCCACCCAAACTACATTTTTTTTTGACATTTTATTAATTTTTCGGTTTCTTAACAGTAGAACAAAAATAATATTTTAAGAATATTAAAAAACCTTGTGCTAAATTGCAAATTTCGTTGAAAAATTTGGAACAGCTTCCAAGAAAATGGCGTTTAAGCGCTACTGTAAATGCGAAATTTGAAGCTCTTTTTCACAGAAAATTTTTGAGTTTTCGAAAAACTTCATTCGAAGTAATTTGAAGCACTTACACTCACAAATTCAATAGTGTTTACAAATTGCTGGAAATGTGCATTTTAACGGTAAGAGAGAACTTTCAAAAAAATTACATTTGTGTAATTTTCGAAAAAACAAAAAAATACCCGAAAATTAACTTTACGCCGTATTAAAGAGTGCAATTAGCACTATCCCGAAGTTTGAACAAACAATTTGAAGTCATTTCTGAGAAAATATCGTTTGAGCGTTTATGAAAATTCGGAATTTTCAGCTACTTTTCACAGAAAATGGGGTGCCCTCCTGACCTTGCTCGTGAAATACAACGGACCACTTGTCAAGGGACATGAGTAAAATTTCCTGAACATGTAGTCGAAATACGCATCTTATGAAGACAAGACTGCTAGTGTTTGTTCTGTGAATCGGGAGTTCACTGTTCAACATGAGTGGCGATCACCGTATGAGATACGACAGATTCTTTAATCTTTCTGATCACGATTTTTAGAAAAAAAAATCTCCAAGACGCTTAAACCACGATTTGCTGGTGAATTTACAGGAGTCATTAGATTGGCGAATTTGTGATTCACTTCGGAAGAAAGGGAATCGGCTTCCAAAACGGCCTTTTGTTAGTGAAGACAGTGTCGAGATCAGTGGCTCCCGTGGCCTTAACGAAAGTAGTGGAACGTCCAGTGAATATAGTGAAAAGGGTGGAAATCAAGGAAATGACAATTTAAGCTCTTCAGATAGTTCGTCAAGTGTCTGCGAAATGAATAAAGAGAAGATAAACAATAATTTAATTGTAATAGGAAAACCCCACGCCAAGAAAAGAAAATTTGAACAAAAATGGTATCCCCATGAGACATTTCAGAATTTACAAAGTGTCCACAGATAATTTTTTTCACGTTCAAGATCCTTCGACGTCCATCGAAAAATCAAAGATACTATTTAGAAACTTATCGATTCCTTTCACTCAACAGATGACATGACGTTGAAAATTTCAATTTTGACAATTTTTGAATGTTGGACATACAATAAAATTAATCGACATTTTCGCACGGTAAAAGTGTCTAAAAAGTTGACTGAAGAAAATGGAATTTTGTCCAGACCTGAAGTAAAACTGTGCATTGTAACGAAAGTTCAGGAATTCCATGGTAAGCGAGTACTTGTATCTAAAGTGAGTTGTGAAGGAACAGAAAATTTCAAAATGTCAGTCAAAACATGAGTTCAGAATCCGTCATTTCATTATTTATAAATTAACAAATTATTTATAAATATATATGATTTATATATATATATATATATATATATATATATACACATACACATATACATAAATATTACTATGTATACATTCAATCGTGTACTTAAATTACTTAAAGTACTTAAATTACTGTTTCATTCAAAGAAATCGACGGTCAGTAACCCAAGAAACGCGTGTATTGTAGCAATCTACTACACACTTGTTCGTAAAATATTAATATCTTGTAAAGTTACTGATATCCCACTATGATTTTTTCTGGAGTTCTCATAAATACTCTGGTGCGTTTATAAACATTTTTTAATATTTTTAGCTCATCGAGTTTACAAAATATATTAATTTTCAAAATTTATTATTTTTTTAATTGAAAATTTAGGAGATTAAGTATTTTGCAAAATCTTAAAATTTAAACATGTGTTTAAGTTTCGAATGGAACTTGAACGGAATTTAATATAATAATTAAAATAAGAAATATTATAATTAGTGTATTCAAATACATGATATTTTTTAACGACGCGCGTCATTTTTAGTAAATTTCATTATAGAATATTTCCGAAAATAATAAAGTTAAAAAAAATAAAAATACACGTGTTAACATATTTGACCAATAAAACAAATAGAAAATAATTAAAAAGATGATGGTGAAATTTTGGTCTTTTTTGTGCGATTTGACGTGGAATGGCTTCTATACGACAACCTTGTAGGTGCTACCTACTCTATACATGTTGCACTTACACACATAATTGAAATCGTGTGACGTGCGAGTCTAGAACCTCGCAATCCTCAAGCGTACATGTGGTATTTTTCACACGTATTTCGATTTTACCAATCACCATTATTAAGTATAGAGTTGAATCATGCAATTCACTAAATAGGATGGCAGAAGTGGATATGTTAAAAGTTGGGGATAAATCTTAAAATAACGAAAAATCGAGGTTTTCAAATCAAATTCTCGTTTTTTCCCCCGGTTTTCTAATATTCCAGGTTCGCTGGCCACCCTGTTTCAGGAGCGAAAAGGTGAACGCAGAATTGTTGAATCGACCTAATAGGCCGGGAGCCAGCAAAGAAAACGAAGTATCAAAATCTTTAAGCTAAAACGTTTTGAGAAGTTAGCCAGCATGGCCAGTTAGCCATGAGGAACCGGGAAACGCAAGAATGGCGTCCTGTAGGTGTCGGCGTTGCCCTGCACAATATTTTGAATGGGTTGAAAAAAAACTTTGCCATTGGGGAAGCTACTGCTATTTCTTGTTGTATTTTGTTCGTCAGAGACCCTAAGTGTGAAGCCGTAAGTCATTCCAATGTGGCGCCGCAAACTGTACGCCACATTGAATTCAAAGTGTCCATTTTTTAATGTCCTCTTGTATTACTAGCTCAAAGCTAATTTCTTGGTCTAATGGTAGAAAAGTCTTTTTCATTGTCGATTATGACCACGCTATGCCGTGTCGGCGTCTCTAAGCAGCCGCCATACTGATTTAAAGATGCCCAATTTGTCAGTAGGACATGTATAATAGGTACTGTAACGTCATAGCATTTTGTTTTGTCGGACCGCACAGGACAAGCGGTCGGCGAGGCGGAGAGATGTGGTCCTCTGGCGCCGGGCTGGCGGCGGCCGGACCCCCGGGGACTCGGAGGGTGGGAGCCAGGGGCGTTTCTTGGAACACAGGTGTCAGCAAGCGCAGGGGAGGACGATGGGTCACGTCAGAACTCGGCCTGTAGATGGCGGCGGGCCCCAAAACTCGGTAATGAGATGACTCCTTCAGCGTGGGAGGTCGGCTACCTGACTTCTCGCAAGATACACTAGTAAGGGAAACTGCCAGGCATTGGGAGTTTCAGACGAATCGGTGTGCGGATGCACACTGCCACCCGTGAGGGGTTAACCGCGAGCGGCGGCTTGTGAGGCGTGGCATTCGCCACGGGCCGAGAGGCCAGGGCCGACGCTAAGATTTAGCTCGCTGGGGTACTCAGTCAGGCTGAGGCAGTTTGCCTCAGAGAATTGCAGTGTTGTGGCGTGCAGCGGTAGTAACCGTAGGAGTGTAAATATTGTGTAGTAATTGTAAATAAATCTGTAGATAAAAACTCCGTGTCTGTGTTTCACTCATTCACGACGATGTCACAGACGAGGAAACATTAAATGGTGGCAGAGGTTTTGACGAACTTTCACGAGGAGACGACCATTGATACATTTAAATGGTGGCAGAGGATTCAACGAACTTTCAATTCAATATGGTGTACAGTTCGAGGCACCACATCGGTATGGCATACACCTCCTTCACACTAACAAACAAAATACAACAAATTAGCTGTGTACATTCACCAATGGCATAGTGTTTTTCGACTCATTCAAAAAATTGTGCAACGCCGACACCTACAGGCTGTCATACTTGCGTTTCCTTGTCCCACATAACACTGGCTAACTTCTCAAAACGTTTTAGTTTTGAGCTTATACGTGGATTTTCTTCCTGGCTCCTGGCCTATAAGGGGCGAAAGAAACGAGTTAGGGGCGCCAACGTTCTTACAGAACCACTCAGGCCCTTGCGCGCCTAGCTGCGATTTTTTTCATACTTTCCTTCCTCCTCCGTTCTCTACTTTCTCTTCCAGAGCACGGGAGTTTAGTATTACAGGACGGAACGCCGCTATTTCCGGAGTCTTCGTTCCTTCTTGAGAAGCTGCCAAATGTCCAGGGAAACTAGTACGTCACAAAGGAATTTGATAGTTCCGCGAAAATGCAGCGACGGTCGGCTAGGTGCCAAGTATTGAAGTAGTCCGCTTTTACGTTCCATAAGTCCGGTAGGGGCGCATCGAGCTGTGCCAACCACCATCGCCAATGTAACGATCAAGGCATTTCCAAGAGCAAAAGTTTACCAACGCTCTCAAATGATGTCATTTGGAGTAATGCAAAGGCAAGAATACATTCTCGTACATGGAAGAATTTAGAAAAAAAAATCATGAACGAAAATTATTGGTATTGCATAGTAAAAAAGACTAAGATTTCGACAGTTCTTTAATACACGATACGTTCAATTATGTCGCATACATGAAATTGATCTATCCTACCCTGTAAATCAAATGATTGAGGTAGATGGTCCTTGGCGTTCTCGGTGTAATTAATATAAACAACGGTTACATTGTCATCAAGAAACTTCTCAAATTCCTTCGCATCGCTGTAAATCATATCATGGTCAAAACGCATGGACATCTACAGTGATATCCGCACGTGGTCACAATATGAATTAAGATTGATAGAGAAGGAGTTATCTACATGTTGATTTCGACAAACCTTTTCTGAAAGTAAACACATAATATCGACATGAATGATTCCGGAGTTTACGATGGTGATTGCGGAGACTACGCGAGCTGCTTCGTGTCTGCACAGCGCGTGAATCAAACTACGAAATCGTCACGGCACGCCGCGCGCGAGTCGCCGGACCTATCCTGCTTATCATCGCGCGTGCTGCGGACGGCACGTGGACTACCGGGCTCGTGTTTGCATCGCGACTGCCGTGTCATGGGGCGAGGCCGCCTGGCAGCGTTGGCCGTGACTGCTCCAGGGCCGAATTTCCCGAATGTTTGAGCTTACGGGAATCCACAATGCAAGATTTATTTCCCGGGATTCTTGAAACTGGACAATTCTGAGAAACAAATAAATATCTATTTGAGGTACTTGTATTAACTGAAAATGTCTCTCCCGACAAAATGAATATTCAAAAATATTAATATTAATAACTAATTACAAATAAATTTCGAAACAAAGTAATGAATTCGCATTTTACTAAACGATATACAACAGCATATACGATCCATAATTACAAATAATCCCACAAGATGAAATAATTGCCTTTTTTCTTTTTCAATTGCAACTAACTGCAAAACAAAATAACTGAACATATTAACGTGTTCAAGAAATAATATTCAACAATATAACATACGTTGCCTTTAAAGAATATATGAAATTATTATAACATTTTCTGTGAAATATAGTGAATAATATATAAATGAAAGACCTTCTGAAACTCCAATTTATTTTATAAATATGCGTATTTTGCCAAAGCCTAAACTAACGCCAAGTAATTACCCGACCTGCCACACCAGCAACAGAAGTATCTAGATACGGTCACTCTGATTTTTTTCCGTCCTCGTTAAAACATATTTTTCAACCTTGAGACGGTCGGTGAGTATGAAAACAAACAGGGTTTCCATAAATCTGACCGCGTTTCAAAACCGGACTTCCACATTTCGAGAGAAGCCTGACAGCTCCGGAATGGCAAAGCATCTTCCCTCAGTATCGCGACGCCGCCGCCGCAACGGCATCAAAGCAAGAAAAACGGCGCAGGCGGCCCTTCCGCGGCGCCCGCACGCCCACGTGAAATAGATGCCATGTGCATCACGGGCCTTTTTATATCCCGAGCCCAACGCACGCCAGGTCCAATGGAAACATTCATACGCACGATGGCGCTGCGACGTAAGCGGGAGGGGGGAGGTCAGAAGCAATGGCGCGGGGCTGGGCTTCTGGCGCATGCCGCCACCGCCGCAGCCGCCGCCAGCACCACGCGCCCCGTCACTCAGGACCCGCGGCGTGACGTCACCGATGACAAACATTGCACCTCTCTCATGGAGGGCATCGTATCCGCTGCGAGTTTACCAGCGCCCGGCCGACTGCAGTTCAAGGGGCCTCGGACCATCCAAATCTTATGTAATGTACATGTGTTTGGGTGTTTAGGTGTTTTTAGAAAGGAAGCAGGGGAAAGGCAAGAGGAATGATAACCAGAGGAGAGAGGACAGGAGATAGAAGGAAGACAGGGAAGGAAGGACAAGGAGGAAGGAAAGAAAAAAGCTCTACAAAACCTAGATTTGAGAAAGTAAAACGTTCAAAAATCTCGCCCACAACCCTTGTAGTAATATTAAGTTAATTATTTTGTTATTTTTACGATAAACTTGATTTTAATCAGAGGCTATCCAGGTACTCACGCGCCCTTGGCAAGCGTAGAGTTTGCGCCCCTGTCAGGATACTTCAAATTAGGGGTGTTGTTATTTGTTTTAACAGGTATACTCTGAATGTTGTTGTTGTTGTGCCTGTGTTGCGCCATGTGTGTTGCGCCCATGGCACGTGTCATGTCTGCAATACCGTAGATGCGCCACTGATTTTAATTGAATACCTGTTGGGTGGGAATGAACTCTTTCAAAAGTGGTTTACTACTTTTTCAATACCTAATCCATTTTTGTGAATCAAAAAAGCGTTTGTTCCTTTCAAATGACATAATATATAACTCTTCACATACCGTGGAATTTTTACACTATTATGCATATTCGATCCTACCAAGCGGTGATTCATTCCCAACGAACACAGGAAAACAACTTTTATCTCACTTAAACTTTCGAGTTAATTTTCCAGCATTCAACCAAAAAGTTACAAAGCTCCATTTCGACATTTCATGTAATGTAATAACTTGTGCAAATAAACTGCTTAAAAGATCAAAGTTGGCGATCGTTAAGATAAACGTTTTTTATTTACTTCACTAAAATACACAATTGTATTTAGTTAGGAACAAGTGGCCTGCAAGAGCGAAACTGCTACTGTCAACAGACAAAAAAAAATTGTCAATAGAAATTAATAAATTGTTAAATTTCTCTTTTGGAAATGAAAAGATTTTCATTTGGTCAATCACAATTGTTAAGTAGTTAGAGATAGATAATTTTTCCCTTTCAGATTCCCTCGCCATACTGTATAGTTGGCAGATCAAGTAATCGGCTATCTAAGCGATAGCGATTATCCATAACGGGACCCATTGACCCAGCTAGCCGGACATTTATCCATTTGTTAAAATTAGCTGTGGAAGCATTGGTTTTAATTAACGTAACCTGTTCCTGGCGCCCATAATTTTACTATAAATTCGGAACGGGTCACGATTATAACCGTCCTAAGGTGAATGATATCAAAGGTCTCGTAATAGTCTATGACGAGACATTGTTGGTACATTTCAATATATATATATATATATATATATATATATATATATATATACATACATATATAAATTTGTAGAATATTTCCATCTTGATCGGATAATCAATTTTTTTCCACTAAATATCGCCTCAACCAGAGTGAATGCACAGAGCAATACACTACAATAAGCGTAGCTTCGGTATATCAAGACCAGGCCTGTACAACGCCTGCTTACGCAGGCATTCTGCACTTATACAGCGACTTTCATAACTGCGCCCCTGTCAGGAATCAGCTGTTGACGGTTTCATCCAATCAGGAGCGTCACCGTAATGACGTCACTGTAGCGAAATATAAGCTACTGATTGGATGATAGCAAAACAGGTGATTTCTGTCAGGGGCAAAGTTACAAGAATCGCAGTATAGGAGCCGACCGTCTGCCAGCGGCAGCGCCCAAAGTACAAGTAGTGGGGAGTAAGAAGCATTGCGGGGAGGAGAGAAGTCTGACGTAGCACGACGCGGCGCGTACATTGAATGCCTGGGCATCTAATATCCAGGCTGCAAACTTATATGCCCACTTGTTTAAATGGATAACGTCAAGTAGTTTAAGTTACAAGGGCCATAATTCACTGTTTACGTTCTGTGAACTGCTGGCATCCACCTTCATATCCACCACTGTATGTATTTTCCTTTTTAATTTTTTTTTAAGAATAACATGCTCATTGTGACTCTTCAGCAATATTGTAAAGCATTTGCGTTTTCAAAACCTTTATTATTTATAACTAGCAAAAAATTACAATTTAAAAACTGTTCACCAGGAATGTTATAATCTCAAAATCATAGCATAATGATGAAAAGTATGAGAATCTCTCGCATCAAGATTGACATAAAAGTAAAATAAGTGGCGATTCCAAGAAAGGTAATGTTGAACAGCACAAATATTTGTGACCATTTTTCCCATTGTGAAACTCAATAAAAGAGATCAACCAGCATACCTGTGTAACGATATTTTACGGACAATCACGACATTATCATGGGTCTTGTTAAATATAATGCAAAGGGCTTAATATTTTATACGATGTCGTAAACAATGAATAAATAGTGTTCGTTGGTTTGATTTTAGAAATATAGAATGCACGCCAGTAAAAAATTAGAGCATAAAATAATACTGATTTTTATTTCAAAAATAAGATATATGTTTTAGCTTTGATAGAACCTTTGATAGAAGCTTATTCAATTAAACATAGTTAATGAAAAATGTTTATTGCTGTCATCATCAAAAAATAATTGAGTATCATAATTTTGTGTTGAGCAAAACACTAAATTTGTGATTACATCGTAGCATAGCTAATTACATTGTCAGCCCTACAAGCAATTAGAATCATTATAATATTATCATCCCCACCCTTCATCAATTTTCGCAATTGCCCTCGAGCTGGTCGCGCGCAGCTCCTGACGTCAGTGAAAGTGCAAAATGCAGGCCTGATCTACTTGTAGACTGATCAGCTATGCGCCTGTGTGGTATGCAATTCTACACTAGATACATGCACGATTGTTCGGCGCATTGCGTTTTTTCCGGTCGCCGCGGCGCAGCGTAAAGGGGACCAGCTCTTGTAATCTGAGAAGGCGCTATCACACCCCTCCGAATAACGGTTCTGCCTCATGCTTATGCTTTCAACACGACATCGGTTGTCTGCATTGATATTGCCTCAATGGCCTCAACTTCTAAATGGATTCGTTCACTTGCAAACTCACAATTCTATTATGACACAAGGTACACAATTCGCAGTGGTAAACTCTTCCGTTTAAATCGACTAATGTGCAGAGTGTACGCGTTACAAATATATTTACAGATTTAATTATAATATCAAAAGATTAATTAAAGATTATAAATAATATGCAACAAACAATGAAGATAACAATTAACAGCACTTACAATACCACTAATAGGTCAAATTATACAAATGTGGTGACTAATGATTTTTTATGGTCACTGCTGATGAAGATCCACATTTAACAGAACTTGCAAAAATAATGTGATACCACATAACGTACTCTACGAGAAAATAAGAGGAAAGGTCAAAATTATTGTTCTTCCAACCCCTTGCCACATTGACAATGTTTTGTGGAGTTCTCCACTGTAAATAGTGTTTCGAAAGACACTGTTTAATAAAAATGCAACCTCTTTTGGAATTCGCTTTACTTCTGACATTAAACCAATATTTACTGAAAAAAGGCCTAATAATCACATATGTGAATCTCCTGATATCTCGTTGACCCCACTACCAATATGCGCATTCCGAGAATATGTGAATGAGAACGCACGGAAAAAGTAACATCGGTTGATAACAGATTCGCCAATAAACGATGCTTTGAGGAAAACACATCCCTCCCCATGAAGGCATGTGTGTATAAGTAGGTTTATGCATTTATTATGCATGTCTGTGCGTACGTGCCCGAGTGAGTGAGATAGAGAATGTTGAGTGAGAGTGAGAATGTCAATATGATGTGAAAGAACATGAATATGCAGTGTGGCTTGGCGGAGCTGGTCCCGTCCATATTATATAGAAACTGCTACTACACACATGATCGTTATACGTTTCTCCAAATAAAGCCTTAGCCAGAAAAAAATATAAATGCTATCATTCTACTAATATTTCACCAAATAAGACAGATAAGCCCTAAAATACTTGGGAGATTATTAGCTTACTCTTCATTTTGAATTTTATATACAATTATGAAGAAAAGTCCTGTTATAAATATAATATAATATAATACCATACAATCCACTTAGTCCTCTGTATCGAAGTTGAAGGAAATCTGTATTGGCATTTCGGGAGACTTATTAAAAACAGGAGGTGAAGCCATGCCCCTGTATCTTTTGCGACTTTTTGATATTACCTTAAATAATTCAAGTATTCCTCACGACTGGAAAGAAACATTTGTTCCTATTTATCAGGGTGGGTCTTGATCAGAAGTTAAAAATTATTGGGCTGTTAGCCGATAGTCAGTTGTCTGTAAGCAGATTACACCTAATAGCTGAACACATTAGAAACGTGTGGAGTAGAGAAAATTGACTATTTATGGGACAGTATGGGTTCAGAAAGGGTTACTCGTTCGAAAGTCAAACAATAGCTTTTTGCCAGGACTTCGCTGACACACTGGATGCGGGTAATAGAATCGATGCGGCGGTAAGAGACTTCAGGAAAGCTTTTGATCTTGTTCCCCTTGATATACTTGAAAAACTAGTCAAAATAGGTCTAGACTCGAGAGTAATACTGTGGTTTAGGGATTTTCTAAATAAGCGGAACCAGCGAACAAAGGTGGGAAACAGCCAGTCGGAAAGAGTGTAACGTCTGAGGTTCCGCAGGGGAGTGTCCTCGGACCTTTACTATATTTGGTGTATGTAAATGACACAGCAGAGGGAATAGGCTCAAAAATTTAACTTTCTGCGGACGACTGCCTTATTAACAGAAAGATCGAGAACGTATCGGATCAGGATAAATTACAGCATGACGTGCGATACTTGCAAGAATGGACGGAACTCCATAGAATGAAGGTAAATCTGGATACATGAAAAATTGTTTTACGTATAGTAGAAATAAAGCGACACCTAAGTATTTGCTTGGGAGCAATATAATTCCACAGGTAACTAGTTGTAAATATATGGAGGTTATAATTAATAAACAACTTGGATGGGGGGAGCAAGTCAACTTTACTGTTGGAAAGGCGTGAAAATGTTTACACTTCGTAATCCGAGTGTTAAGGAAAGGAAGTAACAAATAAAGAAAACTAGCATTTACAACCATTGTGCGTCCGGTATTAGAGTTCGTGTTGGGATCCGGATAGTAAGGGCCAAATAAACTCAATCGAAAGAGTGCAGAAAGGAGGAAATTTGTTACGAAATATTTGCAACAAAATATCGACATGGGAATCATTGGCGAGCCATAGGGAAAAAGCAAGGTTGTGTATATTTTACAAAGCATTAGAGAAAAATCAGGCATGGAGGGAAATTCAAGATAGAAGGCATGAACCCGCTTACTTGGCAAGTCACGACAATATTAGAAGAATATATCCAAGGAAACGGAGAACGGATATTGGAAAATATTATTTTGTAAAAAGGACTGTCAAGTCATGGAATAGGTTGCAGCACTAATGGAGACTTTTCCCACAAACATAGACTTTTAGGTTAAGATTAAATTCTAGTAGTACTGTTGTAAGCGATAAGATCAGTAGTCTGTGAAGAGCCTCTGCATTAGGTAAGCACGTCCCAAACGAAATAATATTGTACTATTTGCTGTATCCTATATATTTTAGTGTTCTTTATTGCATTATATTATAGTATTAGATGTATAGTAAGTGTGAAGAATTTGCCACCGGTCTTAATGCCCAAAGCAAATTAAATAAATTACGTATCCTCTAAAAGCGGTATGCTTGAAAGAAGAACACAATCTGAGAAAGATAAACTAGTGGGGCTTCTGATTTTCTCTTAGGAGTCTGGGCTAGCTTTTCGGTCTTGCGCCATCCTAACGAGCGCCAGCTAACGAAAAATACATCTGAATCTTCCTAAGTGATCCATTTAACCGTTAATTCCTCAAGGATGAGCTCCTAAATGTTTTACAAAAGAGTAAAAACTGCGCATTTTTTAAAAACAGCAACAATTTTCTCTTAATTTAGCAACTGGATTTATCCACATTTTCGTTACCAGGGCCTAGCAATGAATTTTTCTGCCGAAAATTCGCCGTTTTTTTCGCGTAGCATTACATAACCTTCTCTAAATTACGTATATACAATGTACATACGTTTGTATACGAGATAGTAAAAACACTTTTTCGGATCAGGGGACCTCAAAACGTATTTCCGTTGAAATCTCGAAATCCATTTTCCGTCGCATTACATAACTTTCTCTACATTACGTATATTACCCCGTATTTATGAATGGAAGTAAAAACACTTTTCTGGTATCAAGTGGTCCAAATTTCCGAAATCTTGACTACATAACATATTTCAGGAAGTAATTTACTACTTATTAGAACAGGATTCATCTATTTTTCTGAATCAGTGCCCCACAATACGAGTATTGAATACGTGCAGAACAATCGCCGTTTTTTCGCTGCATTAACTTTCTTTATATTACGTGTATTAATCCGTATATACGTACGTGTACGAGAAAGTAAAAATAACCAAACATAATAATAAAAGCGAAAGTAATTCACAAAAATTAAACGACAAAATAACTATGAAACCTTTCATTTAACTCCGGGCTCAATTCTTCTCAATATACAAGATTTAAAGAAACACAAAAGTAACATATTAGATCACGAGTATTCATTACTAATTATATAACGATGTTAAATAAACTGTTGACAATTAATATAACAATACAATATTGGTCATTGCTCCAGTTCATTTACGAATTGATTTAACACTTCATTTTCTTAACATGAGAAAAGTAAGTCATTTCTCGAATGGAAACAGTAAATTTGTTTCATACTTGTAAACAACGCTTTTCTTCTGAAGTTAACAAAACTATACACGCACTGTACCTGAACTTTCAAAAAGTCTAGCATGAATGCTCATACCCAACTACCGTATCGCTGACGAAACGTTTTTTCATTTTTTTCTTATTTCTCCCACCTGAGCGGGGAGCTCGGAGGTCAATGCATCATCTCGCGGTCGTTCCTCCTCCTCCTCCTCTATGCAACGCGATGCTGCGACTCCACGCGCCGCGCCCCACCGCAACCGTGATTTCACCGATTATGTCACTCCTCGGAAATAACCAGGCCGCTCCCGTTTTGGGGGGTTTGGAACGTTTTCAGAGAGCGTCTCGCGAGGCACGCGCGCGTCACAAAAGGAGGAAGCAGTGCTGCTTCTGCTACCGCTGCCACTGCCATGCCGCCGCCGGCGGGCGCCATGCGACCTACGAGAGCAACCGTCCCTTGCGCAGGGCTCGTGCTTATGCAATGTTCATGCCTGTGGACGTGTTTCTTTTCTTTTTTTTAACAGGTTCTTAAACAGGTGAGCATCGTCGAAGACCGCATTGCTGTGCGATTTTTTCCACCAGTCAAATGAGACGAGCGCCAACTGTAAATGCCCTGAGGTGTCAGTTCAGTGCGTTTAGTTTGTGGTTACCTTCCACGAAGGTTTCACATATTGTAATAGTATATTATGCAAACAGTTTATAATTTTAAGTTTTGTTGCATGAGTACATGTTTAGAAAACGAGCGACGTTAGAAGCAAGTTTTCAAATTTGTACGAATGCAATAAAACAACATTTCAAACGAGTCACATACGTTATGTTTTTGAGTAATAATTTATAAGAACATCAGAGTTAATTTTTGGAAACAATTTTATTGTGACGTCATGGGTATATGACATCCGTGCGAAGAAACGGTGGTCGACTGTTAGGATTACCTCTACCACCCCACAATTCTCCTGCTGCGATTAGCTTATTGTGTGAGGATGCCATAAACGGCCATATTGGTGCCATAAACTGCAAACATGTCATTTGAGCCATAAGATGTTATTTTATGAACTATTTCTTGCATCGAAAAAGATCGTTTATGATGTTAGAATACTAAAAATAATATTGTACCCATTTATACACATGTCAAAAGCACACGACAACTCCATGTGTCATCATCAAACGGATGTAAACTGTCGGTCTGTAAATACCAAATTGCAAAGATCCCGCGTTGTCCACTTTTTGCATGCTTTAACTCGCAAGAGACAAAATCTTATGATTCCAATGAATAAGCTGACAAGTCATGAAAACTATTTTACAGGAGAGCAAAAAACAATCTTCAAATGAAGTGAAACAGGGATTAATGATATTCAAATTAAAGTGATATTCAAACGAAACGATTTGTGCGTAGTTTTCGTGTTAATATTATTAATCCCTGATTAACAGCATCAGTAGAAAATAGTTTTTTGCTCTTCAGTAAAATTAAGTTTTCGTGACATCATTTATTCATTATGGTCAAAGAAATTTGAATCAATGAATTATACAAGTCAATAATATTTGTTGGAAGGGAAGATGTAAAATGTATTTTTCTTGCATTCTAAGATATATAAACAAATTGATTTTATACGACCAATCTCCAGTTGCCGACCAGCCTCCAGCAAAAATAAGGGAGAGTACACTCCAGCACAAGTTGCCCTAGGTTTATGAAACTAATACTAATCATTTCTACGTGATTTTCACCGACCAAGCCACCCAATTTACTGTGACATCAATGAGTCTCAAGAAACCGCTCACATGACTGAACAGACATGTGCCCTTTTACGATGACACTAGCGATTATAATATGTTGGAAATGTACATGGCTTCTGTCCTGAACATATTTTCCTGAACTATTAATTTTGATTCAAGAGATTTTTTCTCATTCGCAAAATCTTCACGATTAAGCAGATGAAAGAATGTGACGCCTCCACACATGGAACAAGACGATGAAAAAGATAAGATGAAGACTTAAAAGTGAAGTTTAACTTCTAAGCAGATAAGAAATATTAATAATTATTCACTTAGAAATTGTCACGTCGCACAATTACGTTTTCTGTTTAAACCCAGTTTTTGTCTAATGTCAACTGAAACTTGCTTTTACTTTCTTCATCAAGAGGCAATACAAATATTACAATGGATCCTAAACAACACACTCTTGCTACTTAACCTTACAAAGCGCATCACAAACACTTGTGGCAATGAACCAAAACAGCGTGAGATACAATGCATGCAATGCGTGAACGGCAAAGTCAACAATACACATGTGGGTGGTACAAACAGAAGCACAGCTCCGTTTACTATAACTTTAATGCAAAATCCACAAACGAGCCGTCAGAGATTCTATAACCCATCAGATATGGGACCTCTTTGATCTTGTACTGAGAATGTTCAGAAGATAGAAATATAATCATGGGAGTAGTCGTCGTTCTACAGTAAAATTATTATTTAAAACATACAACTCCGAACTTGTGTGACATAATAGTTTCATCAGCTTTGTTAATATTGCAAAATTTTGTAATTTTCGTTTACACTTCACTATTCATCTCAGGATAGGTAACTGATGTTCATAATTGTTGACATTTGTTAATAGAAAGACACAAATAAGAGAACGTCTGATCTAACTCTTATTACAATTATCAGTTTCGTAAAGTTTGAAAATCCCCAGTCGATAAATACACTTACACTTAGTTTTCGTGGCCATCGGAACTGATGTACTCCTTCAAGATTCGAAAATATACTATTTAGACTGTACATGAGCAATAGTCACTACGGAGAGCACCTGACACTAATGCACACGCTCGCAACACTAGCACTAGCATTTGAGATATCTCATAACGTAAGATGTTCTGCTGCCGAGAAGCAAGAATGAATGAGTTTTCTTAGAACATTTATTCATCAATACTTGCTTTCTTAGAAACCAAGCGCATACTATTAATTCTTTTTTTGAAAGCTGTAACTAAATATCGAAGGTTAACACCCTGTTATTAGATCATTTATTACATGACAATTTTAAAGGAGTACTGTAGTAAGTTAAATGATCTATGTGATTGTGGAATTGAAAGAAAAAACACGTTTTTATTTAATTTTATTCTGCTTATCCGATGAAAGCTTCCCGAATACTTTTGCAGCCTGCAGTTTATTTGTTTCCTTGTGATTTTTAATTTCCATTCAAAGCCACATCCACCAATTGCCACAGATATAATCACTCGTTCAAATGTTCCATTACACATTTAGAATCCAAAATCCAGAAACAATTGTATAAGGAATATCTATGAAAAACGTCGAGTGAAATGCAACAGCAGAAAACTGCCACACACACTCCATCACAATTTTGCAACGGCGGTAAACAGAAGTATGAAGAGCATCCATCAGGTTTTTCCAGGAACAAGCACTCGTCATGGCTCAACTTCGTTCTGCACACATTTCCAACGTTACGTGCTCACCCCGCTGGCGCTGGCTGAATCCTTCACAGTCTCGTTCGCGAGAGAACGGCCTCCGATCAGCTGCTACTCGCACAATACAAGGGACAACTATCGCAGATTGAAATTCCATCACGTTGCTCTTCATACTTCTACTACTGCCATTGAGTGGGTTCGCATGAACCGGTGGTTGAAATATTTGTAGTTCACGGAACCAGTTGTTAAAAGTTTTGTGATAACCAGTTGAAATTTATTACGATCATGTTGTTAAAATTACTGACACTCTGAATAACATATTTCTGATTTGGACTGTCTATTAATTTGATCCTCATGCTGAATGGGAAGAGACTAACTTTGTGAAATCTACCCCTGTCCCGTTTTGGACACCATATAGCTGCTGACACGCGTCAGGTATAAGAGAAGTACAGAATATTCACAGAAGCAACTACAAGTTTTGTGATCTCATTTGCAACCTTCACGCAGACTTTTAAGTTCTTACATTACTGTATTCGTAAATCTGGAAAATCATGTTGGATTCAAACTTTGCTGTAGAAGAATGTTACCTCATTTAATCAACTATTTATCTACTGAAATTAAAACGAGTGGTGCTACAGAATGGCACAGACTTTCCCGTATTAGTTTTCTTTTTCCTTGGGTCTGCGCCAGCTATTCGGAATTGCCACATACTCTTGCCAGCTCCCATCTATCACCGCACAAACTACATATTTTGACATTTTCTTAATTTCCCGGTTTTCTAATTGTTGAACGGAAATATTCATTTTAGAATATTAAAGAACCCAAAAACCTAGTCCGCAAAGGCAATTTTCTCGTAAAAATTGTGTGCCGTTTTAAAGAGAATAGCGTTTTAGGGCTACTAAAAATGCGAAATTTGAAGCTTCTTTTCAGAGAAAAGTTTTGAGTTTTCAAATACATCATTTTAAGTCATTTGAAGCACATGCACTCACAAATATAATAATGTTTACAAATTGCTGGTAATGTGCATATTAAAGATGCATTGGATGCATGATTGGATCTTTCAAAAAAATTACATTTGTGTAATTTTTGAAAAAAAAAACCCTCAAAATAAACCTTACGTCATATCAAAGAGTGCATTTAGCACTATGCGATCGAAAAGTTTGAAGACATTTTTTCTAGCCATTTATGAGAAAATGGCGTTCGAGCATTTCTGAAAATGCAGACTTTTGAGCTAGTTTTCACAGAAAACTGTTGTGTTTTCGATAAACTTTACTTGACATTATTTAAAGCACATGTACTCATAAATATATATGTAAACAAATCGCTACCTAATGGAAATATTAACGACGTGAGAGACAAGTAAAAATTATTTTTGTAATTTTTGAAAAAAACAAAAGAATAGAGCGATATGGAGATTATGTCATCTCATAGGGTACATTTAACACTATCTCTACCAAAAGTTTAAAGAAAAAATTTGGAGCCGTTTTTGAGAAAATATTGTTTTTGTATTTTTTAATTGCACACAATACACGCAATATTGCGCGAAAAGTACTAAAATTTTCAAAAAAATGTACATTACCTTAAAGAAAAAACTCACTAGGAAGGACAAATTTTTTTATCTGAAGGAAAAATCTCTATCGTCAATTTTGTAGTTGGCGAAAGACTGAAAAAATTCAAACTTTCACAATTTCGAAAATTCAGAGAAATCCGTGAAAATCGGAAATATGCCACCTTAATAAGTGCATTTTACTCAGTTCTTACAAGAAATTTAAAGAAAAAATTTGGAGCCGTTTTTGAGAAAATTTTGAATATTTCCGGGGAGCTTCATGTAAAGTACCCCCAAATTTTGAAGAATCTTTTTGAAAATCTCAAAGCTTTGAGTGAAACCCAATCGACCGGGGAATATCCATTTTGGAAGAAATCATTCCAATGGTTTAGGCGCTAGCTTCACCGACGCACGTTTTCCTTTCAATTAGTTTTTCGGTATCCAAGGACCCACAAAAGAGGGTTTCTGGCTACACCACGTGTTAGGGGATTTTTTTTCTTAATTTAGCAACTGGTTTTATCCACTTTTCGTTATCAGCGCCCGGCAATGAATTTTTTTCCGCCCAAATTCGTCATTTTCTCGCGCAGCATTACGTAACTTTCCTTACACTACGTATATCATTCCGAGTATACGGGTACGTATACGGGAACGTAAAAAATTAGATTACGTAAAATTAGAAACGTAAAGGTATTAGAAATCACTGGAGAGAACCAGTTGTTAAAAAACATAGAATGTCAGCACTTCTGATATTTACCAGTGATATTCTTTACATTTCAAGGGTTCGGTGAGAACTACCATTTGGCGGGCGTCTGCAAATGAATGGAAGGTCAATACAGTCAGTTTTCTTGTCACACGGCTAGGAAAGGGAAACCAGTAATACTGAGTGGAAAGAGGATTGCTTAAAAAATCATGGTAGGAACAACTTCAAGTCAAATGTTGACTTTCGACTCTCACTGACGCAATCATTTGTCAAGTTCGTTATGCAAATGCATTTAAAAACGGCTCCATACATTCGCCATTCGGCCATGAGCGCTCGATGAATCCCGAATAATAGGGAAAAGTTCTTTGTATTTTACCAAAGCGCCTCGCATTCGGTGCTCTCCCTACCCGCAGCGTGTCAGTGTTTTGGGCTCATCCAAGGAAGTGAATACGTATTCGCGGAGCACCTTGAGAACTCACCAAATTCAAATGTGTAGAGCGGCTTTTACATCATCCATCGCATGTTTTAAGGAGGATACAAAGTGAGCGCTATTCAAAAATAGCGGTACTACAAAAGCACGTACTTTCTCGCGATTTCGTTTCTGGCCATGTAATATTATAATATGAAAATTCCTGACCAACACTTCAACTATCATTTGAAAAATTCTTACTCAAACAGCTTTCTACCATTGAATTCAGTGTTTTCTTGTTCTACATAAATGTACCAACGATGCGCGATGCGTATTTTAGCCATAAATAAAATTATTATTTCTTATTAACGTAACAGAACGATGGCCGTCATAATAGCTTTCTGTTGTCGGTGCGGCGTTTCAAAAATGGGGTGCAACAAGCAATAATGATTAATTCATATGGGATACAGATTTTTCAAATTAGATTCTTGAAACCGTTGGGAAGGAAATTAAAATGGATACAAAAATATAATTAAATATATTGTTATATTGTTATATTAAACCACTAGGTTTATACATAAATTAGTCGTCGTTTCCGCATCTCATTATCCAAAGGGAAATCATCTATTCGTTTTCACTTTTAACTCAATTAAAGGACGCAATTTAAAATAGATTTAATGATTAATATTAAACGTAATCGTTATTTTCAAAATTCGAATGAACAGCTTCACTATGGTTCCATGCCATTCAACAAAGAGAAGAATCCAAGACATTTCATTCTCTTGTCTTGTCGCCATTCAACAAACTCAAATTTCCAACGCTGCATTGTTTCCCAAGATGGTAATATGAAATTAAAATTGAAACGTTCGTATAAATTTATGGTACTTTTTTTTCAATTTCTCTTTCATGTAAAGTAAGCGAAAATAATCCAAATCCAACCAATTTAAACGAAGCGCCTGTGGTGCACACCTACGTTTATTTCGATAGCCAGGAATAGTAGTCATCCTATGTCTTACAAATGAAACATACCACAATCAGCGATCAACATTTCTTCAAGTTAAGGAGTAATTTATTAGTTCTAGGTTAACTTTGTTACCTTCCTTCATTCTATCTTTTATAAGAATAGCAATAGCTTTCAAAAACTTCTCAAATAATGTTCACGAAGCGCAGGAAATTCAAAAGGGGAACCTATGTTTGACGCGAAATTACAAACAAAAATACTCATATTTTCGAAATATTCAATATGACCTTATCTGAAGCTCTGTTTCTGAAGGGAACATTTCAATAAGAAAAAAAATGGTAGGGTGAGGTAAGCGAGGTGAAGTGGGATTCGATGTGGTGGTGTGGTGTGTTGTGGTGGTGTGGTGTGTTGTGTTGTGGTGGTGGTGGTGTGGTGTGTTGTGGTGGTGTGGTGTGTTGTGGTGGTGGTGTGGTGTGTTGTGGTGGTGGTGTGGTGTGTTGTGGTGGTGTGGTGAGTTGTGGTGGTGTGGTGAGTTGTGGTGGTGTGGTGAGTTGTGGTGGTGGTGAGTTGTGGTGGTGGTGTGGTGTGGTGTGGTGTGGTGTGTTGTGGTGGTGTGGTGTGGTGTGTTGTGGTGGTGTGGTGTGTTGTGGTGGTGTGGTGTGTTGTGGTGGTGTGGTGTGGTGTGTTGTGGTGGTGTGGTGTGGTGTGTTGTGGTGGTGTGGTGTGTTGTGGTGGTGTGGTGTGGTGTGTTGTGGTGTGTTGTGGTGGTGTGGTGTGGTGTGTTGTGGTGTGTTGTGGTGGTGTGGTGTGGTGTGTTGTGGTGTGTTGTGGTGGTGTGGTGTGGTGTGTTGGTGTGGTGTGGTGTGTTGTGGTGGTGTGGTGGTGGTGTGTTGTGGTGGTGTGGTGTGGTGTGTTGTGGTGGTGTGGTGTGGTGTGATGTGGTGGTGTGGTGTGGTGTGGTGTGGTGTGGTGGTGTGGTGTGGTGTGTTGTGGTGGTGTGGTGTGTTGTGGCGGTGTGGTGTGTTGTGGTGGTGTGGTGTGTTGTGGTGGTGTGGTGTGTTGTGGTGGTGTGGTGTGTTGTGGTGGTGTGGTGTGTTGTGGTGGTGTGGTGTGTTGTGGTGGTGTATTGTGTTGTGGCGGTGTGGTGTGTTGTGGTGGTGTGGTGTGTTGTGGTGGTGTGGTGTGTTGTGGTGGTGTGGTGTGTTGTGGTGGTGTGGTGTGTTGTGGTGGTGTGGTGTGTTGTGGTGGTGTGGTGTGTTGTGGTGGTGTGGTGTGTTGTGGTGGTGTGGTGGTGTGTTGTGGTGGTGTGGTGTGTTGTGGTGGTGTGGTGTGTTGTGGTGGTGTGGTGTGTTGTGGTGGTGTGGTGTGTTGTGGTGGTGTGATGTGTTGGGGTGGTGTGATGTGTTGGGGTGGTGTGATGTGTTGGGGTGGTGTGATGTGTTGGGGTGGTGTGATGTGTTGGGGTGGTGTGATGTGTTGGGGTGGTGTGATGTGTTGGGGTGGTGTGATGTGTTGGGGTGGTGTGATGTGTTGGGGTGGTGTGATGTGTTGGGGTGGTGTGATGTGTTGGGTGGTGTGATGTGTTGGGGTGGTGTGATGTGTTGGGGTGGTGTGATCGTGTTGGGGTGGTGTGATCGTGTTGGGTGGTGTGATCGTGTTGGGGTGGTGTGATCGTGTTGGGGTGGTGTGATCGTGTTGGGGTGGTGTGATCGTGTTGGGGTGGTGTGATCGTGTTGGGGTGGTGTGATCGTGTTGGGGTGGTGTGATCGTGTTGGGGTGGTGTGATCGTGTTGGGGTGGTGTGATCGTGTTGGGGTGGTGTGATCGTGTTGGGGTGGTGTGATCGTGTTGGGGTGGTGTGATCGTGTTGGGGTGGTGTGATGCGTTGGGGTGGTGTGATGCGTTGGGGTGGTGTGATGCGTTGGGGTGGTGTGATTGCGTTGGGGTGGTGTGATGCGTTGGGGTGGTGTGATGCGTTGGGGTGGTGTGATGTGTTGGGGTGGTGTGATGTGTTGGGGTGGTGTGATGTGTAGCGGTGGTGTGAGGTGTAGCGGTGGTGTGAGGTGTAGCGGTGGTGTGAGGTGTAGCGGTGGTGTGAGGTGTAGCGGTGGTGTGAGGTGTAGCGGTGGTGTGGTGTGTTGTGGTGGTGTAGTGTTGTGTTCTGGTGGTGTGTTGTGGTGGTGTGTTGTGGTTGTGTAGTGTTGTGTTCTGGTGGTGTGATGTGTTGTGTTCTGGTGGTGTGATGTGTTGTGTTGTGGTGGTGTGGTGTGGTGTTGTGGGGGGGGGGGTTGTGAGGGGGTGATGTGTTGTATGGTGTGAGGTGATGTGATGTGCAGCCACCCAACGCGCAACTCATGACGCCACCATCGGCCAAAGAACCCCGCATTAACACAATTTCAGGCGGCAAAATTTAAATTCACTCGTCCAAGTGGTAACAGTGCTCGAGTGTCACTGGGATGGAACAAACCAAACACTGAGGAAGCAATTTCGATTCAACGAAACTCCATTCCCACTCGCATTACAAAACATCCGAACGCGCCGCGCGGCTCGGTGGCGCCGTCGCTAGTACAGTGCGTTTACTGTTGCGGACCGTCGGGACGCCGACCGCGAAACCCCTCGCATCGCACACTGGTCTGAGACATTCCAAACGGTTCTCACGCACATTAAAAATAAAATTAAAAAATAAATAAAAATCGGCGGGTTCAAACTCGTAACCGCGGCTGCGCAAGTTCTTTGAAGTAAAAGTATTTTTTACACATCAGAAGTAAATGTGAAAAGGAAACAGGAAATAAGAATTGGAGTTGTTGTAAATGTTGAATTGGAGTTGTTGGATGATACCGGAAATAACTTTAAGATAACGTTGAAACTATCAATCAAAAACTCTTAAAAAATTATAAAACTACTTAAAAGATTGCTTTGTAAAGGGAGAAAGAAACTTTCTAAAATACACTATTTTATGTTAAAAGAAACATTTAAATTAAAAAAAATAAGACGACCACACACATTTCAGACGCAGCATGTTATTTCCAATATTATTGAATATAAATACAAACTAACAGTCCACGAAAACCATAAAATAAAATTCCATTGCTTTATTTACATTATTACATGTTCCCTGTTTGATTTGTTTTTCACCGGTTAGACGCTTGCTAGGACGTAAGGCGCGGGTAAGGCCCACTGCGCGGCGGCGGGCGAGCAGCTGCAACGCGGCACTTTCTGCGGCCGTCAATAAGAAGGCGGAGCACCGGGGAATTAATTTCCGAGCAGCACACAAGCTCTCTTGTGTCGGAGGTTCCCGGCCTTGAACGCCAATTCGGAGGGCGCGGCGTTGCGCTGCGCGGGCCCCGTTGCACCAGCGGCCGCGGCGTCGGGGCGGACACTGACCAGAAACGACCAGAGCATGGGGAAAACTGAAGTGTCAGCAAGAATAGAGTCGAGCGCAACACAAGAAACAAAAGGGGGGCTAGAGAAAAGACGAGGTTTTTGTGTTCTATAATATTCTAAAATTAATATTTCCGTTCTACCATTAGGAAACCGAAAACTTAATGTCGAAAAAATGTAATTTGGGCGGCGATAGATGGCATCTGGCACGAGTATGTGGCAATTCCGAATAGCCTAGCCCAGATCCAAAGAAATAGAAAACTAATACGGGAAAGTCTGTGCCATTCTGTAGCACCACTACTTTTCTTCCGAAAATTCGCCATTTTTTCGCGCAGCATTTCATAACTTTCCTTTTACTACGTATATTACTCCGTATATACATACGTATACAAGAAAGTAAATATGGTGTAAGGTACCACACTCCAAGATGATGTCTGGCTAAAACACTGGGTAAAGCACTGCGTAAATGGAAGTGTACTGCCGCTGCCGCCTTCACGACTGTCTTCATCCGAAGGCCGCGCCTAGCTACTCGCACCGTTTCAGGACACGCTGCTTTGGTCTTTTGACGTTTTGCATCTTCATCTTTGTAATGCGCGCTTCGGCTATCCGGAGACGACAAGGCTGTACTTAATCACGTAACAGCGCCGAAAACAAAGAGCGAGCGAGTTGAGCGTCGTGTGGGAAAACGAGCGGCGGTCATTACGATAACCCTGCAGTTGTACAGAAACTTCGCACACACCGTCGGAAATGTTCGCTACCGAATTCTCCCCTCTCCATCCCAGCCAACGAACTCGCAGTTACAGACGCCATTAGACGTGCGACACTCACCGCGGTCAGTATGTAATCAACGGAAGTATATATTCAGAAGGTAATTTTCTGTAATTCACAGAAAGGATATGCAGTCTAGATATTAGATACGAAGGTTTGGGAATAATTATAAGTATTCCCACCTAAGATTCCACCAATTTGTAATGGATTCACTTTCCAGTGTTTATTAGAAAAAAATAATTGCAAAGGCATATTTTCCTCTTCAGCACAAATAATTTCAATCGTACACACACAAACGTGCGAGAAAAGCGTCAGAGAAACTCGATATTTTATTTTAAAAATTCTCCCGACCGACAACGTCCTAAACAGCGTATCCATATTAAGTCCTGAATAATCAGTGGACTATTACGAAACCTCGAGCACCACAGTCTGCGCACCCCTGACTCGCGGCACAACATTAATAAACAAAGGAATTCTGGAATCCCCCAACATTGTTTAAGGACGTCCCTGCACTGAGAATGGGCAACAGAAACGTACTAGTCACCTCAATGTGATTCATCGTCCGTGGCCGTCCCCTACGACCTCGACATTTTCACATTCACGTTCACATGAATAATTTCTTCAATAAAAAAGATACCGTCAAGGCACCGCCGTGCTGTGCCCCTCGTTAATATCGGGTCCTTATCTTCAAGGCGATGCAGAGGTCAATTCTGGTTCCGTAGATAAAAATAAATGCATTGTCGTCTTCATCCTCCTACACTGTTATTGGCGCGGAGGGTCAAAACTAGCGAGTCGGAACTTGTTACAAATTAACGATAGTATTAAAACAGATTTTCGAAGTTAAAATGAATAAAATAGTAAAAGAATTAAGAATCCATTTGCTGAGCTCACAATGAATCTGCACATTCTGTGTCTCAAATACTCGTATTACAGCTTCTAAGCATGACTAATTCATACACGAGACACTAGGTGCCCCCATACGCTAATAATTTTTCCCCTATCACCACTGAATTTGAAAACTAATCTCTGATTATCAATATTTCCCTGAAAGTCCACGATATTTTTCTTGAGTTAGGAATTAATGAACCTTTAAATTACAGGAATTGTGCAAGAAAAAATATTCTTCAATGCCAAGTGGTAATTTAATGTCACCTTTGCTTATTTAGTTTACTATACTTACAAATTCGCCCAACTATTTCCTATTCGTACTTCGAAATAGGAATAAGAAGAGGCTAATATTTAGTGAACCAATGAATTCCAGTTCACCGCAAAACAAATCGTTTTGAAAATGGAGTCACGAATAACAAAAGGACTTCTTTAAACTTTCAGTGAAATGTTCCTTTGTTTTTGGTTACTGCATATTCTTCTAGTAGCCCAATATTGTCATCGCTTTCTGAACACAAACATGCCCGTACAATAAATTGAAGATATCGTCTCGCATATCGCACCAGCAATATAAAAACCACAAAAACGCATGGACAAAAAAACACATACAGTGCATCAAAGTATCGACGGCGGTAAAAGAATGTCAATATTCCAGCAACCTTTTTTGGCTAAGTCCGTTTGAATTTAAAAAAAACAAGCTATTTTACAAGAGTTGTGAAACATACTAAAATTAATCTGATAGGTATCAACTGTGATTTATTTTAAAAAAATCAACTTTCCAGTTAGCGTTAACTTTAAAACACAATAGCTATTATAAAAGCTTCGAATTCTCTTTGGCCATGACCAGTTTTGCATTTCTAAAAGTTCAACAAAAAAACAACAAAGACCTGTGCACCAGATAATTGTTCGCGCGCTTTCTTCCGTTCCCTCGGCGCCTCGTAGAATCTTCTCAGTTGTCCCACGCTGACTTCTTTCTTCCCTTAATAAATCTCCGTTCGTTCACTATCAAACTGTATCGCCCATTAAATTATAATATTAATATCCCGTTAACTTCCCTATGCTTGCATCACGGACGTCCACACGCGTACTGTTCCATAATGAACCAATTCCCAGTATTTTACCTGAACGGCGTCTTATCCTACTCTAATATAGTGAAAATAAATTTTAGATTAATCCCACCTACAGCTAAGTCTTTGACCTGATCGCTGCCGAGTCGTGAAGTCGTGAGCAAGAGTAACTGTCCCCCGTCATCTTCAAGCTTCAAGAAACCTATTATATCCCTCTTTTATTCCAAACAATAGAGTGTCCTTTCGCCTCGATTATTGATTTCCATATGTATCTTTTTTCGTTACCAAAATGAACCCTAATGACGACTGTTTACTTTCGACCGCCCTGCTCCCATAGCGACCGCCGCGATCGTCTCTTGACTCAGCTACACCCCACTTCTTAAATACATTTCCCCGCAAATTTAATTTTGTGTGCGAATAAATTTCAAATGTCAAATATAGTTTGATTAAACAATACGTACAAACTTAATTATATTAAAAACACCAAAATTATATTTCATTCACCCTAAATATCACATCCCAAATATAAAATAAGTTGATAAATGGATTAACTGGATTTATTAGGCTACATAATCGTTTCGCATGTTTTCGTGTTTTTGTTGCATGTTTTAGAGAGTTTTATAGCACGAAAATCCGGTCTTTAATTATCAGTAAGTATCAATGAAACTATAAAATTATATTGCAAATCTAAACACCAGGTAAAGCAACACATTCTCGGGTATTTCAACTACAGCCATTCAACATCGCATTATTAGGAGACTTCAAAATAGTTTCCTAATTCCTATTCATTCGTAAAAGAGCTGGGAACGTTGCTGTCTGATCGGTCGCAAATCTAATAAGACCCTTTCACGGGTTGATTAACAATATCTCTCTTGCTTGTTCCCTATTAGTTGGGTTCATTGATAGTCCATAGGCCAAACATCATTTCATTTTTTGTCCAGCTACAGAGCCAAAATTGAGCACAGCACATCGCCTGACTTGGACGAAATGCGAAGCGAATAACAATATGCCCTAGTAAAACAATTTTCATGCAAATAGAAATACAATCAACAAATTTATGATTAAAATTAATAATATATTTGTTACATTGCTTAAAAATGTAATTAAACATTCATAAGATGAGAATTGAGAACACTTCAAATTATCTTATACCCGCCTTGATCATTTTAAGTTTGGTCTCCTGTTCATAATGGGTGCATATTCGACGGTCTCTAATTTGCTTCTAGGCAATGAAGACTTCCTCCCTTCGCACAATCGTACTTTGATTTTAACGTTAATTTTGCGTAAAAATTTAATTTTAACGTTAATTTAGCATAAAGGAAACATGCTTTTCACGTTAGTGGTAAATACGATTACTTCAAAAAATGTAGAACAGTAAGAGACAATTTATACTATCGAGCTCGCGAAACATTCATACATCCACTCCTTCCGTTTTAAATACAGCTGCATAACGCCCTATAGAGTACCTTTACTTACCACAGAATTAAAGCATAGTAATAATCCCCGGTACTCAACATTTTTACACGTAAAGTACTCTAGTGTCACTTAGTGGGTCTTCTCGACGTAACACCCCAGATCTCTACCAAGTGTCTGCACCTCTCTGCTCTTACGCAATGTCTAGTCAATGGGAAGGAGAACGTTGCACGGAGCACAGGGGTGGCTTTCGCGGTCAGCGCTCTGAGTAGAAGACTTTCAGTGGCGGTTTGTCCTCTGGCCCGTTACGTAAACACATCAACTGACTACAAAAACACAAATTCACGTTATCCGACTGAAACTGTCGTGGCTTGTGTATCTGAAGAGCCTTGAGCATTCCACACGACTTCCTTACGAATACACGAATTAGTATTTCCTTTGGTTCAATTTTTTCGGTCTCTAATACTCACGGGGTTTTAGTTTCTCATTTAACATCATCTCACAGCTGCAAAAGTTTGGAATTTTTCGGAGTCTTCCTACAATTACAAAATTGAAGATGTAGATTTTTCGTTCAAATAAAATTCGTTCTCCATAGTAAGTCCTTTCATGTACATGTAATTTCTTGAAAAGTTTAGTCGTTTTCGCGCAATTTTGGGTGCAATATGTGCAGTTTCAAAAAATAACAACCACAAGAATTTCTCAAAACGACTCCAAACACTATTGTATTTTTGAATTAAAGTGCTTCAAGAAACTTCATTAAAAGTTTTTAGAAAACTCAAAAATTTTCTGTGAAAAAGAGCATCAAATTTCGAATATACAATAACGTTTAAACGACGTTTTCTTAAAAACAACTCGAAAATTTTCAAAGAAGATTGCCATTCAGGACACAGTTTTACTGTTCTTTAATATTCTGAGTATAATATTTCCGTTCTGCTATTAAGAAACCGAAAAACTAAGAAAATGTCAAAAAATGAACTTTGGGCGGCGATAAATGGCAGCTGGCAAGAGTATGTGCCAAGTCCGAATAGCTAGCCGAGACCAAAGGAATTATAAAACAAATACGGGAAAGTCTGTGCCATTCTGTAGCACCTCTAGTTTGATTGTGGTGTTGCCGCCACATATTTGCGACAAATGAAACCAATATCGATACATTTATCCTTAACGCTATCGCAATGAAACAGGAATGAAAAGTCACTCGTAATGGCAGGCGACCGTTAGAGATTTTACTGTCAGTTAAGAACTATAGAAACACATGATTCTGAAGAAGTCGATTTAATACTATTTCTAAAAGAAAAGGTATTTCTTTTCTATATTATTTTTTCTTATAACAAGGTGACATAACGAAAAGTATTGAACAACACGGCCGATTTCACAAATAACGGACATGGTTATACCTCGCCTATCGCCTCCGTTTGCAACCTTCCAGCCCGCCAGTTGAACGAATCAATTAATTTTTATAATTTTGTAAAAATACAAAAGTTGGATTCGCTTCGATTTTCAATACAAGCTGTATAGAATACAATACACATGGTGTGCAATAACAGGCTACATACTATGCACTTTCCTGCATCTTTCTACCGTACCTATCCTCTAATATTTGTCCTCTAAACCAGGTAGTGGTGTCTAGTATTTGTCCTCAAAACCAGGTAGTGGTGGATAGCGAGCGCCCGGATCTCGTTCTCGCGCGGGGTCTACACTCCCATCATTGTGGATGCAACGGTAGTGGCGGCGCGCGCCGGTAAGCTGCAAGAGAGATACGAGGGAAAGAAGAATAAATACAGTGCCTCCCGCGCAGCTCTCCTCAGGGCCGGCTACGCCTCCGCCGAAATGATACCGCTGGTGGTGGGTGCCCTGGGCGAATGGTATCCCGGACTAAAGGTCTCGAATGGCTATCAGCTGAAAAAACTAAGACAGCGCATCATAGCTGAAGCCATCACCGGGAGCGCGGCATGCTACTTCGCCCACATGGCCAGGCCATACCTCGCCCCGCGCGAGTACAGAGAGATTGTTGACAAGATCTGTGCCCCCGCCCTCACCGCACCAACGGCGGCAGCAGCAGCAGTACCAGAGCAGCACTCGCGCCACACTCGTCCCTCACGGAGCAGAACACTGCAGACCCAAATTAAATGCCTTTTTTTTTTTTACTTTTAAACTTTTTCTTTAGCTATTAACTCTTTTTTCTCTCTATTCTTGAACATTTAACTTTTTGTTAACCTTTTTTTTAAATATTTTTCTTTAGCTGTTAACTATTGTATTAGAAATTGTATTTGAAAAAGTCCGAATAAAAAAAATCCATTTATACAAATCATCTTATCCTGAACATTCCACATTCTTCCTTCCTCAAAACACCCACATCTCTCTATTCCCAGTCTTCTTCCATCTATCAGGTCCTACATCCCCCTCCCTTTTCCGCCAATATCTACTCGCTCTGGTTTTATTTCCTAACCTATATCTTTCTACCCTTCTTCTTTCCTTTAAATAATTAACAATATCATCTAACTGAATAATTCCCTTCTCCTCCTAACCTTGTCACTTCGTTCAACGAATAACCTTTTTTATTCCAAGAACTTCTCTTTGCCATTCAGATTTCTCAGTCTCTTTGTTCTAATCTACGGAGTGGCCAGCGATCTGGCTCTTTCGAATGCAATGTTTTTCCCCGATTTTCCAGGTCTAAGAATATAAATTTTCCAGATTCTATTTCGCACATTACAACTTTTTTTTTTTTTTTTGCGCTTTACTTAACTGTACAATATTACTCACGCACTTTTCTCTTGCAAACCCACTACTACAGTGTAGAATTTGTTACAAAAACCAGCTTTAAAGAAATCTCGGATTGTTTTTTCGAGGGAATATACGTTACTAATTAACATTCAGAGTCCTGAAAAGTTTAAAAAGGAATATGGATACTCTGCTGTCGACATTACTAATCAGACCTCAGAAATTTAGAGAATAGCTGTAGATTACCTGACGTTCATATTCCATTTTTAAATTTACTCAAGAAAGCTTATTTTGTTTCAATTATTTACCCAGAAATTAATAATACTTTTGAATTTTTGGCTTAAATATATCTTTATATTATTAGACTATTCAAATATCCATAGAATATTATGGAATTTTGTAAGTTGAATTTATGGAATTGTGACGATCTATTAATCGATTTAGCAATACAACTATTTTACAAATATGTCCAGTAATAGTATCCACTAAGATGTCCAGCAGTTTCTCAATTTGTTAACTGTAAGCATAAGCATAACGGTAACATGTGCCAACAATAAGCAAGAAACTAGTGGTGCTACAGGAATGGCACGGAATTTCCCGTATTAGTTTTCTAATTCCTTTGGTCTCGGCCACCTATTCGGTCTTGCCACATACTCTTGCCAACTACCATCTATCGCCACCCCAAGTGCATCTTTTTGACACTTTCTTAATTGTTCGGTTTTCTAATAGAACGGAAATATTATTTTAAGAATATTAAAGAACAATAAAACCTCCTCGTAAATGGCAATTTTCTTTCAAAAATTTGAAGCCGTTAAAAAAAAGAAGGGGGGGGCTATAAGCTATACTCTAAATTCGAAATCTGAAGCTCTTTGTTACAATTTTTGAATTTTCGAAAAATTTCATTTAAACTAATTTTAAGCACTTTAACTCACAAATACAACACTGTTCACAAATTGCTGGATATGAACATATTAACGGTGTAAAGCACATGCACTCGTAAATGTTGCAGTGTAAACAAATCGTCACTAATGTAAATATTAAGACTGTGAGAGTTGTCAAAAAAATTACATTTTTATAATTTTTGAAAAAACAAATACAGCAAACTGATGTTTATGTCACATCTTAGAGTGCCTTTAGTACTATCTCTACCAAAAGTTTAAAGAAAAAATTTGGACCCGTTTTTGAGAATATCTTGTTTTTGTTATTTTCTAAAATTGCAAATGTTGCACGCAACATTGCACGAAACCTAAAAAAAAATGTACATGACGTTAATGAAAGAACTCACTATGGAGAACAAATTTTAATAGGAGGAAAAACCTATGTTCCATTTTGTAGTTGTAGGGGGATGCCGAAAAATTCAAACTTTTGCAATTTTCGAAAATGCAATGTTAACCGTGAAAATCGGACTTATGATACCTTTAAAAGCGTATTATACACTATACATACAAGAAATTTAAAGAAAAAAAATGGAGCCGTTTTGAGAATATTTTGGAAATGACCCACGGGCTTAATGAAAAGTATCCCCAAATTTTCAAAATCGTATTGGTTTGACTCAGGCCAGATGGGCAAGGGCTTCTCCAATTTGGAAAAAATTGTACGCATGGTTTAGACGCTAGTACGGTGTTCACATACTGTTACACCGGTCAGACAGACAGCCTGACAGACAGCCTGACAGACTGACTGACAGACTGACTGACTGACAGACTGACTGACAGACTGACTGACTGACAGACTGACTGACTGACTGACAGACTGACAGACAGACTGACAGAGACTGACAGACTGACGGACGTTTTGAAAAGAACCACTTTTTCGGTATCAGGGGACCTCAAAACGCGTATTTACGTTGAAATCTCGAAATCTATTTTCCGCAGCATTACATATCTTTCCCTAAACTCCGTATATACGTATGTACATTTCTCCTTCAATGTGCCAACAATGCCAATCTTCCTGAAATCGAACGTCATCTGTATTCATAGTACAACAGTATTATATAAAATTACAACAGTATTATAAAGTATATAGTGTTATAACAGTATTACATATGGTCACAACCAGAACAGTGTGCCAATGTCATTATTAGTGTCATCACCTCCCAAATCGGGGTCTGAGAATAGGGGGCTCTGGTATTTCGTAGCATGCAAAACCGTTATGATCTCTGCATGTTAATTTTCTTCCTGCTCTCTGTCAATTCGAACACTACCACAAGGGAGGGTACAAGCTAAGATGGCATCAACTGCGCTCTTCTACCAAATAAGGAAACATTTCCAGAGTAATGACGTGATAACGTGGTCGTTTCAATCGAAGAAATAACCAAGTGGTACCGCCGATGTCATCAAATAAAAGGGGCAACACTATTCGTTATTGAGTTCCCGATGAGACGTTTGCTCCTCGTCCGCACGCATGCTATACACAGACAACCGTATAGGTGCTACCAACTCCATACATGTTGCACCTGCACACATGATTGAAGTCGTGTGACGCGGGTCTAGGACTTCGCAATCCTCAAGCGTACATTTGGCATTTTTCACGCGTATTTCGATTTTTTTAAGTATCGAGTTGATTCATGCAATTCACTAAATAAGATGGCGGAAGTGAATGTGTTAAAAGTTGGGGATAAATTTGAAAATAACGAAAAAATCCCGGTTTTCACATCTAATTCCCGATTTTTTCTCAGTTCCTCCAGGCTTTTTCAAATTCCCGTTTTTTTTCGGTTTTCAAGGATTCCAGGATCACTGGCCACCCTGGATTATCTAATTCCCATCCAACTTCCTTTAATAACTCATTTCCCCTCCCTCTCCTAATCCTTTCCTCATATTTACAGGCTATTGTGCTCATCTCTATTCTCTCTTTTTGTCTCTCATCTTGTAATCGGGTGTGAAATAGTCTGTTTCTAGGATCCATCTTAAAAATCTGTCATGTACTGCGCGTCAGGTTTTTGCTCTATATCGGCCTTGTGGCGTTAATAACCAAATGGAGGCCTGGTCTCGCGGATCCCGTGCCGCTCCGCGCTTGGGCAGTTTCTGACGTCTCATGCGGCGCCCGTCGAGTGCTCTCCGCACGTCCGAGTAAGGTTCGCCGTCGCGCGCCAACAGAAAAGGACATACGGGATCCTGCGCATGTCGGACTCTAGCAACACGAAGAGTCCAGCTTTCTCTGCGACACACGATTTCCCACAATATGTAATATTCCTATTCCGTTACGTGGATGATAACTCGTGCGGAACGCTGGGAAGGTTTTGACGTGTGATATTCAATACACCCTGAATATTTTCCAGTCCTTACAAACAGTCCTAAATTTGACGGACACGCCAATTTCAACACTGAATCCCTTTCGGAGTCCCTAGGGATGGAATAGTTTAGACGAAACATCATCTAAGTAATGGTGTAAGTAAAGTAGTCGCAACAATGCAAAATACAATTTACAATTTACCGCCTGTATGGAAGCATACAGAAATATACAACTTAAAAGACATGATTTTATACAGTTTGATAACTAAATAAAATTCACAACATATTCCACATTTTAATATCAATTTGGGTATTTGGTGGTGATTTTTTCCCGATTGGGAAAAAATTGTTAAAAGATATTTAAATTATTATGTTCACGAACGTCAGACACCACGAGAACAGTAACGCTGAAATTTCTCCCACTAGTGGCGGGAACACATACGCAAGCAAATAAGCCACATAGTATGTCCACATGCACGCACACACCAAATGGGTGGAGATTCTCAACAAATCAAAACAAGCAACAAGACAAACAGAAACTACATTCCATGTGGACGATGCATTTCGAATGGTTCGGAACAGCCATCGTTGAATCTGAGCTGAATTGCATTGTTATCGCATAGCTTCGCTTTTCCAGAAAAGTTAAAAGTAAATACGTCAAAAACTTCATCTGGCTCTGTTTTGCTAATATCTAATTTTTAAAATAAATTAAACATTAAATACAAGATTCTAAAAACTACGTGAAGAATGAGGGCAACCACCTTTATTCAAGCACATCGGAAACTGTAAATGCACAGCAGATTTTGGTTGAGCAAGAAAAATGGTACTCACGAAATCAAATCATTATATTCCCTTTTAATTAATGAAACAAGCAATGCTTACTTATGAGTAAAATTCTCCCCCTACGAGAAATGTGACTCAAAGTTTAGTATCGAGGAAAACGAACGCCACGCCTACCGACTAGTATTCTCACGCAATCATGTGTCAATCGACAGGTGGCACCAAGCAGACCTTGTCTTCCTTCCGTCACAACTGAGATCAATGGGCTGATTCTGCGAGTTAGATAAAGTATCTAACATAGATATGTCCTAACCCCAAACCCGACACTCGTTATTACTACCGTTCAAATAAATTCTGTTTGCAGTGCCGCGAGCATGGCACGTCTCATCGCATCCCGGCTCACAAAACGTTTCAACTCGAAACCATCTGATAGAGAGATGGAAAGAGTACTGATGAAGTAAAACATTTTTCCAATTGTGTAGATCACTTGCAAGTGTCAAAGCTTTAACATGAATAAGACGACCTTCCACCAATCTAAACGCGCCTAGGGAGAGGATAAAACAATTGCTGCGTTCACCTGCAACTGGTCCAGAGCAAGCTCGGCCTTCTGCAGGCTCTCCATGTGCTTTATCATGCGACGAACGTCGTTCTGCGAACTCTTCGTCTTGCGGTAGGCGTAATAGCACCCGGTCAGAGCCAGCAACAACGCCGTTATCAATATGAGATCTTTCAAAGAGTGGCCAGTATCTACGTTCATACTACACAATTAGTCAGCAGTCATTACTTTCTCTGCGCATGAGTAAATTATCACTGAAGCTACATAAGCGCTACAACACATTTACAGTACACTCATTGCAATCCGAAATATAGGCTCCCAAGTGGCGTGCTGACTGGAGACACGTCTTTAACGATTTCTCCTAGTGGAAGAAAATATTTTGCGTTTACTGCACGGTAAATATTGCAAATAGAGGAACGTTTCTCAAACATCTCAGGCTCTACTTCCGAACACAAGCTAAAACCTAAAACTCCTTCATTGTCCTTTTAAAAAGCCTCCCTTAGAACACCATTGCAGAAAAAATGAACATATAGAAAAATTGTAATGTGTAGAATTTAACACACGACTACTGATTTTCCCGTCTTGCAATAAAATCCACTTTTGTTTGAATAATAGATAACCCGCGCCGCCCGGCGACATTCGCCATATTAATAAGAGAAAAAACTGTGAGCAGAGGCGAGGGAGGGGTGTGATGCGATAGCGAAACTCATCGAGGCAATACGCGGCGAGCGTCAGCAATGCATGTGTCAAAAGAAGCCATGCAAAGGAGTTGCTGAAAAAAGCGGTGCAGCTGACGTGCCGAAGCGAGCTTAGGCTTTGGCCGCGACGCAGCTCGGCTGGGAAGGGCGCAGCGAGCGGCGGCGGGGGCGGAGACATTCCGTTGCACAATGGCAAGAGCCACCCCTCGCGACGCCCGGCCGCCCGCACCGTCCCTCCCAAACCCCATCCCACCCCGACGCGCAATGCCGCGAAAGGAAGACCGGCGCGGCAGAGGGCAAAACCCTTCCTCTCCGTCATGGCCCGCCACGTGTTTCACAAGCTACGAATCATATCAAACTACAATTGCGATTGTACGCAACTCGGTATTATACGACTTCTCAACGTTCACGAATCTTTACGAATTCGACATTCATAAACTATTCGTGGAGCCTATTTTATTAGATATTTTTTTTAGAAATGTTAATTTAATGAAAAATATCAGAATATTAATATTCGCGTTTACATTTTGAAAAAAATGAGACATACCCTCACTTCACACGTGTCCTATTTGTACCAATACTATAAGCCTTTGCACTACGCAATGCCAACACGTGGATACCTAACATTCTGGCAAGAGACACAAGGGAGCAGTTCAAAACCCTAGCGAAAAACATGAACTGTGAAAACGAAGCCGATCTACGGATGGAACCTAAAACGTGGCATCATACTTGCTCCCTCGCAAGAACAGTTTGGTCCCTTTGTGAAGGTGTACACCCGGACGAGGAAGACTGATTACTATCCTTACGGGGATGAAAAATTTCATTCCAAGCCCCCCCCCCCATTGACAGCCCCACCTCTGCTCCGACTACCCACCACGCCCGCGAAACGAAACCCCGTTCTCCTGAATGACGCAATAAAAGCAAGAAGCACCGGCGTGACGGACTGACGAGCCTGAGGTTTAAGCCTACTACGGTTCCTACTAAGGGTGTAGGGAGCACATACGTTGCAATACGCCAACGCCCTTTTTACTAAAGCACTTCCACAGCATCAGTTGAACTTTAGGAAACTAATGAGTGCTCAACAGTAACGGGGAAGTGCCGCCTGTGAAATACTGACTTTGTTTTTCACGAAACATCCGATAGCCACCTGTGAAACCCAACAAATTAAGCATGCTAACTACGGCATTTACAAAAGCAACAATTCAAGAGTAGAAACCGTTCAAGAGTAGAAAAAGTATTTTTCACATGCTTGCAGAGGAGAATGATAGAACCACAACCCACAAGTGGATCACGTTTAAATAACGTAACAAATCAAATACACAAGTGAAGCACAACGCAGAAACGAAAGTAAATGCAATTACAGTTGAAAGGCACCCCGTACCAAACCAGATAAATGAAGATTTTCATTAATACCATATATGTCAAGAAAGTTCCTTAAGGCAGTGAGATGGAAAGAGACCACAATTATTTCAAATCCTGATGTTTATAAGTTAGTTCAACATTGGCAAACAATATGAAATTGAAGCAGGTCAATGTTAGATTGTTAACTCCTTTCTAAAAGGTCTGAAAAAAATGTTAAATGCAAATACTACTTTTTTCACGAAAAATGTTAAAAATCAAATGCATCATGCAAATTTCACAGGTCACTAACAAACGAAAAAAGAATATTTCACATTGCAGCTACCTACAATATCACTTCTCTCGAGAACAGCGACCTATGTAATTAATGATATAATGAAAACTCATGCTTTATTATAATTTAATTTATTCTAAAAAAAAATTAAAATACAATGTAAACCCCTGAAAATTTGTGGAAGAAAGTTAAAATTGCCATTAAAAATTATGAATCGGTATTCCCTTTGTCAGCACGCCACTCACTACGAATCTGATATAACATAAATGTCACATTAATGCAATCATTTTCAGTCACATCTACAATATATGTAATTATATGCAACAAATAAAAATAATAGACAAGGAAGAATAGTTAGGAAAATTATTTCCACTGTACCTTTTGGTGATCCAAATAAAACAACATCCATGGCTTTCAAAGCAATTTTCTGCTTATGAATAGGATCTTTAATACCAAGGACATTACTTAAGTAATGCATATTGTTTACTGCAAGCCTAAAAGCAATATATATATTATATAGAAAACTAAGTATGATATCTTTATTTTTTATGCACTCAAAATTATTATTCAACACTGACCTTGGAAGCATAGCTCCTGTAACTTTATGAAGTTTGAAATTTTCTGCATACTGTGGTAATTCCACACTTGAACACAGCCAATCTGATGTCTGTTCGACAGTCCAGTTGTGAACCTGTAAAGAAACATGATCTTACTGGCACACTGACCAAGTCTTGGGAATGCATCTGGGAGTTTCACGGTTCAAACACTTCTACAATGATGATATAACCAAGCAGGATGTTCACATCACCACAAGACAAAGACAGGGAATTGTGAACAAAATAACATCAACTGTTCTTTTTATGCTGACTGACAGGTATATATGCACCACAGTATTCCATGGCAACTACCATCAATCAACACTACACAACCAAACAACTATCAAATTAACACAAAAAAAATTCCAACATTCAATTAAAATAAAATTAATATTTCTCACGTATTTAATAGGCACAATTGTAATATTCTTACCTCAGAGCGTATCCACGCTTCCCATAATTCACGCACAGAAATATGATTATCATCATTTCGATGGAAGACTCGTTGCCTACGTTCATATCCATCTTCATATTGCAACTCTTGTCGTAAAAACTACACAAAACAAGAAAAAAATAAATAACCTGATGTAGAATCACCAACTAAAATGATTCTAAAAATTTATACCTCATCTGATTCAGAGAGATCCACATTCCCATTCGCATCATCATCTAGTTGTCTGTGAAGTGAACGAATAGCTTCTAAACCAATTCTATCATGAGATGCAAGAGTCAAGCAAGCCACATCATCATTGCAACCTTCTCCTATTGCTGAAAACAATTACATTAAAAACATAAGAGAATTATTGTTTCATTTCAATAACATTCTTTACATTAAAATACTCTCAATCAGTTTTCAAATATTAGTTTCTCATCTTATTCAGAATGAGCTTTTCAAATACAGCTTCCGTAATAGCAATACTTACATTCATAGACTATATAGGCAGATAGATAGATATAAAACACTTAATTCTCATGTAATAAACCATCACTCAACCACTCAAACTGAGTAACCTAAACACAATTTTTACTTCCAATTGTATACAATATGATTTAATTCACCTTTCACAATTGTTTTTCCTAATTGTCATCCTTGTTAACATAACACAATACTGATAGTTATCTTCAAAATAACGGTTTATGAAATAAAAGTGAAAAATTGAAGTATTAATTCTTTTTGATGCACTATCAATTAATAACTTCCATTACAAAAATCTCATTGAGTTACTATTCAACTGTAAAACTCGTATTTAGTATCATACATATAAGCACTGCAATATTATGCTTCAACAACGAAATGAATAAAAATATTTACCAGCTTCAAAACTGGGTGTTACATGATGAACAGCTTCATTCACTATAGATTGGGAACTTCCAGACCTTAGAAGATTGGCACCTGAGAATGTTGGCTTAAGAGTTCGTTCTTGTCGAGCTTCTGGAACTGTTTCTGTTTCACTTTTATCTCCATTGCACCCGCAACTTATTACAAGACACAAGATTATGCCAGTTTTGAAAATCGTGTACATTGTACTCTACGATCCACTACGACTGTCTCTGGTGATTTAACACTCGTTAACAACCCACACTGTTTCTTCTTCCAAACTCATTCCTTTCTAGTATCAAATTAAGTATTTCTTTCATCGAATAATTTTCAAGACATCTCAAAACCGAACTAAAAAATACAATACATCTATATTTCAACTTCAAGGTTGCTGGCTGCTGGTAGCCGAGGTCACGGAGTGTTAGCAGATGAGACTAATTAGAAAGCAGCTTGGAATCAACAACGCCATCTGTTAGTAGAAGTATGTAATTTTCGAACAAATTCTAGAATGTGAGTATGGATATTCTCAAGTGATTTTTCTTTATACTTGTTAGACAAATCAAAGAGCTAAATAAAATTAAGGATTATTTATTACATAAACGAGAAAAGCTAATAATTTAGTATAATTCTACAACTGACACATTTGTGGGTGTATATTTATTTACTACAATTGACACACAAGCGATTTACTAAGACAATGTTGGTATCACTTGCGATAGAGACTGCCATTTCCAATCCTTTGAAATTTAGTGAAAAGCGTTTTGTTTACACGGTGTGTGTTGATCCCAGGTTGATCCAGTACGCATAGCCGTCTTGGAATATTTGGTTATTTGTTGCCTTTATAAAGTTTCTTGCAAGTTCATGTGCGTACCTGCTGGGAGAGCGTAAGACATACGTTTTAGATGTAGTGAACTGTCACTGACTGGCGGGAGTTATAAAGTGCATGTTATTTTACTGATAATGTTACAATTTAGTGTGACTAGGTATGTGGGAAGAAGATAGTGACAATAATATATCAGATAACGCCCTTACTCTGAATCTCCAGGCGTATGGTGCAGATGGATCTGCTTGTAGCTCCTCGGAGGAATTGTGTATTGATACAGGAACTGAGGAAGGTTCACCAAAGCAGAGAAGTAGAAAACGGAAGAGATCTGAAGAAGATGTCGAGGATGGAGATGACGAAGAGGATACTGACCACACGGAAGAGGTTGACATGCCTGACGTTGTTCACCAAATGGAAGCAGAAATCGAGAGGCAATTGGATTCAAAAGCCAAGAAATCTAACCTCACTGTAGCTAACGTGAAGAACATTCTCAAAGATGTTATTACTAACGAGCATGTTTTAGATTTAGTTCGACATACAATGAAGCAACCTGAAAAGAATTTTTGTATCAGTAAGGTATTTTCTTATGCTCCAAAACTCACTAGAGCAAAAACTAGAGAGCTCCTGAATACATTCCCTTCCATGGCTTGGCCGATAACTCCAAGTAAAAATGTAAGTAACTCTAAATGTAAAGTGTTGATAGAACAAGAATTACCTGAAGACTCAAGTGGGGAAGAGTATCAACCAGATGAAGATGATGAGAAAAACAAACAAGACAGTTTTTGTGTTGATGATCAAGATGAAGATGATGAAGATGAACAAGCGGAGTCGGATGAAGCAGATGCTCAAGGTGATGAGGAAGATGAGGATGAGGAGGAGGAGGAGGATGAAATTGAAGATGAACAGGATTCGGATAAAAATGATGGAAATAAAATACAATTAAATGTGAAACCTAACAATGTATCCCCTGGAGGTGAAGATGATGATGACTTTGATGATGATGAATGTAGGTTGGTAATTTGCGACAATGACAATGATGTTAAAGATGCTCCTTTGACTGGTAAATTTGCAGCAAGAAATGTTCGTCTGTGTAAACACAATCGTTCTAAAAAAGCAGTAATTAATAACACTGCTACTCAAACATCCTGGACAGAAGTTAATGGAAGAAAACCTCCGATTCAACTGGAAAATTCAACTGACTCTCTAACAGTAAAGATGCCCATCATCTCTGAGGAAAATATTTGTCAGAGAACTCGGTCTAAATTATCTCTAAGCGACACTCCTTTAGAAACAATTGAAAGTGCTTTTATACCTCCTGACATCACTACAGATATGTACGATTCAGAATGTGATGATGAAGATTGGAAGAATTTCTTAAAAGGTTTCACAGAACCTTTGAAACCAGATACACAAGATGCTCCAGATGATGATGAAAATGATCCAGAGTACAATATAATGGCAGATGAGGAAGAAACTGATGACAAGGAAGAGCTCAGAGAAGATCCTGGGGTGAAAGTGTCTCGTAAAGAAGTAAATGCCTTAATGGCTGAATTGTTTGAATATATTGGAATGCTTTCAGATGAAAATGAAGGGATTGTTAATTTGCAAAAAAATAGTGAAGGGGAATTCTGTGGATCATTTGAGCAGAGGAATAATGAAGAAGAGTTAAAAGATATTGCTGAACATATAGCTGGAGCACTGGAACAACATACAAAAGAAAGTGTACCTGTAGAGACATCACAGCGTATTGAGCGAGTGTCCACACCTATTGACTTATACCCTTCTCCTGAATCTATATCAAATGAAAAAGAAACTACATTAGGGGACAGAGAAGCACATTCTCCAACCATTGATAGTTCTTTTACTGAAGTAGAGGTCGAACCATGGGAGATGGCACATGAGAAAAGATTGCTTCTAGAACAGCAAATGCGCATGTATGTTCAGTTTCTGACTCAGCATTTCCTTCTAACTTATTTGCACCCTTTATATCATGTTTACTCTATGGACTGTAAACAAAACTTGTTAGTTCTAAAACATCTCGGAAAGTACAATAAAAGTTCTTCTTATTATCCTGCAAACTTGGATGATGCTCTTGTCCTTGTTGAAAAATGGGAGCAAACACTATCATCTGAAGATGCAAAAAGAAGATACATGGACTTCATAGATCAAGAAATTGAAATGCAAAACATGATGAAAAGAAGGAAACAGTTTCATCGTGGCGAATTTCCCCCTGGGTTTTTTGAAATTGCATGCAATAGTAATGTGTTTATATATCCTGCATTACTGCCCACCAATCCGTTTCGTTGTGATGGGCATACAACTTCTCGTTTCTTTAAATCTGAAGATCATTTAATAGCGTTGGGGTTGGAACATTTTATGAACTATGGAAAAAAGAATCCTAAAGTTTTGGGTAAAGTGTCTGTGCCAAAGATAGTTCCTATGATTGTTCAACATTTTTTGCCTGCCAGACGTACTAGTAGTGTATATACCAGGATATTGGAATGTTCAAATTTGGAAAATAATCCCATCAGACATTTCTTCCAGAATAATTGTGTTCCAAAAACAGTACATTATGTATTAGCTAGTAATGGTAAATGGTTACCACCATGTCAACAACCCCTTCAATTACTTCCGGAGGCATGGAGGGAATATGTAATCTCTAAACGTCGTTCCAGTATCAGTGGAAAAGTGTAATTTCTTTATGAATGTATGTAAATATGTTTTGTGTGAGAAGACTGAAATGTAAACAATATTTAAAATACCAGAACAGCTTTGTTAGTTATTATCATTAATTCATCATCCACTAGTGAACTGCAAAATTATTTTCCTTGAAATTTTGTGTTAAAACAAATTCAGTTTGATATTTGAGAATTTTGGCACATAGTTTGGTAGAATATGTTTGAAGTTATGCATTTTTATAACTTCTACTGAATTATTAAGTAATTAGTTAGTGAAATTTTGAAGATTTATATTGTTATTTTCACTGCACAAATTTTCTTCATTACAATTGTGTTCTTGTTTAATTTTTTAAGGGTGATATGAAAGAAAAAGTAAAGTTCACTGCCTACAAATCAAATTTTCTATGTTAGGGGATGATTTGTTAATTGTATTTTGAATGATGGGGGGGGGGGGACAAGGTACCCTTAATAATTTTCATGTAAACAGATTTGTTTTTATTAAAAGATTTGAAACTACTTGAGAAACACTTGTGTTAGGAGATATCTTGTAGAGCAGTGGTTCCCACCCTTTTTCTCTTCATCAGCGCCTTTTAAAAACTGACATTGGTGAAATCCCCAAAGTGTCAATAGTAACAATAAAGAAAACAATAAATGTTATTAAATTTTTTTCCACATTGCATCATGTTTCATAAGACAACTAAAACATTTTCAGACTAACATTTTTAAAACTAAACTTAATAGTTTTGTACTAAATGGAATACAATAAAATGAAATGTTCATTCTATTGTATACTACTGCTATTCTAATAAGATAAAAACAAAACAGTAATCTTCAATGCTTTGTGGCCTGTAAATCCTCAAATGGATATTTAGACAGTTTGGAGGAACAAACAAATTTTAAGTTTGAGTTTGATAAGATGCTCAATTTAACGAGTTTCTGACTTTGAGGTAAGTATAAATTGAAGATAAAAGGGACTTTTCCTTCCCCACACAGGACTTTGTAATCAGTTGTTCAATGCAGATATATTAAGCCTATTATGAAAATAATTTTTGAAAGTTAATTGAAGCTATTTGAGATGTTCATTTATATCTCTTTCGGTATTTTTCTTATGTGGAATTTTATTTTCTGATAAGCTGTTATGAGAACCAAAACTTTCATCTCCAGACATCGAATCCAAAGGTTGAATTTCTTGAGCACAGTTAAAATAGTGACAGCTGAACCTAGTAAAGAGAATTGCAATATGATTTAGAAACAAATTAGCTAAAAATGCAAGTTTTTGTAATCAATATCTTTTACATAAAAGTGAATGTATGAATAAGAGATTAAGAGACGAATCTCTAGAATGATTGCTTCCAAATGTTGCATGATTATTTTTGAGAGACAGAAAATCTAGAAAGTTGTGTAATGCTGCGCGGAAAAATGCGAATTTTGGGCAGAAAAACTAAGGGCCGTAGTAACGAAAAAGTGGATAAATTCAGTTGCTAAATTTAGAAGAAAAAATCCTTTAACACTTTATTAAAAGATTTGAAACTACTTGAGAAACACTTGTGTTAGGAGATATCTTGTAGAGCAGTGGTTCCCACCCTTTTTCTCTTCATCAGCCATTGGTGTATCCACGCATGTTTTGTGGGTCTTTCATACCGAAAAATCGAATGACAGAAAACCTCTGTCTGCGAACAACGTTAGCGGCAGTAGGGCGAGTTTTCTAATGCTGTCTCTCTACCCCCTGTGGCCACGATGGAATATCACACGACATTTCGCATCTTTCCCGGTCCTGCCGCTTGGAGTAGCGTAATCGCAAGCACTTGTAAACGGATAATTTCCTATACTGCGATTTTTGTAGGAAGAGCTCTCAAGATAACTCAAATCCCATCTTCGCGATGGAATATGTCACGGCATTTTGTATCATTCACAGTCGTTCCGCTAGATTTCGCACAATCGCGACCGTATGATCATGCGACTTCTACCGGCAAGACCGAGAAAAGACGCGAAATGCCGTGACATATTCCATCGCGAAGATGGGATTTGAGTTATCTTGAGAGCTCTTCCTACAAAAATCGCAATATATGTCTTTGGCTTGATACGGTTGCGATCATGCGATACCTAGTGGTGCGAATGAGGGCTGATTTTAAGGACAGGGTTCGGCTCACTAAAACAACGGCGCACGGTTCACTTGCGCATGGTTCACTCGCGCGGACCACGAGAACGGATCACTCAGGGAGCACTGCTTGCATTGTGCATTGTGCGGTGTGGTGCGAATGTGTAATGGAGAATTACAATGGTTAAATGCATAAAATGCGTTGCATGCATAATGTTAAATGCATAAAATGCGTTGGACAGACTCAAGGATGTTTTATGTTAACGCGAGGGCCGAAGGCCCGAGCCTCGTCCTCAACTTGAACACGGGTAGCGAAGCGTCAAGATTCCACACGAAAGTGCATTGGCCACGTGGCCGTGTGGCCGGGCACACTGTGGCGGCGCCGCGAGTGACTCGTTCGGAACCGAATCGTGCGCGTCAATAGGAGCCGAACCCTGTTCTTAAAATCTACCCGAATGAGAAATATCGTGACATATACCATAGCCCGCTAGTATGCCTAAAAGCCGCGGCACTTCGCCGATCCTTATGGAAGCCAGCGAACGGACGAAGTTTCACATTGTGGCCGCTGGAGCGCTGGTCGCCGACCATTCGCGAGACCTTCGGGCCGTTTTAATGCATAGGGAAATGCCCGCATTTCGGACGATTTTGGTCACTGACTGTGATATGAGGCATTGCAAACTCGTGTTGGTGGTAATATTAAACAATACTGAAATTATATTTCACTGTGCAGTTTGCTTATAAGAAATTGTGGAGTGAATGCTTGAAATTAACATAGCATGCGTGAAATCTACTTGGTTAGTGAGCCAGTAGTGATTCTTCTTGACATATAAAATGCAATATTTATTCTTAATTATTTCTGATATTTAGGTGTTTAAAGAGAACTATAATGCACATAATGGTTTTTAAAGACATTGGATGAAAACGAAATGAATAGAAAAATATTATTTTATCAGTTTTATACTATCTATTTTTATATTTCAAGCTGTATTTATTTTTTAATCTATATTACACGCTCAAAAAAGTAAAAATTCAAGATATAATTGTTCGTGAAAAAATATCTAAATAACCGGAAGAAACTAGTTCTAAAACGGACTACGGACGCTGTTATAAATGTTGACGTTGTTGTAAATAATACTCACAAAAGTTCACTCAAAAAAAGTACTCCAAATCACTATTGCCCGGGTAAAAACGTTCTCACCAAGAGATAGAATCAAAAAAATTATTTCCGACTAGCGAAATTCATATTGGCGCTCTCATGGAGATACCAGAAAAAACTATTAGAGATTTTCAATAAGAGCAACTAAAGTACAATGTAGACATTATTTCTAATTCTTTGCGTAGTCCACTTCCAAATTCCACAACAATGACAGAACAATAAATCAAACATCATAAATAAAAATCAACAATCAGACTTCTCGTGATATCCAATGACGTTTGTGAGAAAATGTGTCACTTTTTGATTGAAAAGTTTACAATACGAGAAATATCTAAAGCTGACTCAAACGATCATTTCCAGTACTTGGTGTCAGTATGTTTTTATTGAACATAAACAGAAATTGTTTGTGCTATTTGTGAGTATATTTTCAAAATTTGTATCGAATTTTGAGAATAAACTGAGTTGTTAGGTAGCCGAAGTTATTTCCACCATGGGTTGCATATTTTTATAACGTTCAGAAACATTAAGAATGTATGTTAATATTTATTTACTATATGAAGATAATTTGCATGGGTGGATATTAAATAAATAAATCACTCTCATCTTTAAATGACCCTGATGGTTATATGTGGTAGAACAATTTATTGTGAAAGCTGTACCTCCACTTCCAAGGTTTGTTGTGAAAAGAAACCTTCAAAAATATATTAAGCCAGCTTTGTAAAGAAACAGTTTCCTTGCATGTGACGAGTGCGCAGATTTAATAACGATCATTGACATAATTTGTAAAAATTTTTTTTATCAGAGGTCTTGAAGAACATTGCTGCTTTTACTAAAGAAGTAATGGAGATGCCTAAATACTTGAATTCAAAGCCTGTCAGTCGAAAAGTTCTGTTTGTAATGCGGATCTCCGTATATTTGCTTGCAGCAGCAGATCGAGGAATGGTCGGCGAGCAGCGCTCCAGCGGTCACTAGCGGAACTTTTACGGAAGGACGGGGCCGGAGTGTCGAGGCTTTTAAAGCACTAGCATACCCGTCCGAGAACTCTCGCATGTTAAATCCCACTCATTCCCTATCCATTTGTATATTCGTTCCATAAAGGAGAGGAACTACTAATGTACTTACAGAATATCAAACAAAATAACAATGTAATTGATGTGTTTGTGTTGAAATGTTTGAAACAAATTTTCAGTTAAAGTTTATTCAACATTATAGAGAGATGTTCTTGGAACAATTCATACTTCTTTAAAAACAACATTTGACGAAATTTTTCAATCTTCCCTGAGAGTTAGCTTTTCGCATTCCTTGATAGTCAAATAATAGAAAATGTTTTTTCTCTTGAGAAAGCCAAGTAAAGTAGTGCGAAAATACCGGATCGGGCAAGAACAGACCTACTCATTGCAATATTATTTAACTTTCTTTGATTTGTTATGAAAAACCGATTGGATTTTGGAGAGTCAAGGTGCCAGCTTGCTGGGGAGAGAAAATTGAAAAATTATTTGTTTACTAAAAAGTATAGAATTATTTTCTGCCTCCTTCCGTACCTCAAGAAAAACAATTCCGAGCCAAGAAATAATCAAACTAATGTTTTCACCTTTGAGTACTAAATACCATTTGTTAGCATTAGAAACAATTTAGTAGGCATTAGTAAGCCCACTTCGGTACATGGGAATGTTGCTCAAACGATGTTTGCATTTTTAATATCTTAACGAACCGACACCTTGAGTTTAATATCAAACGGTGTTTTATTTACAATATGAGTTTGCAGTTGGGCGTTGGTGTACATACTTCCAGATACCCCGCCATCATTTAAATCGTGTGTTTGGACTACGATCGTTGGCAGTTGTCGGGTGACTTGCATTATTCTTTCTATAATTTTAAATTTAGTTGTTTTTTGATTCACGTAGTATTGTAGGCTAGCGCGTTTTGATTTTTGTTTTCCATTTATTTCAAGATATTTTACTTTAGCTACTTTAAAAAGTTTGTTCTTTGTGTTGTGACATAGCACAAGTTTTCCCCCACTACCTCTGCGTACCCGTGCGAGAACTCTCGCATGTTAGACCCCACACTCATCCATATCCTTCTATTTTCATTCTAAGAGGGAAAGTAGTTAACGAAACGTGTTTATTTGCTTTAAATCTATAAAGGTAACTTGCAATGTACTAACACAATTACAAATAAAAATAAAAAATAATGCAATTAGTGTGTAAAAGAAATATTCAATAAATATTTATTCAATATCATGGAGAATTTGCTTGGAACAATTCCCAACACTTACTTAAAGACATTTGAAGTAATTATTTAATATTCTTTGTCAATTATGTTTTCGTGATAGTCACAAAAATATTAGCGTTTTACTTTTGAGAAAGCTAAGTGTCTGAACCCGTTGACTTGAAAATTTCATCGAATGATAACGAAAATATTGGTACAGGTAAAACACAAATACAGTCTTCACTCTTCACTTAACACCCACATCCTTCCACAATTAAGTACACAGCACTTATAGACCATGAAAAAACGTTAATTGAATAGTTTCACTACATGCATAAGAAACAATCTTCATAGGTATAGGTATCAAGCAACTATAATAGTACTTCTAGTTGTTGCTGGAGAGCAAATTTTGAATTAATGATTATGCAAATCAACCTCGTCAGACTGCACAAACTACGGTGTTAGCAGAAAGCGTAAATAAAGATTGTCGAATCTAAGCCGTCTAAGCGTGTCGCCAAACAAATTGCTACCAGCAGGAAGGACTAAAATATTGAGGTGGCCTTGATAGTATTGAAGCGCGGAACCGAAAAGTTAATTGAATGGATCGGAGAATATTTCATCTTGTAGATTATAGTGTGAAAAACGTTTCATTGAGGCCTTGGGCCTCAATATTTTACATTTTAAGGCTCTAAAACGCTTTGTTTATGAGTTATTTGCCGATATAGGTTGACATGTGATGCGGGTTGCATTTTACATGAATATTTCGATCCGTTTTTTTTACTTTCCCGTATACGTACGTATACACGGAGTGATATACGTAGTATAGGGAAAGTTATGTAATGCTGCGCGAAAAAATGGCCAATTTTCGGCGGAAAAAAATTAATTGCCGGGCCGTGAAAACGAATAAGTGGATAAAACCAGTTGCTAAATTAAGGGAAAAAAATCCTCTATCTCGTGGTGTGGTCAAAATCCATGATTTGTTACTTCTTTATACTTAAAAATCGATTGACGGCATTCCGTCCGTCTGTCCGTTTGTGGTCAACGCTAGCGCCTAAACCGTTCGGTCGATTTTCTTCAAAATTGGTATTCCCCAGTCGATCTGATTCTAGTTGAAGCTTTGTGATTTTGAAGAAGATTCTTTAAAATTTGGGGGTACTTTATATGAAGCCCCCCGGGGATTTTCAACATTTTCTCAAAAACGGCTCCAAATTTTTTCTTTAAATTTCTGGTATGAATAGAGGAAAATACACTTTTTAACATGGCATAGGTCCGATTTTCACGTACAGCTCTAAATTTTCGAAAATTGTGAAAGTTTGAATTTTTTTCGGTGTCTTTCTCCAACTACAAAATTGAAGATAGAGATTTTTTCTTCAAATAAAATTTGTTCTGCATATTGAGTTCTTTAATAAAGGTCATGTAAATGTTTTTCACAATTTTGGTAGTTTTCGTGCAATATTGCGTGCAATATGTGCAATTTTAAAAAATTACAAAAATAAAATTTTCTCAAAAACGGCTCCAAATTTTTTCTTTAAAATTTTGGTAGGGATAGTGGTAAATGTACTCTATCAATGACATAAAAGCCATTTTGGTCTATCGGTTGGTTTTTTCAAAAATTACCAAAATGTAAATTTTTTTACTTGTCTCTCACGCCGTTAATATTTACATTATCGGCGATTTTTTTACATTATTATATTTACGAGTATATATGCTTTAAATAATGTCAAGTAAAGTGTCTCGAAAACACTACCGTTTTCTGTGAAAAGTAGCTCAAATTTCGGCATTTTCAGAAATGCTCAAACGCCATTTTCTCGTATATGGCTGCAATTTTTTTCTTGAAACTTTTGTAACGGATAGTGCTAATTTCACTCTTTAGTATAGCGTAAAGTTTACTTTGAGTTATTTTTTTGTTTTTTCAAAAATTATATAAATGTAAATTTTTTGAAAGATCTCTCACATCTTTAATATGCACATTATCCGCAATTTGTAAAGATGATTATATTTGTGAGTGTAAATGCTTCAAATAACTTCAAATAAAGTATTTTGAAAACTCAAAAATTTCTGTGAAAATGAGCTTCAAATTTCGCATTTTTAGTAGTGCTAAAACGCCATTTTCTCTTAAACGGCACATAATTTTTAAAAGAAAATTGCCATTTACGGCTAGGTTTTTGTGTTCTTTAATATTCTAAAATTAATGTTTCTGTTCTACCAATAGGAAACCGAAAAATTAAGAAAATGACAAAAAAATGTACTTTTGGCGATGATAGATGGTAGCTGGCAAGAAAGAATATGTGGCAATTCCGAATAGCTAGCGAAGAAGCTTGGTCGTTTATTACATACGACCTTTTGTTATATATTTACACATTCATATTTTAGAAATTGTTTATTTTGAAATATTTGAAATAGAAGTAAAAAGAATTAATAGATCTCAGAAAAGCGACAATGCAGGATGTACAACAATGGAATTCACTTTGCGCTCGCGAATATCTGTGAATTACATGTGATTGTTGTGACCTGATGTAGCTGTATGAAAAGGAGTTATAATTGTCTAATTTATGTTGATATTTGCAAGAAAATATTTAGTTTTCGCACCAAATGCTTTACCATTTGTAGTGAGTAGAATATATTTTGTTGCATGGTTTTAGAATACTCTTCTCTAATCCATATATGACCAGACGTTTTTTTTGTTGGCAACATATTTCATATTTATAGAACATGATACTATAATTATAAATGTGTAGGATAACAATATACAAGTCACCAGCATTTCTATTGTCAAAAATTTAGTGTTGCGAAAACGCAACACTAGGCAGATACAACCTTTTTTACACTTATTTAATAAAGTGACTGCTGCTGCAAATAAACTTGTTACATATAGAAGAATCTTTATTGTGGCGCACGAAATCAGCAATAAACATTATTAAATAATATAAAACTTAAGCTATCATTAACAAACGGTGCCTCCGATCGGGAAGTCATAGGTTCGAGTCCCAACGGTGATAGTATTGTCGACACTAGCTACATCGAATTCAGTCGATGTCTAGAAGAGAATTATAGTGGCCGGCTCCTCTGGTCGGTAGTTTTCCGTAGCTTCTCCGATCAACATCAGGCGAATGCCGGAGCAGTACCCTAACAAACAGGTCACGGACCGCGCGCTCTTTCCTTCCCCTTTCTTGTCCTATCCTCATGTCGTACTTACAAATACATACACTTACACTAGCATACACTATACTACCACACATGCCGGGACACCGTTCGGGAGTTCAGAGCTTGTCTCGGCAGGGACAGTGCCCCACTGGTGGGAGATACCTGGTTGGGGTAAACCCATCTAGTCTATGATAGGTCGGCGCGGGATTTCGCTATCCAATGGGGGGAAGATCACCACACCCCAAGAAAAAACGTGCCCTACACTTACGGTACTAATGACCTTAGCTGTTGACGAGCTCTGAATCAATCAATCAATCGAATCTCAAATATGATTTCGAATTTTATAACCAAAGTGAAATGGTTTGCCCTTGATGTGTTTCAGACCATATCGTCCGTAGTAGGATATCATTACTTCGTTACAACAAGGCCTATTCTCCCAAATAGTATGCTACAAAAAATTAATCACAAAGTGATTTTAAGAATAGCATATATCACACTATGCCTTACTATAAGTTGTAATTGATCATATGAAAAAACAAACTGAAGAGCTCCAGAGGAGGTTGAGGGTGCTCAATAAACGTTGGTCTCAACATCATTGACTATTTCCATTTACTTTATTCATTTCTTTTTATTTGAAAGATTATGATTCTTCCATTTTCTACAACATTTTCTACTATAATAATTGATTTGGTAATAATTGATTGTTCCTTCATTTTCATTTTGTGACAGGCTAATGCGCCGATGACTTGAAAACTATCTGATATTTCTATATATTTGTTATTCTTTACCATCATTTCCCTTCTGCAATTAGCTGTTAATCTATCAAATTGTATGTCACAACAAGATCTTTATCAGTATTCTTATCTGTCATCTATCCTAAAGTCAGGAGGAGCAAAAACTACTACAAAGTTATCAGAATTTTCATATGCCATCAAATTCTCTTCCAGAATAGCTAAAAATTTCGTCAGTAGTAAGGTTCTTGGAAAAAAACAATGTTGCTACAGGTATAATAACGGGGTCATATGTGTCCAGTGTTGCGTTTTCGCAACATTCATAATGCAAGAACAATAATTGCCGTATAATTGTAGATGTGAGCAACTAACAGTATTCACGTGTTAAAATAGAAAATAATACACATTAATCATTCAGCTAATAAAAAATATGTCATTACATTAAAAAAAATTGCCTTTTTTCTCTTGGATGGCGTCTTTTTCCCTCCATCTTCAAAGTCACGAATAATACAATTAACACTGAAGCAATAATTACACGAATAACGACCAACACACATTACCAATTTGTTCTCCAAACCTTTCTATTCAAGCACCTAACATAGGATGTGTTGTTGCCCAAAACAGCATTGCTGAAAATTAAAAGTATGCTTCATTGCGCCTTGTTGCTAAAATGCAACACTGGGAATTTATGGGCTAACCATGACCCTGTGGAATGCATTTCTATATTATCCAGGACATCAGGTTCCTTTTTCCAATAGAGGTTTACAAAACTTTTGTATTCTACTTCTGTGCAGTTGTAGAATTCACATAGTTCTGAGAACACTGCGATGGAAGCAGTGAGTTTGACGCTTCTTGGTTGAATTGGACGTTGTCAAATAATCGCTAGAATTTTAGTAGCGCATACAGTACAATATTTCAGTACTACGTAGCTGTTTTCTCTAATACGGGAAAGTAAGTGCTGTTGTAGCACCACTAGTTTAAAGAAATCATCCATATTTTTAAAGTCAAAATGGAATTCGTCAAGTCTCCTGTGAAATTCTCTTTCTTTAGAGGCCTCATTTATAAAGATTGGTTGCGTTTGAGAGCCGGAACCCAAAGGTATACTACTGAAATAATAGAGGAGACGATACTAGCGGGCTATGCATATACCATAACCCGCTGGTATGCTTTATATACGTATACGGGAAAGTAAAAAGTCAATCAGATCAGTCAATTTATGAGGATCTGTGGGCCAATATGTATGGCCACCACCAGGAAGAAAAGTACATTTCAAATCATTACCAGCTTTACAAAAGTCTTGGCCTTTAGTGTTTATTAACCTTGAACTATAAACATTGTTTCGCATTGTAATCGCGCAGTAATAATAGTAATTTTTTCGCGCAGCATTACATAACTTTCCCTACAATACATAAACAATTCCGTACGTACGTATACGAGAAAGTAAAAATTGAGTCGTAGGATAAAAAAGCTCGTGCGTATTCTCTGCTCATTCTTTCGATATAATGGTGTAATAATAACGGAAGAATAATGTGGAATAATAACGGAAGATCTTAGAAGTAACATATATCTAAAATAATATGTGAGGAGAAGGAATATTAGTGATATTCACACAATTAGTTCCATTTTCTTTTTGAAATAATTTCCAAACGGTAATCGATATTTTGAGTAACACTTCAAATAATTTGTTGATGATATTTGAAGGAAGACGGGAGTATGTGAACAAGGTCGTTTCATACTACTATTAAAATTTTCTATCTACACTACTATCAAAATAAAACAAGAACTAATTGCTATTAAAGATGATATGAGACCGTTTACCTCTGTTACAGCATCACTAGTTTCATTTATGGGGAAAAAATATATTGAGATGGAAAATGACGAAAGCATGACTGCCTGGCTTGCCAGCCTTGCGCGCGGCAGCTGCGCGCAGGCAACCGAGAGTGACCTGCTCAGAGACTCCCTGCCGGTGGCCGCGCAGGGAGCGCGTGGGCGCACGGGCGGAGACGCGACGGCGCGGCGTGAAAGGGGGAGGGGTGTGAGGTGTTTTTCCCAAATTTGACTTTACGACGCTCCTATTCATCCGATTTGCATGATTAACACGGCGTTGGATTCTGGAAGATTGTCGCCATCGCGCTATAATCCCACATTTTTGAAATTGTTCCCGGAAGTACGAGAAAAATATTTAAAAAACTAGTTTCTGCTAGGTTTTTTGGAAAAAGGGCTTCGTAGCGTAAATTCTATTTTAAAAAGGAGTCAAATGCCGTTTACAAATCGAAAATAGGACCATTTGTTCAGATGTTACTGGTAAAGTAAATTTCACTGAATTTGGTGCTGCCACGTGGTGGCGACAAATTGAACTAGTGCCGGTACATTTAGCCTTAACAGGCCTCGGCGCTCTGACCTCCTTGTTATAGCTAAAAGTTCCGCTACTGACCGCTGGCACGCTGCTCGCCGACCATTCCTCGATCTGCTGCTGCACGCAAATGTACGGAAACCCGCATTACAAATACAGAACTTTTCGATTTAGAGGCTTTGAATTCAAGTATTTAGGCATCTCCATTACTTCTTTAGTAACAGCACCAATATTCTTCACGACCTCTGATTAAAAAAATGTTCACAAATTATGTCAATGATCGTTATTAAATCTGCGCTCTCGTCACAAGCAAGGAAACTGTTTCTTTGCAAAGCTGGCTTAATATTTTTTGAAGGTTTCTTTTCACAACAAACCTTGGAAGTTGTGGTACAGCTTTCACAAAAAAATGCTCTCTCACATATAACCTTCAAGGTTATTTAAAGATGAGACTGATTTATTTCTTTAAGAACCACCCATGCTAATAATCTTCACATAGTAAGTAAATATTAACATACATTCTTAATGTTTCTGAACGGTAATAAAATATGTAACCCTTATCTCGGCTACCTAACAATTCAGATTATTCTCAAAATTCGATACAATTAAAAAAAAACACAAATAGTACAAACAATTTCTGTTTACGTTCAATACAAACACACGGCTCCAAGTACTGGAAATGATCGTCTGAGACAGCTTTAGATATTTCTCGTATTGTAACACTTTTCAATAAAAAGTGACATTTTTTCACAAACGTCATTGGAGATCACGAGATGCCTGATTGTAGAATTTTATTTCTGATTTTTATTTATTGTTCTATCATTGTGGTGGAATTTGAAAGCGGACTAGACAAAGAATTAGAAATCATTTCTACATTGTACTTTAGTTGCTCTTATTGAAAACCTGTAATAGTTTTTTCTTGTACCTCCATGAGAGCGCCAATATGAATTTTGCTAGTTGTAAGTAACTTTCTGATTCTATCTAGGTGAGAACGTTTTTACCAGGACAATAGTGATTTGGAGTACTTCTTGTTGAGTGCACTTTCCTGAGTTAGAAGAATAAATACAGTTTGAAAATATAAAAATAGATAGTATAAAAACTGATAAAATAATAGTTTTATATTATTTTCGTTTTCATCCATAGTCTTCAAAAGCCTTAAAAAGATTATGTGCATTCTAGTTCTCTTTAAACACCTAAATATACAAATACATTTCCGAAATAATTAAGAATAAATATTGTATTTTATAAGTCAAGAAGAATCACTACTGGCTAATTATCCACATAGATTTCACACATGCTGTGTATTTGAGGGTTAAGTTAAAGAATTCACTCCTCAATTTCTTTTAAGCAAACTGCACAGTGATATATAATTTTAATATTGTTTAGTATTACCACCAACAAGAGTTTGCAATGCCTCGTATCACTGTTAAGTGACCAAAGTTGCCACAAATACGGGCATTTCCAAATGTATTAAAGCGGCCTGACGACCCCGCGAATGGTCGGCGACCAGCGCTCCTGCGGCCACAATGTGAAACATTGTTCCGTTCGCTAGTGTCCATAACACGAAGTCTACAAGTAGACTTCGTGGTCCATAAGGATCGGCGAAGTGCCGCGGCTGTTAGGCATACTAATGGGCTATGCATATACCATTGTGAGAACGGGCCTTCAGAGGCAGAGTTAGAAAAATCTCACAAGAGTATAAACCGTTCAGCCAATTCGCTCCAAAATTGATATTTCTCAATCGATCTGACTGATGTAGCGGCCCCTTGAACTTAAATCCGATATTTTGTTGGGGGGAGGGTACATTACATGAAGTCCCTGGGAAAATTTTATAATTTTCAAAAACGGCTACATCGTGTTTGATTAAATTTTGTTGTTGGTTAGCGTGAAGATTGTTTAACACGCACGCCAAAATTCATTTTTTTTCGGCGTCTTCCAACTCGGCCTACATCTATGAAGATAGAAATTTTTCCCGTTGTGCCGCCAGGAGTCGCATAATCGCCAGCATTACTCGATATAGTCGGGATCATGCGTTTCTTAGCAGCCCAATCGAGACCGACGCTAAATACCGTGAGATATTCCATTTTATTGACACCCCCCATGCGTCAAGAAAGAAAAACCTAAGTATGTTTCTCTCGCAACCGAGAAGTAAAGTGTAAAATTTTGTACAAAAACTAGTTTTAAATAATATTCTGATGTTTTCGTTTTTATAGGAAATTTGTTATTGATTAATATTCAGACTTCCCTTGAAATGTTCAAGAAACAACTTTTTCAGCCGGAAAATCGAGTTCTGGACTGATGTCAACGCAGAGCTCTAGGTACCGTACTCCTTACATCGGTTTTGGAAAAAATGTCGATTCTACCGTGAATAATATTAGTTTTCAACACGCAAGTAGGACTATTTTTTTCAAAATGGACATTTCGCTGTCGACATTACTAAGCAGTCCTCACCAGAGAGTATATATCGTCCATATTCCATTTTCAAGATTACTAAAAAAATTATAATTTTCTTTTGATTAATTACACGGGAATAGGATAAGAACTCTAAATAACATTGTAAGATTTCCATTTTCAATAAAGGTTTTGGATTTTTGAAATTGATAAATCTTCATTTTTACTGGAAATATCCCATGTATCTTAATTTTTGGAGTTTTGAAGGTAACATACCTAATCGATTTTGCAATACAACACTTTTATAAAGATGTTTAGAAATAATATTTAGAATCGTAATAGTTTTCGCACCAATTTCAATTAAGTTTCGATAATTCCGGATTTTTTCTAAACAGGAATTTAGTTTTTTTCATATTTAACACTGTTTATAAGAATAGAGGACATTTAATCACCTACTTAATCACCTAAAACCACAAAATTCAACATCTTACACTTCCCAAAAAAAATTACGATACGATGTTTATTTCCGAAAATTCTCCCAACGAAATCCTCAGAATAGTCAGTAAACTAAAAAATAAATATTCATCTGGCTTAGATGAATTTCCGGATTGTTTATTAAAATCTTGTGCACCTGCCTTTATACATCCGTTAACTCAAATTTTCAATGCTTCTTTGTGTACAGGAATATTTCCAGATATTTTCAAAACAGCAAAAATTAAGCCACTTTTTAAAAAAGGGAACAAAAATTATATTCAAAATTACAGGCCAATTTCTCTTTTGTCAGCGTTCTCAAAAATATTAGAGAGGCTTTTCTTCTTACGAATGGAAACTTTTCTCAGGAAAAAGCGTTTTCAGACTCACAACACGGTTTTAGAAAATCAAAATCTACGGAAACTGCCATTTTTTTCGTTTCTCAAAGATGTTGCTTCATTAATAGACCAAAAAGAAGTACTCATTGGAATATTCTTAGATCTTTCGAAATTTTTTGACGTTATTGACCATAATATCTTGCTCTCAAAATTACCTTCTAATGGAATTCGTGGTATTGCCCTAGATTGGATAATTTCGTACCTTAAACATCGGACTCAAAGAGTAGAAATACCATACTGGCACGAAAAGACATTACATACTTATGTTTCCAATTCTTTGCCAATTGAGTATGGGGTCCCACAAGGTTCGATCTTAGTACCTGTTCTCTTTCTGTTATATGTAAACGATATGCCCTCGTCGATTAAAAATGGAAGAACGGTTCTGTTTGCCGATGACAGGAATGTTCTTTGCAAAAAAGAAGCAGTAAATAGTACGATTTCAGAAGTTTCAAACTTGTTTAATAATAACAAATTAATTGTTAACGACAGAAAAACTGTTTCAATGCATTTTTGCATCTCAAATCGGAAATCGCATGTTCCATTGAAAATGAACAATATGCAATTAGCTGATGTTGAGGTAACAACATTTTTAGGTCTCTCAATTCTATCAAACCTCAAATGGAATGTACATATAACAATTAAACACTAAATTAAGTTCATTATGTTACGCATTCAGAATTCTTTCAAATTCTGTCAGCCTTCATGCAGCTCGTTGCGTTTATTTTGCAAATGTACATTCCCGCCTGAGATACGGCATAATATACTGGGGAAACTCATCCAGTAGTATTCAGACCTTCAGATTGCAAAAGAAAATTATTCGAATAATGAAAAAACGCCTTCCACGTGATCCCTGCAAGCCTCTTTTCATTGAGCTGGGAATCTTACCATTGCCTTGTCTATTTATTTACGAATCTGTAAGACCCGCAACAGACTACGCCGAGGAATGTGTTTCCAGAAATGTGCGACGAGAAATGTGGAAAATCGAAACAAGGGACTCTCATGGACCCCCACACACCTGAAAGAGTTTCCTCGTTCGCCTCTGCGGAGGCGAAAGAGTTCCTCGCTCGAGTCGGTCGGCGAGCGAGTTTTCTCGGACACATTTCTACTCTTTCACTTGTTATACGACATTTGGGCGTTCGCTGCCGCAGGAAAACACCAAACAGTGCAAGAACTGAGTGAGGTTGTAACGTTTGGCAGTAAAAAATTCGATAAACTACCAGTTTTTTAATTGTTTTCTTGAATTTTCTCTTCAAACGGAAATGAACACGTAAAAACTTTTATGGAAGATATTCTTATTTGTGTGAAATCCGCTCATAATGAGTAATATAAAAATAAAAATTTGAAGCAAGAAACTTGAAAGGGTATTTTGAAAGAATTGAATTAATTTATTACTTTTCTTAATTGGTATTTTGAATGAATTTATTAATTGTGAATTTTATTATGAATTATTTTATTATTATCTATTCATTATTCAACCAACAAATATAGTAAACCAGAGCGTGGTAGAGATTACGGAAGTTCAAGAAAATTTGCTGATGTACAACTTCTCCCTTATACGTCACTTTAACTTCTCGTTTTTTAACATTAAATAATGATTTGTATGCAATGTAGTAGTGTGTTTCTCTCTAGGTAATTCGAACTCGTTAAACAAATGGTTTACGATTATTGTAACAAAACAAGGATATCACGAGTAAAAATTGCATAAGAGCATTTAATAAAACAACAAATGGGACTCTCATAGCTAAAACTGCTGCCATCACTCTCGGCTTGTGGCACATAAAGGCATTTCGGGACATCGAATAACCTCTTTGTAGTGTGTGGACGCAGCCTCGCCGGCTTATTTCCACATTTCTCGCAACGCATTCCTCGGTGTAGTCTGTTGCGGGCCTTATATTTGCCAAAAATGACCTACTTAACGGAGGGAACATATTTTCATGCAATATTGATATTTATAATTACAACACACGCCGTAGAAATTACGTGCATCAAGTGTCAGTATCAACAGCTCAGTACAAGAAATCAACATACAATACTGTACGTTACTTTACTGAGCATTGCAAGATGACATTAAACAATTAAAGTCGGTACACAAATTTAAGTTAAAAGTAAAATCTTTTATGCTGCAAAACTGTTTCTATACAGAGACTTTACTGATCGCCAAAAAGAAAAATAATGTTTATTGTAACAAAACAATATGTAATAAATTAGTTTACGTTTGTGTTGTATACATTTTAAAAAAATATTCAATACGCCTGTAACAAGTAATGTACTTCAGCTTCCGGGTCAATGACCCCCATCTCGATCAGGTTTTTGTCCCGTTTCCCTGATCTATTGAGCAAATGCTGAGATGGCCTCTTGTTTTGCTTCTGGACGTAAATGTAGCTTCACTGTACGCACGTTTTGTTGAGCACTCCATTTGCTTGTAGTTCATTTACCGTTAAAATTGATTTTCTATAACTCGGGAACAAACATTTTTCAAATATTTTTATTTTTCTAAAATAATTATCTTCTAAATTCAGTTTTTCGTTTTCTATTTTCGTATTTTCTAAATCTGTTTTTTAAATTCTGGGCCTCAAGAAAATGTGCGCAGATAAATCTCTTTCCCCACACGTCATATACAGTTTTTACTGTTTTCTGACAAATAAATAAATACTGCAACATTTCTTTACCTGCTGCTTAATAAAATAGGTACTCAGAAAATTCTCAATGGTACACAGCTTTCTTCTTAAATATGAAAAATAGGCCAACCTATTTGAAAAATGGTAGACCACACGTCATCAGTAGAGCTCAGAAATTTAGCAAAATTCCTTTTTACTTTCTTTTATACGTACGTATGTACGGAGTAATATACGTAGTATACAGAAAGTTATGTAATGCTGCGCCAAAAAACTGCCATTTTTTACAGAACAATCCGTACTGTGGGGCCCTGATTCCGAAAAAGGGGATAAATCCGACATCAAATTTTTTGTAGGCCTCCAAATTCATTTTTTACAATCATTCCTGTTCCTGTGGTGATTTTTTGTTGTTTAATATGTAGTAAATAACCCCTTCGAACACGTTATGTAGTCAAATTTCACGAACAGTGAGTGCTTGATACTGAAAAAGTGCTGTTTTTTTTGTTTCTTTTTTCAATTCGTCCGTCCGTCTGTCGTCTGTGAACAACAGAAGCGCCTAAACTATAAGCAGGATAAACCGAATTATTTCCGGTCAAACTGGTTTTAGTCGAAGCTCTGCGATTTTTCTTAATTCTTTAATTTTGGTGTACATTCCACACAGCCTCTGGTACATTGCCAAATTTTCTCAAAAATAGCATAACATTTTTTGTAGGTCTCCAAATTTATTTTTTACAATCATTCCTTTTCCTATGGTGATTTTTCATTGTTTAAATGACTTTTTTATCTCTTTCTTTAGCCAGAATAAATGCTTTTTTGAATGCCTTTTTTGGGAAAAATAAATGTTTTTTTTCTGTCTAGGTAAAGTCAATGCCTGAAATTCCGGGTTCTACTCATCAATATTCAACAAGGAATGCAGAATCGCGTTTGAGATGTAGCCAACCTCTTTGTGAGGAAGATTAATCAACATACGTTCCTTGACGAAGTTAACGGAGCGTCATTTATACTCCAAAAGTATTGGGGAAACGTACGTAACAAGGCGTGAAATATTTGACGTTCATTATAATGAAGACAGTTAAGATAGATTTGACGAAAGTTGGAGAAATCAGCGTACCGCAGATTGCTAACATAGAGTCTCTTGTCACTACCTCCCAAATCGAGAGCTGAGAATAGGGTGCACTAGTATATCCTGGCGTAGTAAAGGTAGCTTCTGCGATCTACGAAAATAGGTAAAATTATCTTTGAATATCATGGAGGTGATAACATGGACGATTCACCGCCGATGTCGTCAAAGAGGCGAGACACTAAATGGAAATTCAATGATTGAGTTCCCAGTGAGACAATTGTTCCACGAAAATCTCGTCCGTACTCATGCTTCACGCAACCATAAAATGCTCATTGGTGCTACTACCCGTTGCGCTTACACACGCCCAGTGTTTGAAGTCATATGACCGACCAGTCAAGGACTTCGCAGTCCTAAAGCATATATTTAAGTAATTTTTCATACGTACTTCGATTTTAACTCTCGTGTATCGAGATGAATCATTCACGTTATTGATTGCGATGACGTATGCGAATTCGTGCTAAAAGTTGGCGATAAATCAGAAAAAAAGAAAAAATCCCGGTTTTCAAAAAAAAAAATTCCCGATTTCTTCCCGGTTTTTAATGGTTTTTCAAATTCCCGTTCCCCCCCCCCCCGGTTTTCAAGTATTCCAGGTTCACCGGCCACCCTGACTCTGCTATACAAACTATCCAGAAACACTCATTACAAAAAAAAACAGGTTCTATGTTGACTTTCGTGAAGAATGGCAGATCCAGATTTCCCAAAGAAAAAATATTGTATAGTACGAATAAAATTAGAATTCAATTTATTAATGTGTCTTCCAATAGGGACTTTCGTCACCATAGTGACGTCACTACAGTGCCGATCAAGTTCCCGATTGGATGACACCTTAACAGCTGATTTACGCCAACAAACCCTATGTTTAAATCGAAATATAGGTATACGTCACCATGGAGACGTCACGGTCCTTCAACAGCTGATACCTGCCAGGGGCAGAGTTGGACAAATCGCGCTATATGCTCAGTTGGTCAGTATAAAAATGCTTGTATTTATTGTGCGATTATTACATAGCTGCCTCTCAATCTCTTATAGCCACGATGGAATATCACACGACGGCATTTCGCGTCTCTCTCGGTCCTGCCTCTAGATGTCACATGATCGTAAGCACTCAAAAAGTTCTATACATAGAGTCTCTCCATACATATCTCTTCCTGGACGTGCCAATGAATCAATGGTAAAATCAATTGTGAATGCTACGCAGTTGGATGCTACGTAAGCAGTGGCGTGCATTCCATGGAATGAAGGGAATGAGTCATTCCCGTAAGTAAATCACAAAAAAATCCTTTCTATATTGGAAATATTCGTTGCTAATGGTCAGAGCAAAACTATTCACTCAACTCAGATTCTGAGCTGAATGGTAACAATCCATGATATCAGAACGGTGAGTAGATTCGTCTCGTAACGTCAGAGAAGCTTAGTTCTTGGAGAGTGCAGGCGTTTGACTTCGTCATACTTCGTGAAAAGTCGGATCGGTTCGTGAGTGCGCCAGAATGAGTATTCCAATGCCTTCCGTTGTGATCGACTGGTAGCAATTTCAAGTTTGAAAGAATTTATTATTTTGGCATTTTGAGAGTGTTTGAGGTACTTGCTAACTACATACAATGCAAGTATCAAGTGCCTAATAATACTGAGAACGTTTATATTAATTTAAAGTATTCCAAAATAACTAATCCTTTGTGTACCGTTCTGCAGTTCTCCATTGCGGGAAGGGAATGCATTGGCGAACTTATCCAGCGCAGTAATCAAGGCACCTAGGGAGGAAAATGGGGTGAACCCGCGTTGACAAGCAGAGCCGATCGGCACGGCCTAACGCCCACGGATCCCTTGCAATAATCTCCATTTCCGGTGATACATTCGAAGTAGGCACGATCAACTTTCAGGAGAATAAAACATTACTGATATTTCGAGGACCACCACACGTAAGAATTGCAGACATAAGTTTAGATCGTATTCGCCCTTGGTCAATTATGAGATAAATTCTACCAGGATTGTTGCGAGAGATGATACCTAAAATAATACAATATTTTCATTCAGAGCAAAAACAAGATGCAAGAAAGAGAACTAACAAGACATGAAATTTGTCCGAGGAATTTAAACCGTAGAGAATCCAAAGAACGTGAAAAGTGTAAGAAAACAGTAGAACAGACACCACATCCATGTAAATAATTGTAAATTTGTAAAAATTGTGAAAAACATTGTAACTGAACTCTATAGATACATTTTCAAATCAACATTCACCATATATTAAAGTTAATGCACATATTTTCCATTTTATGAAAGAAAAAATATGCTTTAAAGCATTGATGGATTTTGTAAATTTGTGTTAATAATTTTAAATAACAAAGTAATCGATAAATAAGGTTAAGTTATAAGTCACATAAATGATGAATTATGTTTGTTTATAATGTTAGAAGGCATTTTGGAAATGAAATTTTCCCTGTAGTCTGTTTTCCCCCGGGCGACCAGTTATGTTCGTGTGCCAGATGCGACATCTCCCGGGTTAATATTCACATTTTGTGAAAATTCATATAATATTTATCTGTTTTACGTTTTTTATACCTTGGTCTTCAAAAACGTTACGTTACGTTTTTTATACCTTGGCTTCCCCTACTAGAATTATCACCACACTCCATTGTACGTAAGTTAGAATTTGTATATTATTTCATATTTCATTTGACTATTATTATTTATTATGTTTATATTACATTTATGTTATTTCATTTTAAATTGTGTCCTTTATTGTGTTAAATGTGAAAACGAATAGATGAGCGGGTATTGTTGCTTGTAGCCAATTGCGCTGATAACAGAAGGCTGCCTGAAGAATACTGACGGCTGCCTATGGTGGCGGTAATATACACTAATAATTTATATATTTGTAGAATATTACAATACCATAGTGTTTAATAATTACTATTATATATTTTTAGACCTATTTTCATTTGTTTGCTAACGCTATGAGTACCGTATTATTTATTAACTTTTAATAATTTTACTTTCTCGCATACTACTTACGAAGAATATTGTAAGACTAAAATGTTCCCATATGTTCGTGAATACGTTGCATATCTTACATAATGAATTCAATGCCAGAAATATATTTTCAATTAAAGTTTTGAAAAAAAATCTTTGCTTGAAACTATTTAATTTTCTCACCAAATGTTTTACGATTTCAAATCAGTTTTACAAAAAATAATGACAGAGACGTATTTATTCGGACAGAAATTATGGTGTAAATAGTATTACATAACCATTCCTACAGGCGAGAAAGTACTTCCTGTTTTAGCACCTCTATAAAATCAAATAACAACTATAGTTTGTTACTTACGTCAGTAATCACGCGCTTAGCTGCTTAGCAACCAACCACCTAAGCAAGGACATAAGAGCGCGACGATGGCAACGGCCGTTAAAAGCCTGGAGAGTCCATTGAAAATATTTCAGCGGACTCTCGGGTTTAGATTTTACCAGTGCTCGTAAACCTTTAGATAAATATGTCCCATTTGTCCCCCACAAGTATACCCTACACCTACATGACCAGTGCAACATCACCTAGACACACTTTACAAGGCTTGAGCAGTCATTCAAGATCGCCGCCTGAGAAGACCATACAAATTGAAATGCTAATTCAAATTTTGGTTACCAGATGAAAATATATACAATTAATTACAGTATCAAATAAGAAGAAAAGAGCTTTCTTCAGCTGAAAGATTGTTCATAAATATGTGTTTTTTCGGGCAAAAAGGCTGCATGCACTTTCTGTTAATACTGTTATTATCACTAACAACGCACAGTACATGAAATCCTATCTGTTCTATTCTGTGTATACTTTTTTTTAAAAATAGTTAGCAAGACTTGATTTTACATGTATCTCAGCCATCGTTTGAGACACTAATTTATCACTATCACTTAATTTATGTTTATTTCTTGTACACTTTAAAAATTATGAATTTACTTCATTTGAGGTTCTAAACGAAATGGACACAGTCTCACAACTGCATTAGGATGAAGAAATATTATGAACCCTAAATGTTTGAAATATTTATAAGAATATAGTTATATGGTAAATCGCATGCAATGCAATAAGAAAAACCATGAACTGTGCTGATATACACTTCTTTTCTTTGTAAGGAGTTTCATGTTTTTCAGTTAAAAACAACAGGTTTGTTAAATTGTGAATTTGTGGTATCGATTTGAATGAAGTAAGAGGTCTGAAATTAACGCAAAACCGTAATGGGGACTATTAAAACTACTTGTCTTAAAACAACTTTAACCTAACATTTTCTAAAACACCATTAATTTCAGTGGCGTAGCCTGAGTTTTGGCTTAGGGTATGTAACTCAAAAAATGAGAAAGTAATTTAAAACTTTAATTATAGTTTAAATATTTCTCATTCAGCAATACCATTTCTGTCACTTTGATCAATTAGAGCACAGAAAACTGATCCAGTAAAAGTATTAAAGTAGTAATAACAGCTCACGTACTTCATGTAGTTTACTCGTTGAAAGTTAGAAAAAGTTGACTTAAGTTAACGACCTGCAAAATATAAATGTGTGTCCTCATACTTTAATAATAAGAGCACTATCAAACCCAATGATATTCAAAATTGTCCAATTCAAATGATTTCGAACCCAGTAGAATTGACTTAATTTATAAAATGGAAAACAATGATCTATAATAAAAATATAGTAGGAAAGAGAAAATAAATCAATTTACAGACATGTAATGAAAAACAGTTGACAGTTGTCTTTTGCTGCTTACATCAAGGGTTTCATCGGCGGAGACAAAAGAGGCTTTAGAAATTAAATTTTTAATTTTATGGGACATAACCGTGCTCACAATTGAAATCCAATGAATCTGAATTTCTTGGTGAGATTGCACGAAACACTGGAATTTTCATATCATCCTTGTCAGTTTTATCATATTTTATTATTTCACTTATATATTCTTATTATCACTTATATATTCCATGAAATTTTCTCTATTTGATGATCCCCTATTTTCATTATGGCTAGAAAATACAAGCCCTTGCCTCCCAAAAAAGCATACAACTCGAATGGAGTGTGACAGATTTGTATATATCCCTTTATCACCATTGTGTTTATTTCAAATGTCTTTGGTTGTATTGCTCAACATAGCCTGTGTTGGCTGATTAAATAAAATTCTATCCCCTAATATTTTTTTCAAATATTTATTACTGTTTCTTCTTTTTTATTTATTTATTCTTGCTTGGCCTGAGGCCCTCAGCAGCCGTGAACGACTGGTGCAGTAGTTGATTTTATTTTATACAGCAAGTTTGCAAGATATTTTCTTTTATCGTGATTATTACATTTTCAGAAGCACTTTATATTGCACAGAAAGGCTAATCGCTTCCAGTCTGCTAAGGAGGGTCAAAAATTCTCTGGGTAATTTCCTTTTTAATCGTTTACGATGAGGATTCTGTTTGCCAAGTTTGAAATGGATAGCTGAAGGTATTCGAGAAATTTGTTATAGAATTTTGCGGATAGAAGGGAAAAATGTACAGTGATAGGTGTGATACCGAGTTCTTGATGGATTTGAGAGTTTGGAATGAACCAGGGTGCTTTTGTGATTATTCTTAGGAATTTATTTTGGAAAGTTTGGATTTTCTGAATATTTGTTTTGGATGCTGAGGCCCAGACAGGAGATGCATAACTTAATATAGGTCGTATCATTGTTTGGTAAAGATGAATGGATGTGTGTAGTTGGAGTGGGGATGATTTTTTGAGTAGGGGATATAATTGATGTGTTCGCTTGGTTGCAGAAAATACAAGCCCTTGCCTCCCAAAAAAGCATACAACTCGAATGGAGTGTGACAGATTTGTATATATCCCTTTATCACCATTGTGTTTATTTCAAATGTCTTTGGTTGTATTGCTCAACATAGCCTGTGTTGGCTGATTAAATAAAATTCTATCCCCTAATATTTTTTTTCAAATATTTATTACTGTTTCTTCTTTTTTATTTATTTATTCTTGCTTGGCCTGAGGCCCTCAGCAGCCGTGAACGACTGGTGCAGTAGTTGATTTTATTTTATACAGCAAGTTTGCAAGATATTTTCTTTTATCGTGATTATTACATTTTCAGAAGCACTTTATATTGCACGGAAAGGCTAATCGCTTCCAGTCTGCTAAGGAGGGTCAAAAATTCTCTGGGTAATTTCCTTTTTAATCGTTTACGATGAGGATTCTGTTTGCCAAGTTTGAAATGGATAGCTGAAGGTATTCGAGAAATTTTGTTATAGAATTTTGCGGATAGAAGGGAAAAATGTACAGTGATAGGTGTGATACCGAGTTCTTGATGGATTTGAGAGTTTGGAATGAACCAGGGTGCTTTTGTGATTATTCTTAGGAATTTATTTTGGAAAGTTTGGATTTTCTGAATATTTGTTTTGGATGCTGAGGCCCAGACAGGAGATGCATAACTTAATATAGGTCGTATCATTGTTTGGTAAAGATGAATGGATGTGTGTAGTTGGAGTGGGGATGATTTTTTGAGTAGGGGATATAATTGATGTGTTCGCTTGGTTGCTAGTGCTATTCTATGCATGATATTGGGTCTCCATGTGAGTCGTCTGTCGAGTAATACTCCAAGGTATTTTGCCGTGGTGTTCGCAGGAATCCATGGTATGTTGTGGTTTTGATAGGTGAGTGTGGGTGGGTCAAGTGGTCTTCGAAGAGTGAATATTTTCCCTTGGCTCTTGCTTGCCTTTATCAGAATGTGCCATTTCTGTGCCCAATCGGAAAATATAGTGAGATGGTTTTGCAGATCCTCTATTGCTGTTTCTATGTCTCGTTTTGTGGAGTAGATTGCTGTGTCATCTGCAAAAGTGGCAATGGATGTTGATGGTGTGGTGGGTACGTCAGCTATGTAGATATTGAATATGGTTGGAGAGAGGCTCGAACCCTGCGAAACTCCTGCTTTGATAGGGTATGGTGTTGAGAGTGCACCAGGAAGTCGCACTGAAAAAGTGCGTTCACTAAGAAAATCTTCTATTATGCGTGCGAGATATTGGGGAGTGCCAATGCTCCGGAGTTTGAATATCAGTCCTGGGTGCCATACAGTATCAAAAGCTTTTGCGATGTCAAGATATACTGCAACTGTATGATTATGATCATGAAAACCTTCGATAATGTCCTCTGTCAATCGCAATATTTGGTGGTATGTTGAAAGCTGAGGTTGAAACCCAAACTGATGAGGTGGTATTATATTTAATGTGGTGAGATGATTATTTAGTCTGGTGAGGATGCATTTTTCAAGTTATTTTCCCATGGACGATAGCAGACTAATTGGGCGGTAGCTTCATGGGTCATCATTTGGTTTTCCTGGTTTGGCAATGGGGATGATATGTGCGTATTTCCATGTGTGGGGGAAGTATGACATTCTCAGGGCTGCATTAAATATTGCTGTGATGTGTACAATGGCTTTTAGAGGAAGACGTTTGAGTAAATACGCTGAGATTTGGTCGAAACCGTTTGATACTTTGGGGGCTGACAGAGAAATATATTTAATGATTTCTAACGGAGAAATGAATTTTGGACATTCTGGTACTGTGATTGTTGGCCTTAAGTTTTCTACTGAGATGAAATTGTCATGTTCAGGATTGTTGGTGGGGTGGGGTGTGAATGATGTAGCAAAGTATTTTCCCAACACTTCGCATTTTTCAGATGGTGAAGATACTGTACCCGATAAAGTGGTGAGGGGAGGTATTTTGATAGGCTTATTCAGGATACGCCGTGTTATGTTCCATAACGAGTGGTCTGTAGATTTTGCCGTTTGTGTTTGGAAGTGTAACTTCTGAGCATTAGTGATGGCTAAAAGTTTTCTCACAATTTTGGTGAGTAGGTTCAGGTACGATTTTAGGAACGGAGATCTGTGTTTCTGCCAGTGATTTCTTATGTATCGTTTGTGATGAATCAATTTTTGTAGTATGAGTGGTATGGGTGCGAGTGGAGAGTTGGGTCTTGTTGATGGGGCAGTTAAATCTAATGTATCTAATATGGTGTAAGTACATTGATTGCTTGGTCTATTTCTTGTGTGGTTTTTAGTGTTGGTAGTGGAGATAGGAGTTGTGTGACAAGGAGTTGATAATATGGCCAGTTCACTTTTTGGAGATTATAAGGGTGGGTGGGTCGTATTTCGCGGGGTGAAGTATCGAGAGTGAATATGAGTGGGCGATGATCTGATTGAAGAGCTATGTGAGTTTCAACATGAATATTATAATTGATGTGTTTTGAGACGTCGAAATCAAGAACGTCGGCCTGAATTGTTGGACAATAAGGGTAATAAGTTGGAGTTTCTGGTACATGAATTGTAAAGTTAAGTCATTGTATATCGTTCAGAAGAGATATTCCAGTCGGAGTATTCAATCTGCTGCCCCAAACTATGTTTCGCGTTCCAGTCACCCACAATGAGGGTGGGTTCGTTTGGAGTAAGTAGTATGTCAATATCACCTGGCTTATATGGGATATTTGGTGGTTTCTAATTGATATTATATTGAGTGTAGAGTGTGTGTTCTGGTGTATGACTACTCTTATATTTTCGAAAGTATTGGTGTGGTTTATTGATTGAATGTGGTTACCGTTTCTCATGTGGTATAATTTGTCCATGGCACAAAATTATGGCCATAATTATGTAGGCACTTTGGACCGCGTGGTGCTCGCCATTCCAGGGCACAGATGTGGATTGCACAGTCACATACCCTTGTGCATTCAACCAGCACAATCCCTAATCTAAATTGGCTACGAATACATAGTTGCTAAATGCATTAAAATAAGGTAATAAAACTTAAATAAAACGACAATGTTCATTAATTAACCTTGTTCACTTACAAACACCGAAGAGAATAATGAAGTTTTGTAAAACGACAGCTTTTTCGTAGGCACCACGGTAGGCACCCGGGATGTAATGGGTCAGTGTGCATCTGATTCTCAGCGCAGGCTAGGCGGTATTTCAGACTGATTCATTCATCCTTGTGAAGAATCGAATTCTCAACGGCGCAATGTTTGAAATATAATGAAATATTTTGTAGTAGAAAAAGAAAATGACAAAAGGACAATTTATAACCATTTTAAAATAAAATAGCTGATATTGTCAGGGTATGTAACACATCATCCCCATCCATGGACGCTACGCCCCTTATTAATTTCATTTGTATTACATACACTATCTGATTTGTAGTGCCTCGAACATTTAATGAGTTGTTTTACAATAATAAACCCGAGTTTCAATTCCTTATCCACTCCAACTGAATTGATAATTTTAGAGGTACAATTACAATCAAAATGCTGAAAAAGAATACAGTCTTCCTTATTAATGATAGATTAATCAGAGTCCAAAATAAGTCACTCCAATTGGCTTCTTATATAATCAAAAATACTGAAAGATATTTTATTTAAACTTGCAATGTTTTCTTCAGCACTTTCTTCAATAGTAGCAAGGAAAAATGCAAATTCTTTTCTTGAGGACTTTCTTTGTAAGAAGTGCTTGGGCGATTCAAGTAAGCAGGACAATTAGACTACAAAGAAGGCATAGCTATGGGACAGTCGTGTATGATTTAAAGGCAGACTGATTTAGTCCATTATCACTAACAGAACACTGAATTTTTCTCAAGTTTCCCATGGTCGCAAATGTAATTCACAAATCTGAAAGTAAACACTGAACTTAGCAACTTACACTCTTCATTTTGTATCATCATTCCCTCACCAGGGGACAAAGTCTTTATTCACCATGATTCTTATAGTTAACAGCAACAGTTTACATCTACATAACCACAACTCGAAAGTTACAAGTGCTATTCAACGTACACAACTGAATCGCTTCAACTCGAAGGAGTCGGCCTTTTGTAGCCGCCGTATTGGCTTGAAAAACTGCAGTGCGCAGGCCTTATATGTCTAAGGTCCGTTCGCTGTAACTTCACTCCGCATGTAAACTAACGCACGTGGTTGTCGCTTGTTCTCATTGGCTGACGGACACCACACTACACTTCCGGGTGTCGTACGCAATAAGTCCCTTCCAACATTGATTTACTTCTTGACACTCTCCACGAACAGAAAATACGTAGAAAGCGTGAAAACAAGATGCATATATTTGTTGTAATATCGTCAACATTTTATTTATTTCTTCGCTACATTTGGTAACAAGATTTAAATACCTTTACCTCAAGTTGCCTTTTAGCATATGACTGTCATACATGCCACTGATTTCGTGCATACATCTTGTGACTTACGTTTTTCATGAAAAATAATTTGTTTGTGTTTGTTTCAAATGCAGTAGCTAAAGGAAAGAGTGTTCAGTTTAGTGTTCAGTTTTGGTGTTAGTAAAACAAAATTATGACGAACTGCCGAGTGTTTCATTACGTTTTCACTATTGTAAGATAATACATCACTATTACTTTTGGTACGTTGAGTCTTTTTCGATCTTATTTTATTGTGTTATGCATTGCAGTTGCAGTTATTCGATTTTTTAACTTCAGAGTAACGTAAGTGTTACTTTGTAACTTAAAGAGTGCATGCCTTACGTAACATAACCTATGAAAAGCAATCTGAAGTTTTCTGGAAATAACATGTGCCAAGTTACTGCAAGCCAACGCCTTTTGCCATGTGGAAATAAACCATGTTTTGCAGAAAAAACAAAAGAAGATCTTAATAAATCAGCCTCTCACATTTGACAGATTGAAACATTACATATAAGTTGACTTTTCTTTCTCATAGCTTTGAGAGTCGTAAAAAACCAACAATATCATCTCTGTGACACGTTTATTTATGATCCTTAGAGGTAGTTAGCAAGATTCTAGTTAAATAGCTAAATAGTTAGTTAGTCTATAAATAGAAGTGTTTTGCAGGTTGCTCTTTAAATGGACAGAAACATTACGAAAGAAAGATCAGCAGATCATTCCAAAGAAGTTGAAGAGAAATCTTGTTTACACTCAGTGGATTATTGTGAAGCATGTTTGTTTGTTTGTTTGTTCGTTCGTTTTAGAAATTTGTTGTTTTTGTAGTGACAAGTGTTATTGTAGTAACAAGTTGTTATTTAGTTTGTTTTGAAAACCGTGTCGCTTGAAAAAGTTTTAAATGTTTATTAGAAATTTAGAAACACTTTTTTGAGGTATTATGATAAAAAAACATCTTAAGGCCTACAATGTTTCTGTTTATTCAAAGCATTTTTGATATGTTGAACTGAAAAAAATTCTTAAATTTAAGACCATTCAATCAGTTAAACTACAATATATGGAAAGAAATCAGATAAAAATCATATATCAACTATTCTTTTTTAAAAATTGAACTTTATTTATAGTTTCCAATTGACTTAAAACTATACAATCATTGGGAGGATAGTGCAGTGTATCTACAGAATGTATCTGCAGAAAAAAATAAAAAAAATACTTTACAATTTCAAACCTTGTAGTAAAGTTTGTGCCTTGTGGTTCAGAAGTTTTGCAATGTGCAAGTCACTGCTGCACATTGTTATCAATAATGGACATTGTTATACTACCTTTTTCATACAGTTGATATTTTGCATCTACCACATATTACAAATGAAATTACCCCCTACGACATAGAAATATTGTTATCATTCAAGTGTTAAAATGTAATGTTTTTTCTGTAGTAAATAAAACTGCATTTAAATAAAATTTTGTTGCTGAAGAATCCTTGGAATTGTCTCCCAAGCTTCTCTAATGATGTTTTTGTGCAAGAAATTTAAAAAAAATTTGTCATAAAATATTATTTGTAGTTTTAGAATTGATTTTTTTGTTCTTCTTCATGTGACTTGTGGAAATTACTTTTGAATAATAATTTAAATATTTTGAAATTTGAAATTAAATTGAAATGAATCAAGCTGTGATTTGTTATCAAGCTAGGGCTGAAACTTTTTACGAATGTGGCTGGCAGACTTTGCATATGACACTTTAACAGAAGAAATAATTATTAATACGGGGGTCAGTTCTTCCAGCGATGAACATTTTTCAGACAGTGCTTTGGACAAGATTTAACCGCTACCTTGCGAGAGCACATCGTAAATGTAAGTGCTGTGATATTTAAGCAAATTATCTTGGCTGGTATTTTGGGCGTAATAAAGAAGTACTAGTGAAAATAATATGTAATGACAGTTCTGGCTGCGACACGTGCCGGTATTTGAGTATAGTCGTCGCGCGAATGGCGCAGCCAATCACGAACTACGGGGCGGAGGGATACTCTCAAAGATTGTTTACATGCGGAGTGAAGTTACAGCTTAGGTGGTGAGAGGCCTTGTACTAGTATGTCTAGTGGTGATTCGAACAGACATTATGGTGTAAATAGTGTACAACTATAGTTTGTTATTTATGTCGGTAAACACGCGCTGACAACCAACCATCTAAACAAGGCATTAAGAGCGCGTCTATGACAACGGCCGTTAAAAGCCTGGAGAGTCCATTGAAAATATGTCAGCGAATTTTCGAAGAATTTTTCCAAGACATTATTATTATTATTATTATTATTATTATTATTATTATTATTATTATTATTTTTATTTTTCCATTACATCACGACTAAAGATGTTATGAGTCGGCTGAATATAAAATCTACTCCTGGTAGCAACCAGCTACCTAAGGAATAGATCCGGTGACTGTCAATGCCTCTACAATACTTTGCGCAAAATGTGTGCTGTTCCAAATAAAGCAATTTCTTGCACTTCCCAGTCTTTTGAATTACCAGGGAGTTTAGACAAGTTCTTACTCAAATTTTGCGGAACAAATCCCAGAGCTCCGATAACTATAGGGACGACCTGTGCTTTTACGCCCCACATTCGGATGATCTCGATTTCCAAACTCTTGTATTTAAGACGTTTCTCTGCCTCCTTGGCAACGACGTTTTGATCGCAAGGTACAGCAACATCGATAAATAAACACGATTTTTTCGCCAAATCCCGGATAACTATATCCGGTTTGTTTGCCGCTATCGTGCGATCAGTTTGAATTTGTTGGTCGTACAATATCGTACACAATCCAACAGACGTCACCGGTTTTGGTGAGTGTTCGTACCACTTGGGGCATGTGTTTGGAACTTCGAGGGCGGTACAGATCTGCCAGTGGAGGTAGCTACACACCCTGTCATGTCTTTTCAGGTATTCTGTCTTTGCTAGGATTGGACAAGCTGAGACAATATGATCAATGGTTTCTAAGTGTTCCTGGCAAATGCGGCATTTATCATCTTGGGAAATTTTGAGAACCGCTTTATCATAATGTCGTGTTCTCAAGGCCTGATCTTGGGCAGCTATTACAAGTGCTTCCGATTCTGGCTTCATTCTTCCCCTTTTAAGCCACATAAATGATTGATCTTTATTGATCTGCACCTTGTCCATTCTTTTTAGGTATTCTCCGTGGAGTGGTTTGTCTCTCCACGATTTCTTTAACAGTTTTTGTGTCTCACACTTCATGTTTAGCAGCATCAGAAGTTCAGTGTCTGTGTTATTCGACTTGTCTTGCCTAGTTTTCTTCGCAATGCATCTTGCCACACTAACAATGCCTCTGTTTCCCATTCTTCGGTCAGATATCATGACCTGCCTCATTAGAGGGTCATCTTGATGGCTGACTACATACTTCCCCAACCCGACTATTGCGTTGTGCCAGGAGGCCTCAATTTGTCTCAGGCCTCTTCCTCCTTCCTTATGTGACACAAAGTCTATGTATATCAGCTCGAGGGTAGGAAACATGATGCATTGTTAGCAGTTTTCTGGTTTTTCGATCCATGGTGCGAATTTCTTGCTCAGTCCAGTCCACTAGTCCAAAACGGTCTTCGGCTACAGGTACCGCCAAACTACCTATTGCAGAAATTTTATTCCTGGAATTCAGAGCGGACTGCAGGACCAGTCTCACTCTCCTATAATACTCCCTACGAATTCTCTCTTTCATTCTGTCGTTCGAGATGGTTCGCATTCTTCAATGCCTAGATATTTGTAAGTTTTACCTGGCTCAAGATCTTGAATCAGAGTATGCGTATTAATTTCAATGTTCTCAGATTTGTGAGTTTTCCTCTTTTTAAATTGATTTTTGCACACTTGTCCAGACCAAACTTCATGCAGATGTCATTGCTAAAGTCATTCACGACAGACAGCATTTGGGAGAGAATCGCTTCATTCTTAGCAAACACTTTAAGATCATCCATGTAAAACAATTGTGATACTGGCCTTTCATCACCATGGAGCTTAAAACCAAAGTCAGCTTGCGACAACTGTCTCCATAGTGGGATCAAACTAATGCAAAACATCAGAGGGGATAGTGAATCACCTTGAAAAATACCCCTGTTAATCTGAATACTTCTGGTTTCTACTGCTTCCTTTCCGCTGTGTATTAGTAACCTGGTACTCCACGACTTCATACAAGCCTTGCAAAATTCAATAAGTCTAGGATGAAATCGATAGATCTCCAGGGTCTTCAAAATCCAATCGTGTGGTACACTGTCAAAGGCCTTTTGGTAGTCAATCCAAGCCATGCTCAAATTACGTTTGCGTTTCTTTACATCATTCAAAATCACTTTATTTAAGGTCCGATTAAATTAAGAAGGTGATTGACATTTGTGAGTGGAGGGGAGCGACGTTGCCAGGTCGCAAAGCACTGAGCACGTGTTACCGGGACACGAAAACAAACACTTCAAAAAATACGTGTAAAAGTGTAAAAAATACGACAAAAGCCTAACCTCAACGCAACTCATCACAACACAGTACACATTGCGCGCGCAGCACAGGCAAAAACGGGGGCGGCGCGGCGGCAGGGAAGTCGCTGTGCGATGCTCAAATGTTCCCCGTGTTCGGCAGTGGCAACTGAGCGACCTGACACGTCACGTTTTGTCTCTCTGGTTGGCAGCTGCCATGGAAACGGGAGAGGCGTCCTGACGTCACACAGAACTGTCAATCTCCTTCTAAATTTAATCGGACCTTAGTAGCAAGATTTCCTTACAGCCATAAGAGCCTTTACGACATCCTTTTTGTTCAGCTGGCATTAGAAGATTCTTATCTAGATGTCTGTACATTTTGTCAGCTATGGCTGCAGTGATAACTTTGTACAGTACTGGCAGACAAGTAATTGGCCTGTAGTTCTTCGCCAAAGAGCTATCTCCCGCTTTGGGTAGCAAATACGTGGTGCCGCGTGTGAGCCAATCCGGGAGTTCCTATGGGTTTTCTAAAATTTTATTACAGCCTTTGCTAGATGAGAATGTATTTCTGTTAATTTCTTAATCCAATAAATCTGGATCTTATCAATCCCGGGGGACTTCCAGTTTCCCATGTTCTTAATTGCTTGGAAGAGGTCCTCTTCCGTGAATTCGTAAAAATCTTCCACTGTTTCCACAAGTTCATCGGAAACATCAACTTCAGATTGAATTCAAGATGCGTCTTTGTTGTAGGATCTGCTCTCCTCCCAGATTCCTGCCCAAAATGCTTCAACGTTATCTCTTGAAGGAGAGACAGCTTTGCCATTCGGTTTTTTAGTCAGATTGCGATAGAATCTCTTCGCGTCTGTTTCAAACAACCGGTTCTGTACATGGAAATCTATTCTACGTTTGTAGCGTCTAATTCTTTGAGCCCATGCTTGAATTTTCTCTTTTAGCTTCTCAACTACCATTAGACTGCTTGTTTCTTTTTAAATTCGGTATTTTTGTTCAACATTAAATATCTTTCGTTGAACTTTAGAGGTGGTTGATTTAGAAGATGCCTCGGCTAAGAGTGATATTTCACGCCAAGTATCGGCTGTCCTTTTCATAATTCTCTTCGTCCATGGGGTACTGGGCTCTTTACTCTGTTTTGCTGTCGGCCGTCGGTGTTCTTGGCTGGCCCCAGAATTATCTGAGATACCAGATATCCAGTTGCATACACGATGTGATTGATATCAATATTATCTAGATCTCTACCTGGGGTCTGTACCACCTCGTTTAAGACAGAATTCGCTGTCTCTATCACTCTCTTAGCTTTGGCATTTTCGTATATTCTCCTCAACGGTCTCGCGTCGGAGGAGATTGCGCATCATGTCCTTCTCGTGTAATTCTTTGCCAAATGAATTTTCACCACTGATGTGTGTTTCATTGGAAAATGATGAACATTCGACAGGACCATCGCTTTCAAGTTCTACATTTTCATCATGTGGGTAGTTAGATCGAAGAATATACTCCGCATTTCTCTGAATGTCAGCAAGTTGTTCTGCTGTAAATTTGCCACTGCTGAGTATGTATCGACGTTGACTGGCAAGCTTCTTTGAATCCAGGCTGTGTCTCATATCTGGGTTCCACTCTCTCCATATCTTAAAAACTTATATTTCTGAGCCTCCATTTTTCGCTTTTGCATAGTAAAAGCGCCACATCACCTCCTTCAATTCATCCCGTGTCCATCTCTGACGATGGCTTCGAGCTACTGCCGGCTCTGGGTCCCTGGGACTAACAACCTTGGAATGGCCAGAAGTTGACAAGGTGACATTTGCTGGGTTTCTGAGCAGGTATGGGACATTGGTAGAACAAGGCACGTTAAGATTCATTGCATTTCTTGTTCTATCCATTTTGCTCATAGGTTTTAAGTGAAGATTCGCAGGACGCAAGTTCGAGTTCACAGATCACCTTTAACCCTTGGGTTGTTTTCTGCCATCCGTTACTGCGACACACAGTGGCCTCGGGGCATCCCCCGGCAGGGACCGGCAAGGGGTCCCTCCGATCGCCAATCGGCATTACTAAACCCCACGGGATTTTCACTGACTGCTGAATGCAGCCTTCTTCACTGGCTAAAGCAAGGTTCGGGCCTCCACTCTAATCAGTGGCCTGGTGTGCCAACCCAGTTTCTCTCCTGTACCCTCCATGGGCCGACAGCACGAAGTCCAAAGGTTCATGACCCTTCCCTCTCTACTTACTTCCCACTCTCCTCAAAATGGTGTACTTCTTCGTCTGGCCCCTCACCTTCAACCTATTCAGCAAGGGAGGCCCTACCGGTAGCTAGGCTACCACTGACATAGCTCTCAGGCTCATGGGGGTACTCAAGCTCCACCACCAACTGCAAGGTCGTGTACTCCCTAGGTAGAGTTGTTGTTGTTGTTATTATTATTATTATTATTATTATTATTATTATTATTATTGCTTATTCTGGAAGAGTGCGAGTCCCTAGCATATGCTCACACAATTTTCTACGAACTGCCAGTCACCAACAGTCGCTGGCATTTGAACGATCCACACGTCGAAAAGATGTTCCTCGTATCTGTCGGGACGTGATGAACGCTGAATTGAAACACTATCCTTTGTGCTGATACGACAAAGGTCACGCGTCGGAACCAATTCGAGGAAGCGGCCTCCGTTCCCACGACATTGCGTCTGATGTGAGAATGAACTTTTAGGAGATTATATGGCGTGGAATGGCTAGGGGGAGTCGGAAATTATTCATTACACTATTTTCACATATTTCCACATTAAAATTATTCGATAGTAATTTGTTTTAAATCTTGTTTCATATTTTGTATTAATAATTTTTTAACAATTTACTTTGTAAAAATTCAAAGAAGCTTGAAACATTTGGAGACAAGTGCCCCCTCTTCCCCCTTAAGCCTATGCTGTCAGGGGACAAAACGAAAAGTATCACAGATGAAGCAACCGAGAACAAAGGTGGTACTGTATTACGATTTCCTGCGTACCACTCGCAATTGAGCCGCAATAAATTGGCAACTGAAGACGTACATAAACTGTTATAACTTTTGAAGTAAAGCATGAACAACAAATATTTGTTATTACATCATATCTACTGGATAAATAATGTTCAAAGTAAACAAGTAATCTTACCTAATTTATTTGAAAATAAACTCCATTTTCCTCTCTTGTTTGGCAAATTCTGCTGCTCCATCTTATGTCTGAGCAACCAATTTGTCGCCGAAGTTTACTATTTCTTCCACATGATTAAATAATCTATTGGCAGATCTATCCGCGCTTACGTCCACTAATGATATAAATGTCTCCTGAATTTCTACAATTTTTCCTGAACATATCTAAGAGAACTAGCTAATTGTGATAGGTTATTTACGTCGGATGTTTCATCTAAAATAATCGCAACGTGTTGGCAATGCCATCTTTGATAGATTTGCTCAAGAAATGGCAGAAATCAAATCATTTTGAATTCTGTTGGAAGTGCCTTTAAATGTTTTGGAAAATTCTAGGTGTTGTTGCAATTTAGTATCATACGTACTCAACAAATTTAGAAGTTCAATGCAATTGCCTTTGTTAACCGATTCTTCATTTTCACGATGCCCTCTGAAAGGCAATTCCTGCATTGCTAAAAAACAAGTTGCATCAATTAGGCGTTTTAATATGTCTCTATTTTTTCTGTCTCATTATGTCTGATCTCAACTGAAGATCAAGTTCAGTTTCGATGCGGACAATTCCAAAACCGGCCAGCTGAACAAATGAACGCAAATGACTTTGTGAACGTTTTTTGTTTTGCTATTGCATTGGAAAGGTTGTTCAAATTGTTTTAACCCCTTCTTTGTTCCATAGATTATGATCATGGGAAAACAGTAAACATGGCCAAAATTTTTTTAAAAAAAGTTTTCTACTACCTGTTAACCAATTAGTGAGATCATACTTTGTAGTATTAAAATAGCGAAAATATTCCCTTCCCTTTTCTTTGTGCAAACATCTGAAGTCATGAAGTTTCGGAACAGACTTCCCTACTCGAATAACATCACTTTTCTCCACAAAAGTACGACAACTGAACGGATTTTTTAAAATATCCTCAATCATATATGTATTTTCTGCCATAGCTCAGGGCCTTACCGCTGCGAAGCACAAAAGGCAGCACGGGAAGAACGCACATACAAATAATACGCACAGGTGAAAAAAAATCACGAGTTCGTATTATCACTTACAACACCAGACTCACTAGGCGGCGCTTACTACAGTGTCATATGCGAACACTTCTGCAAGCTCATTTCAGGGCCTCCCTGGGTGATGCTGTAGGCAGCGGGCCTGGGTTGCTGTGCTTACCAGAGGGCTACATACAACACCAAATGGAGCTTCCTAGGGTGCATGCGCGAACTCCCTATACTGCGATTTTCGTAACTTTGTCCCTGACAGAAATCAGCTGTTCACGGTTTCATCCAATTGGGAGCTTTAACGTCACCATAGTGACGTCACTGTCGCGAAATATAAGCTCCTGATTGGATGGCAGCGAAACAGCTGTTTCCTGTCAGGGACAAAGTTACGAAAATCGCAGTATAATGCGTTTAGATGGAGAACATCGCAATGCTCACTTCGGGCCCGGTGGCGGCGCTTACTACCTCCATCTCTTTCACCCGCTTTCCGTCTCCGTCTGCATCAGCGTTGTATGCTCGATGTAGGGCCACGCTCTGGCCGGGCGCCTTCGCACCCTTCCTTGAAATTTAAACTCCTAGTTGAGTTCTCATCATGGTGAAAGTCGCGATTTCACACTATAATAATTACATTTAACGGTCTTTTTTTTTTTTTTTCAGAGTAAGCGCAGCTTACCTAACTTACCTGGAATGCACGCCACTGGTTCCAACTGAACAGAACCTTCATGCCCACATCACCTACTAAAGGAGAGTATTATAAGAACGTAATACGTGTTTAGAATTTTAGAAATTGTTTACGAAAAATATTGGTTACAAATGGGGGGGGCATCATTCTTTCTGTGTGTTCTTCACAAATTAGCTTCAGTCAAAATATTAATAAAAAATATAAATATTAATATGGATACCGATTGTACTTTAAATTGTTTGCTCATTGTTTATATTGGTGAATAGTTACAGTCTTTTATATTTGTCGGTAATCGTGTATCATGTTATGTGAGAGGTTTTGCATGGCATATTAATGTTACACGAAGAGAAACAGTTGTAGTTTTTCTGACTGAAATAAAACTGAACATCTCCTCACAAAAATCTGTTATATTTATTGGATATCCAGTATATCTGCTACAATATATCCATAGATTGATAAATTGCGCTTATTATCCAACAATATTTTGTAGAAGAAGACTTGTTAACAATTCAATTGCACGAACTAATAGTGCAATATTCGAATTCACTGTAACAATACTTTTTATGCCTTTGTCACACAAGTATTACATTGTGCTGTTTCGCATAAGAATGTCATTCTACGATGCGTGTTACTTATCGCACATCACTGCAAAGGCTCATGTACAGGGGCATCCCAACAATTCGTAGCCTCATTGTTAATGTCAATAATAAAAATAATCTTTATTTCAAGTGTTGGATTTTTACCTAGTACCCCATGGTTTTTTTTGATAAAAAGAGATCTTCAAATAAGAAAAAAGTAGATCAAACATGGTAAAGTATTTATATTCTGACAATAGAAGGTAAATTCACAGGTTTTAAAGAAAATTCCGTACTAGAAAACAACAAAATCAGATTCTTAAAGTTTTTTTCTCAACTCTCTTGTGATGATTAAATACTGTTGAGTTTATTCTTTATTACAGTAATTTAAACAGTGGTCAATTTTCCCCTCTTAGAGATATAACTCTACAACTACTCGCTTAAAAAAAAGTGGTGCTACAGAATGGCACAGACTTTCCCGTATTAGTTTTCTATTTCCTTCGGTCTCGGCTAGCTATTCGGAATTGCCACATACTCTTGCCAGCTACCATCTATCGCCGCCCACACTACATATTTTTGACATTTTCTTAATTGTTCTGTTTCTTAATAGTATAACGGAAATATTAATTTTCAAATATTAAAGAACAATAAAATTTTGTCCTAAATGGCAATTTTCTTTGAAAAAATTTCAGGCGTTTTTAAGAAAATGGCATTTAAGCGCTACTGAAAATGCGAAATTTGAAGGTCTTTTTCACAGAAAATTTTTGAGTTTTCGAAAAACTTCATTTGAAGCACTTTAACTTACAAATATACAACAGTGTTTAGAAATTGCTGGTAATACGCATATTAAAGGTGTGAGAGATCTTTCAAAAAAATTACATTTATGTGGAGTTTCAAAGTTGCATCACAGGTAAATTTACCTCACAAAAAAATACATTTACGTAATTTTCGCAAAAACAAAAAAAAAAAAAAAACAAAAAAAAAAAACAAAAAAAAAAAAAAACAAAAAAAAAATTGAACTTTATGTCATATTAAAGAGTGCAATTAGCACTATCCGTTCCAAAAGTTTGAAGAAAAATTTGGAGCTTCCTATGAGAAAACGGCGTTTGAGTGTTTTTGACAATGAGGAATTTTGAGCTAGATTTCATAGAAAACGGTTGAGTTTTCGAGAAACTTAACTTGACATAATTTAAAGGACATGTACTTATAAATGTAAAAATGTGAACAAATCGCCAGTAATGTAAATATTACCGACGTATGAGAATAACAAATTTGTAATGTTTGAAAAAACAAAAGAATAAAGAAATACGGCGTTTAGGTCATCTCATAGAGCACATTAGGCCCTATCTCTACCGAAAGTTTAAAGAAAAAATCTGGAGGAGTTTCTGAGAAAATCTTGTTTTTGCAATTTTTTGAAATTGCACATATTGCACCAAAACTACTCAAATTTTCAAATAAATATACATGACTTTAGTGAAAGAACTCACTTGGAAGAATAAATTTTATTTGGAGGAAAAATCTCTATGTTCAATTCAATTCAAATTTGCCGAACAAAATTCAAAATTTTGGAAATTTAGAAAAATCAGAGTTAACTGAAAATAGGTTCTACGCCACCTTAATAAGTATATTCTACTCTATTCGTAAACGAAATTTAATGTAAAAATTTGGAACAGTTTTTGAGAAAATTTCAAAAATGTTCGGGGGGTCTTAACGTAAAGTATCCCCAAATTCTGAAAAATGTTTTTCAAAATCGCGGCGCCTGAAGTGGAACCAGATCGACCGGGGAATATCCATTTTGGAAGAAATCATACTTATGGTTTCGGCGCTAGTGTTGTTCACAGACACCGGAGAGACGGACGGACGTTTTGAATAGAATCACTCTTTCGGTATCAAGGTACCCCAAAACGTGCATTTCCGTTGAAATCTCGAAATCGATTTTCCGCAGCATTACATAACTTTCCCTATACTACGTGTTTTACTCCGTATACACATATGTAACGGGAAAGTAAAAATCTGACATCATTTAAAGATCTAAAATTGAGTAATAAACTATGTAGAGAAAAAGACTTAATTATACGTAGAATAGGGCAACTTTGAAAATAAATTTCAACTTATGCAATTTTTAAAAAATTCATAGGTTTAAATGAAAAAATCAACCATACCATATTTATAAATGCATTTTCTTCCCTTTGAGGATAAAAATGTAACCATTTTCCTGAAAATTTTGAAAATGTTACAATGGCTTCATGTGTTTTCCTCTAAAATATCCTAATGGTATTCCGAACGACACAACTAGTTCTTAGTCCTGATGTATTTAGGCTATTATGTTTCAGCTCAAAAACTTCTAATCTGATCAGTTTGTATGTTACGTACGTCCATCAATCCACACAGACATCCTGATTTGGGGGCACAAAAATTGTGCATCTCCACACCATCTTAATCTTTGGGACTGCACTAGTAACCTTAATCCTGACGTGTGTGTGAAGTTACAGCTCACAAGAACCTTAAATACAGACTTAATGATAAAAAATTTTTGATTGTATCATTGAGGTGATTCCAATACTTTTCCTCCTACACACAGTATATGGAGGAAAAGTAAAAAGATAATTCAATAAAACAAATACCTTAATTTGTTCTCTGTATTGTGACATTGCAATGTACCTAAAGCTTTATTGCACAGACAGAAAATTAGAATTATAGTTGACTAGCGTACCCGTGCGAGAACTCTCGCATGCTAAAACCCATCCTTTCCTATCCATTTGTCTATCCTTTCAATTACGAAGGAAAGTTGTTAATGAAACGTGTTTATTTTTTTATGTATAAATGTAACTTCTAACATACTTGCAGTATATCAAACAAAAATATCAATACAATTGACGTTGAAAACAAATTTTCAATAAAACTTTATTCAGCATTATAGAGAGATGTTCTCGGAACAATTCATTAAAAACAACCTTTAACAAATTATTCACTCCTCCTTGAGAGTTTGCTTTTCGCTTTCCTTGATAGTCACAAACATAATAGAAAAGGTTTTTACTCTTCAGAACGCGTAGCAAAGTACAGTAGAGCGTAAATACCGATCGAGCAAGTACAACCCTACTCTTTGCAATATTATTTGACTTTCCTTGATTTGTTATGAGGAACAGAGGGGGTTTTGGAGAGTCAGGGGGTGCGAAAATTGAAATTGAATTTGCTGGGGTGCGAAAATTGAAAAATTATTTGTGTATTAAAAAGTATTGGATTATTTTCAGCGTTCTTACGTACCTGAAGAAAAGCAATTCTGAGCCAAAAATAAACTAATATTTTCACCTTAGAGTACTAAATACAATTTGTAACAATTTAGTAGGCTCAGACTTCACTTCGGTACATGGGAATGTTACTCAAACGATGTTTGCATAATGAATATCTTAACGAACCGACACCTTGAGTTTAATATCAAACGGTGTATTATTTACAATATGAGTTTGCAGCTGGGCGTTGATGTACATACTTCCAGACACCACCACCATTTAAATCGTGCCTTTGGACTGCGAACGTCGGCAGTTGTCGAGTGACTTCTATTCTTTCTATAATTTTAAATTTACTTGCTTTTTTTAATTAATTCACGTAGTATTGTAGGCCAGCGCGAATTGATTTCTGTTTTTCATTTATTTCAAGCTATTTTACTTTAGCTAATTTAAAACACTTCGTGATGTGCCATACAAGTTTGTTGTGTTGTGCCATACACAAGTTTTCCCCTACTACCCCCGCGTACCCAACCGTACGAGAACTCTCACATGTTAGACCCTATGTTAGATCCATATCCTTATATTTCCATTTTAAGAGGGGAAGTAGTTAACGAAACGTGTTATTTGTTTAAAAATATATAAAGGTAACTTGCAATGTACTAACACAATATCAAATGAAATAAAAGAAACAATGCAATTGATGTTTAAAATAAATTTTCAATCGTCTCCTGTATTATTTCAGTAGTATACCTTTGCGTTCCGGCTCTCACACGCAACCAATCTTTATAAAGATATACTACTGAAATAATACAAGAGACAATGTCTTTAATTCAATATATTCATTCCTATAATAATAGGAAAGTCTAAGTGTGTGATAATAAAACACAAAATAAATAATGAAAAAGAAAGACTATGATTTCCATTGAGTTTTGAAGTTGCATCAGATAAATTTACCTCACATTAAAATGTTTAATACTTTGTCAACCATTTCACTTACGTATTTTGATCACTCTTCAACCAACGAGCTATGAGGAGTTTTTTACCACTGTAGTTTCTGAAATGAAAATGGGTTTATCTGTACAAAACAAGAGATATTTATGCAACTGGATTTATTATAGTTCCAACTTTGGCTACAATATATCTAATTTAAATTATTTTGAGAATTATTCTAATACACAAATAGTCTTTGGCAAATTTCTTTAAAAATACAGCTTCAATTACACCTTTGGGCATGTAATTAGAATCTTCAACATTACACAAACATATAAAGAACTGATCTGAATGTACAAGTAAATGATGGTTACAATGCTAGCATAAACAGTTCAACATATCTATGATTTAAGTCAGTTTAGATTACACCGCATTTCTTCATCTGAGAGATCAATTACTGATCTCGAGCAATAGTAACTGATATATTTTTGCATTACTGTAATGCCTTTTTAAAATTGTTTTTAATGTTTAGCTTTGACATTTGATGATTCGCAATACTTTCACAGAGAATTTCTAGAATAATATTATATTCTAGCTATGTTATGAAATTATGACCAATCTAACAGTATTGCTTCATCATTTGTCTCTCAAATGTTTGTTGGCAGAGGGTGAAATGCTTGGTTAATGATTATATATTAATAATTCAACACAATTCAAAGTGCTTCCTGCAGTAGTAAATAGGCACAAGGCATCCACCAATTAGCTACTATTGGTTGTAAAAGAACTGCACATGCTGTTGAAATCAAACAGGAAGCAGTTACCTACCAGATTTGTGCTACAGAAATCATGTGTGTGCAATAAACCCTCTGGAAGGCAAATAGAGACATTGAAAATTAATAAATACTTAACATGTAAATTCACTTCTTTTTGGTTTTAGGGGATGTTGACTGAAAGACACTCGAGGCTGACATTAAATTTTCTATATATTGCCCAAGCACTTGGTTTTCTGATCGAAGTTTTAAATTTTCTTCTTTAACACTGTCAACACGTTGTGAAAGATCTAAAAACAATAAAATCATTCAAAATACGCAATTATTTTGGCATGTATGTTAAAATTATCATTTAAATTTCTCATAATAATTTAATAATACACACCATCTAAAGTGTTCTGCAATTCCAAAACTTGTGATATCAAGCGAGCCTTTTCCTCTTGTTCATCAGGACTGATGTCTGGGTCTAAACCTGCATTAAATTTGATTCACTTAATTGTTTAGAAAATAATGGATAAATATAAGCTTTAAATTTATCTTCATGCCAAGAAATGCAGATATACTCAGAAATAAAGCAGAACATGTAGAAAAACATTGGGTCTATACTTGAATTTTTTAAATATATTTTGGATGGTTGTAGGAGGGATTAACTCCAACTTCATGACATTTTTTCAGAGTGGTTTCATACAGTTTTGACTTTTTTTTTTAAAGCTGTTTTTGACCAATTTTGGAGTTTTGGATTTATTAGTCTGTTTTTATTGGGAGGGTTGAGTCTAAATTGACCACATGGAGAAAGGTTGAATCAAATGTTTATTCACGTTTTACCTGGAATTCACCCATTTCAGTAGGTTTATCATGTCCAATTTCCCAGTTTTTCTCAGCTTAGGGGAAATTTAGAATCTTCCACACATTTCTTTTCAAATTTCCTATGTAATGTATTTAATACAATTTTAAAAGTAAAATTTAAATAAGTGTATGAAGTACATTCAAAATATGCAATTATTTGGGCATACACATACTATTTTTTTGCAAAAATTTAAAAAATTAAATTCGTAAATAAACTTAAAACCGGAAAATAGTGAGTCATGAAGTTAATGACTACTATACAAGATGGATGCAGGTGGCTGATAACTGAATGAAATCAACATTTTCAAGTTTTACATTCCTTGACTAGAGATTCTCAACCTTTTCCTTTAACATCGTGCCATTTAGAAGAATGGTTTGATTTATCGATACCCCTTACTTTTCTCTATAATATACTGCTTTTTACTTATTTAAATATAAATAATAACACAAATGACTTAAATATAATTACACAACGAATTTGAACACGTTTTGGAAAAAAAATTATTAGATTTATATTTATTTTTTATACTACTACAATAATTAATTTCACAAACAAACAAGCTTTCAGAAGCAAAATTAGAAACTATGTTTACCCAAAAGTTTGATATTTGTTCATGTGATGATCTTACATTCTAAAAGAGAACCTTATCTGTTATTTAATATGAGATTTACATACGATATATATGGTAATAGAAACAAATAATAAATACCAGAAAATTAATAATTGTCCATTTAATTAATATTTTTTTGAATCAATGAGATCTTGATTTTGATTATGGTGTATATTCGAATCTTGACCTTCAATTCACCTCTTGAACATCACAGACTTCCATTTTACGATATGTAAAATGGAAGTCTGACCTCATTAGGAACCCCTGCGCTATGCAATAATGCTTAAACATACAATCACAGTAACAATGTACAGCTACACTAATGAGTCCAACCATTTATCATTGTTAAATTTTTAAAGGTTTCTAGTATATGTTCAGTACGCTATACGTATCAGGGATTTAACTTCATTTATAGAAATCAATTTTTTATTTACTAGAGCCAAGTCATTGCAAAAATTCCTTTTTGTTATTGTTACTATTTTATGACTTAACAACATGGAATCACTTAATCATACTTCTGGAGTTGTTTTAGTAGATTTTCATTTTATTTTAACTTCTGATGCCTATTTTTCCTTATTTTTGTTCTTTTTCTGCCTTTTACGACATTATTTTGCTTTTAGTTTGTTTGTCCTGGCACCAATTGTGACCAAGCAGGATATATACTTGCAAGCCTGAACAACATGAAGGCACAGTCGTATTTTATCTTTCTGTGGAAGCAGAAGCAGTGTTAAAAATATAAATTAGAAAGATGGTACCAGTCAAGATTTTTGACTTATTTCATTGATGATGACAGACTTTGCTCGCTCATGAAGAATTCTATCCTACTTTTGAGTATGATCACCCATTCCCTTTGAGGACAGCTCTCTGTATATGATATACCTTTTTCAGAGCTGGCAATTGCACAAATGTGAAGAACAAAAAATACAATTCCGTTTTCACTGATGCCTTCTCAGGATTCAAAAGGGAGTCCGCAATAGCATTTGGACGAGAAGAGTCGTGAGTAAAACAAATTCTAAGCCATCATACCGGATAGTCATGTGGGATCAAGAGCACAAGAAAGAGATTGTTTCCTTATATGTTAAGTGATAATGTTAAATTTAGAGTTTAAAGAAAAATGTGAATCATTTTATTAATTGATTTGTACAATAATTCCTTTTATATGTGATTTTTCATTGTTTACATGACTTTTTGCACCCCTACATTTGCTAGAGTAACTGCCATTTTGCCTGTAACTGCCTATTTTAGATAAAATAAATGCCTGAACTTCCAGGCTCAATTTATTGCCCATTGCTACCCTTTCAAAATTTTCACGCGGGCAACAGCCCTCCATGCACGTGCCCATGGGACCTGTGGTTAAATCTCTATTGTGAATAGAGAAAACTACTTTTTTTTGTGATAATTAAATTACTTTCTTAATAACACTAAAGTGAAGTAGTAACACCACTAGGGAGTGGAAAAAATTCATAGATATGTCCTCAGAAATTTGAAAAGATATTAAATAATTCTCTTATAACCAATGTGCAGATTTTGATGACCTAAATCATCACCAAAAATGATCAATAGAACACTCTTAACATTATTTTAAAATGCCCTAAAAGCAAAGAAAAATTACGTACAAAATTTGATCAATACCACTACAGATGAACAACTCAAGCTGTTGGATATTTACTGATGTAATTGACGGTTCTTCCTTTCATACAAGTGAACTCAGCAAGCAAACTTTTGATTTGGATTGTATGGACTGGTTTGGACCAAATTGACAATGGCGCTGATAGGCATCACAGGAAATTCTATGCTGCAACGCGCAAGGAGAGTTGATGTTGATATCGAGTTAGAAAGTCTCTTAATCAACGAACATTCTCTTTTTCTGACAAGGTGCATCGACTCACGAATACAATATCAGCAAGGTCAGCTGTACTTGCGCACTACTGCATAGCATTTACCAAGTTCTATTTGCACTGTTTTTGCAACAAATACTTTTCAAATATTAACAATATTTATATCATTGCATTGCATTTTCAAAGATCTTTAGAATGATGGAGGAAAAAATACATACTTCCATTTAAAAAATCAAAGTTGTGTCAATATCTCTAAAGTTACATACATAACAAACAAGAAAACAAAATATGATATTTGCCCCATCATTTGCAACAACATGGCATAAATAGCATCTCAATACCTCGAACCAATTTCAAGATATTTGCTGTGGAAAACTTAAATGAGAGAGATAGAGAGGGAGAGCGTATTACGTAACTTCTCTATACTATGTATATTACTCCCTATATACATACATACACGAGAAAAAAAAAAATCAAAAAAGAATTTATTCATTAACGTACATACATTTCATTAGTAGTGACATTTACAGCAATATAATACACAAAATCACACCTTAATGCCACTTGCAAATGATACTGGAAATCATTAGCAAAAATTTGAGTAATTATCAAATTGATTTACTATATATTTTTATTACCTGAATTTAACAATACGCTTTATTTAAATGCATTTGCAGTTCATCAATTTATTTTATTTCCCCCCTCATGCATTTTTAAAAAATCACTTTTGAAGCTGCCTCATGAGAAAAATGAACCATTGGAGTTGTAGATACTAGCAGTAATAATAAGTGGTATGTACAGCAGTTGTCATTTCTCAATACATAATCTCCATTTCTTTAATCTTGCCAAAATTTATGCTCTATCATTTAAATCAATCATCTTTAATCCTCTTCTTTGTGGATACTTCATGTACGTTCTTCCAAATCACCTTTGCCCCTCGTTCAGAGTCAAATCTTCTCAAATGCTCATACCACAATAGATTCTTGGTTTCCATAATCTTTTTGATAGATTTTGTAGATTTAATTATTTCTCTAATTGTTTGATTTTTAATTATTTCTTTCAATGTAATAATTTCCAATATTCTATTTCTGTTTCTCAAATTCTATTTCTTTTGTTGCATTTGTAGTCCATAACTTATTATCTCCATAAATAGACAAAAGACAAGATGACATCAGCACAAATACCATAAACATTCAGGTAGTATTATTTTGGAAAAGGTCTTTATGGGTTAAGGGTTAACAAGTTCAGCAATTTTCTACCTTTTATTTTCTTTCTAATGAATTTAAGTAAAGTTCCCACTTTTCATTTTCTTCTAGTTTAGTTCTACATACATTAATAATTAATTCTAGATATCTACTAAAACTTGCAGAAAACACATGATATCAGCATTTTAAATCTTAATGAAATACTTCTAGAAATCTACACCCAGAAAAAAATTATTCAAGGTGGCATCAAGTACTTTAGGAAAGTTTAGAAAGGAATCAAAAATAACAAAAGCTCCTTGGTATGTTTCAAACAGAATCATCCATACAGATATCAAAATCACAAGAATAAAATGTGCCAATCCCTTGTGGCTGAGATCACTAAGGCAGTAGTGTAGTAGCGAACTCGGACTGCTGGTTCGTGAGTTTGAGTCCCGCCTCAGGCAAGGTTGTATATGTGTTAATCCTTTCACCCCTTATCATCACCATTTCATGACATCTTCACATTTACCACAATGTTATATCCAATAGTGGTCACTAATCACCTAAATGTTTATGTGACCTTAAAAAAAATTAAAAGCAATGTGCAATTAAGAACTAAAGTAACAAATATCTACAACAACTCAACTATCTTGCCATCTCAGGATTGGATAAATCCAGGCTTCTTTAGTCTATATACACACCCACCCACTATATATATATATATATATATATATATATATATATATATATATATATATATATATATATATATAAATATGAGTACTAACTTTTCATGTGATTTTTATCAGTAATATTTTTTACATAGTCTTACAATCTTAAATAGAACAGATTGTAAATAAACCTGGTAAAATAAAATTCTTTGAATTATGAAATACACTGAAATAAATTTATTAAGTGTGTACGAGAGGTTCCCACAAAAGTATATTTTTGTAATTTGCATACACACATACCCTGCCATCCCCCCCCCCCAGATTCGATGCATATGTGAGAAAATGTTAAGGTCAATTGGCTGATGAGAAAATTTCACACTACAAGAGCAAAATAAATTTTTTTGAAGTAGTATTATAATAGTCCAGTAGAGAAAGTATTTCTGGACTGAGTCAAAAAATAACAACATAACAGTTTTGCTTAAAACATTAAGCAAACCGTAAAGGCAAAATTATGTTATCCACTGTTGAAACAAAATTACCTTAAACTTATTACAAAATTTCAGGGATAGTGGAGAATAAAATACCCAAATCAAAATCTCAAAAACCTTAAAAAATAGTATATTGCCAAATATAAAATAATCTATGATTGACATCATACTTTATTAAAAGATTTTATCTGCAAAAGGCCTAACATAAAAATGTGTCAACCCACAAAATATTGAGACGTAAATATTTCCAAAGAGCAATTTTGAATTTTATTACAGTAGCAATGCAAGTAATAAAGAATTTCATTAACACACTCTCCTTAATTGCCTCTGTACATTTTCTATTAAATAAAAACAATTTTTTAACAGATTTAAAAGATTACTTTCACCATACAGATAATCAATATTTATTATCTACAAATATTCCCAGAAAAATTTTGTTTCTGAAGTAAAGGAGGAATATGGATTTACTGGTCTAAAATATATTTTTCTGCCGTAAAACATTGAAGTTTGTAAATTGGCATTTTCCTGAATTTTTTAGTATCTAAGGAATGATAAGTTAATTTACTAATACTTTGTAGAAATTAATTATGTATATTTGACAACTTCAATTCTTTGCTATAATGACACATCATACACAATAAAACTAATATTACAACCTTATCAAGAAAAAAATTAAAGATAATTAATTTATACCTACCTTTTGATTAACATATTTGTCACTACATCCAACTAATATTAAAGACACACACTAACATAACAAGGAGACTATAATAATCATGCATACTATTTGGTCCAGGGCTGCTACTCCCATTTGTGAATGTTGAAGGAATTGAGTCTAAGCTTCGACCACGTATCATAGCTTCTGAAGCCTGGGAGACTTCTGTTGCTTCTGTGTCATCCTGGATTATAACTACAAAAGGAAAATTCATTTTAAACTAATTTCATCAACAACAAAAAATATTTGTTGGTGACTATTGTTTTTGAAAAACACTTAGATTAATTTTTAGAGTTGCACCATGCACATTTCACATTTTTTTTCTAACATTCTATTAACTGGGATTCATATCAAGTAATTCATGCAAATAGCATTTCTAAAAACAAAATTCACAAATCAAAATGATCTGTTCCTTATAACACTGCAGCAAACGCACAAAAATTACACAGCAATTGCAACTGCAAGAAGGAAAAGAAGAAAGAAAGAAAAAAGAACAAAAATTTTACAAACCCTGAGGGTCATCATCAGCCAAAGGTATGTTGTTCATTTCTTCTTGAATCTTTGGCCCCGTCAACACAGACATTTTTGTTTCTTTAATAAATGTGAATACAGTATGCAGATTAATCTCCTTTTAGTGATTTGGGGCCGGATATGTCTGGAAACTAAAATTGTACCATGACGCATATAAATCAACCATTAAGGAAGAATAAAATGCTTATTTCATTAAATCTATTTTAATATAATTCAATTGACAAAATATCTGTTTTTATAATATTAACAGAAATAGACAATATTCCCTTAGTGAATGGGAGAAAAAGATTTAAATGCATTGAAAATATTCACAGTAAATACAGTTCAATAAGAGCGAATCGTAGCTTACAGAGTTCCTTTATTCATGGCACTATTGATTAGAAAAATCAACTCACGGGTAAAACAACTTTGTTCCTTATCATTTCATTTTAAAGATAAAAGGTATACTTTGAAAGAAAGCTGTATTTTACATTCATTAAGAAATGACCTTATTGATATCAATTAACTACTCACCATAAAACTACTGTTTTACTTCCAAAAGGACGAGATTCTCAACGGTGTCACCAACACCCCTACCGCTGACACTGCAGCTGACTGTAATGAAAACTGTTTGACGCGATGACAGCTCGCTGCAAGGTACAATTCTACCAACACAAACATTAAAATGACGCAACGAAGTCACACACGTTGAGCCTTGTATCATCGAAGAAATCCAAACATTGACTGTGTAAAGCGTTTGTTCGAAAGGCAAAACTGCAAAAAATGTACAAATTTGTCCTCTGCAATCGATGCATATTGACAACAAAATGTATTTTTACGTTCCCGTATATGTACGCATATACGGAGTAATAAAGTAATATACGAAAAGTTATTTAATGCTGCGGAAAAAAAACGGCGAATTTTCGGCAGACAAAAATTCATGATAACGACAAAGTGGATAAAACCAGTTGCTAAATTAAGAAGAAAAAATCCTCTAACACTTGGTGTAGCCAGAATCCCTGATTTGTCCGTCCTTCATACCGAAAAACCAATTGAAAGCAAAACGTCCGTCTGTCCGGTTTGTGAACAACATTATACTTGGGCTTTTATTTCTTGGCGCGTGGGGTCTTGTCTTCACAAAAAAATATCTCACGGTATTTCGCGTCGTTCTCAGTCTTGTCGCTAGGAGACCTGGCAATCACGTGACTCCTAGCGGCAAGAACGCGAACGACGCGAAATACTGTGACATATTCCATCGCGAAGACGAGCCCCCACGCGCCTAGAAATAAAAACCCAAGTATAGGGACTAAACCATACTTACGATTTCTTTCAAAATGAATATTCCCCCGTCGATCTGAATCCACTCGAGGTGCCGCCATTTTGAAAAACTTTTTTAAAAAATTGGGGGTACTTTACATAAAGCCCCTCGGACATTTTCAACATTTTCTCAAAAACAGATCCAAATATTTTCTTTAAATTTCGTGTAAGAATAGACTAAAAAACACTTATTAAAGTGGCATAGGTCCTAATTTCACGGTTAACTATGAATTTTCGAAAAATAAGAAGTTTGAATTTTTCCGGCCTTTTCCTTCAAATACAAAATTAAAAATAGAGTTTTCCTTTAAATGAAATTTGTTCTCCGTAATCAGTGGCGGCTCGTGTGTATGCGCTACCGTGCTATAGCACGTAACCAAATATCTCTTTCCAAAAATATTAATAAAACGCTCTTTCAGATAGCTTTAATTTACATTTAACTCCAACTAATTAATTTTCTGATGCTCCGCCTGCCTGTTTCCTTACGCGGGCATGCGAGGAAGGCTAGTATAACAGACCACTTGCGTACGGGTTACTTCCCCAGTAGCGCGGAAATGCGGAGAGAAGAGCATAGTGCACATGCGCTGGCCGATCTCTTGCCCTGAAAGAGCAAGAGATCGGCTGGCGGGTTTGCTGCTTCTGACGAGGTCGCGTGGCCGCAGACGGCTGGCGCCCACGTAAGCATAATGACGTAGCTCCGCCGCGGAAAGAGCGTCTCAGCAGAAAAGGCCTATATAACAGCTTAACCTCCGCTTAGCGGGGGGACGAATGCTACTCGTGAGCTCGTCGCCCGTGTGCACGGACCTTCCACTTCCCGTCGGTTCAGATCGGCCCAAACTGGCCCTGCCGACTTCCCTTCACCCCTAGTCGGTTCAGATTGGCCCAAACTACACTGCCGACCTCCCTTCACCTCTCCGTCGGTTCAGATCGGCCCTAACTGGCCCTGCCGACACTCCTCAATCCCGCTAGTCCAGACAGACCCTCCGGGGTCCTGCTAGCAGCTTCCCGCCCTTGCCCCTGATCACCGTGCACTTCGAATGTCGCCATGGCCGCTGCAAAGTCGCTCTTCCGGAGAACCGTCCTCGCCGAGGCTGGGCTACGTCAGGTGCCTGTGTAAGTTACACCTCTCCAATAAACTGCTGTTTGCCATGACTGGGGTCATCCCTGTTCTGATTGCTCCCTCTCATCCGCCTTAGGCCTTTAATAAAATAGGGAATGGCCCAGAGGGCACCTTCTGCCCTTACCGTCCTTCCACTCCCCTGCACGTGGTGCCAGACCCCTTCCCCCACTACACTATACTGCGATTTTTGTAACTTCGTCACTGACAGATATCAGCTGTTTCGCTGCCATCCAATCGGGAGCTTATATTTCGCGACAGTGACGTCACTATGGTGACGTTCAAGCTCTCTATTGGATGAAACCGTGAACAGCTAATTTCTGTCAGGGACAAAGTTACGCCAATCGCAGTACAAGCGAAGGGATATACTGCGATTTTTTTAGGAGCGACCCTCAAATCCCATCTTCGCGATGGAATATGTCACGGCATCTTTTTTCGGTCTTCTACCGGCAAGACCTTTTCTCGGTCTTCTACCGGTACCTCTTGGTACCAAATATTTCCTCTTTGTGACAATTTATTTCTAGAATGATTATGTGGTGTATTAAGTTTCTTAGTCATGACATAAATTGATACTAAAACAAACTACATCTGATCCCAGATGTAAATAATTTATATTGATATGAAACCATTTCTGCCAATTTTACCACTTATAAAATTGATTTGTTTTGTGTTATAATATGAAAAGATGGTGGGGAAACAATTATAATTTTATTAACACATACTACATTTGTATGTCAAAATCTATTTAAATAGTAATTTGATGAGGTCTAAAATACTAGATTCTTCTTCTTCTGTATCTGTATTGTACCTCTGTGTTCATGTAAGATTGTTTTCAGAATAAATTTTATGAATACTATACAGAAAAAAGTTTGTTTTTATTAGTTGCCAAAGTATTCTTCCCTTGCTCAAATTATTTTGTATTTTTTATACAGCTCGCAAATATCGGAGTACGTGCTGTTATGGAGGTTATTATTTACATTGTATGCCCAAAAAGTAGATTGAGTACCGTGCACCTGAGCCAGCTGGTTCAGCGATCAAGAAGTATCCATTCTGGCCACAGAGTGCAGTGTTGTCGATTTAACTCCTGTACCTTATTGTAGATGGTGCCACACGAGTTTCCACTCATGTTCTATATTCCTCCGTGGCCAAAGTGTGAAGGAGTTGTAAGCCATGCCCATAAACATAGACTGGCAATGAACGATTATTTTTTAAGCCAACAGATTGCGCCCGCCGCCATATTGTGTCACTACAGTTTCACTGGTGGGCATATATGTCATTGAGCTCTTAGAAAATCTATAAACATAAATTCCACAGGTACAGCTGCTAAAAAACTGCTATATTGAACAGGAAATATGTTTGGGGAAATAAAACAATTAATATCAATGTTTTAAATCGCATTAGTGTCAAAACAGAACTAGTCTGTATTGACATTAAGGTGGGGGGATAAAAAGCTACATTTAAATATCCAGAAGCAAAGCAAGGGACCATCTCAGCATTTGCTCATGGATCAAGGGAAACTGGATTAAAACCTGATGGAGATGGAGGTCAGCTAACCCAAGTTAATGCCATTCTTTACACATACAATACTCAACTCAAACATAATTACACAAAACACAACTCGGTTAAAAATATTTACAAAAAGATATTGAATATCCCAAAGTCAACTTTTGCTGCTACTACTACTATGGCTATTTACACTTATCTACAAGTGTTTAAAAATGGCAAGGCGATTATAAACCGACCTGTGGTCACTATTCACTCCATTTTTCTCTTTAACAGCATAGTTTACCCGAATCTTCAGGTAAAGTTGTGATACTGAATTAATCAATTTTAATACATGGGTATCAAAAGGATTTAACTCCAGAGCATGCGGCTTTAACGTGGCAAATAAATTTGGTTCTACCACCTGCACTGAAACTTTCTGAGGAATATTCTTTTCCATTATAGAACCTAGTCAACAAAGGGAGTTTGCTCTAAAATGCACATCAGTGATCATGCACACATGTAATACATCTTTTGAAGGCACATATAAAATACCCCTATTCTTGTAGGACAGAAAAGGGTAAATATTTTCTGGCTCCACAATAGCCTCTTTGCATCTCTCACACTGCAGAGATTTCAAAAGCTTCTTCACAACAAATCCTGCAATATACTCAATAATGTTTTGTGATAGCAGAGATAAAGACAAATAGGATGGGCAGTAATCATGATCACTAACATTAAAAGCAATTATCTTGACCTCGGAGTCTTCCTGAAGAAACTGTTTATTTTTCGAGCCACTTGCACAGTCCAGAGAGAGTATGCACACATTTCCTTGTGAAACACAATTCCCTGTATTGCTATACCTCACTTGGTTTCTAACAACTAAACGTTTGAAAGCTGCCTTAAATTGGGTGCAAGTGGGATTGACATTCCAACCACCCCGTTGCCTTATTCGGCCAAAAACACTTCAATCTGATCTTGACTTAACTTGTAAGTCAAAAGATATTGAATCATGCCATTTTCTAAGGTCCGATTAAATTAAGAAGGTGATTGACAGTTCTGTGTGACGTCAGGTCGCCTCTCCCGTTTCCATGGCAGCTGCCAACCAGAGAGACAAAACGTGACGTGTCAGGTCACTCAGTTGCCACTGCCGAACACGAGGAACATTTGAGCATCGCACAGCGACTTCCCTGCCGCCGCGCCGCCCGCGTTTCTGCCTGTGCTGCTCGCGCAATGTGTACTGTGTTGTGATGAGTTGCGTTGAGGTTAGGCTTTTGTCGTATTTTTTACACTTTTACACGTATTTTTTGAAGTGTTTGTTTTCGTGTCCCGGTAACACGTGCTCAGTGGTTTGCGACCTGGCAACGTCGCTCCCCTCCACTACAAATGTCAATCACCTTCTTAATTAATCGGACCTTACGTAGGTACCACATAGGTGTTGCACTGATAGCAACGCAGTTTTGAGGCCAACAAATCCAACCTTCCTATTACTATTTACAAGTTTCTGCTTGCATTCTTTGTCCGTATATGACAAATAAAAATGTGTATAAAACAGAATTGTAATAAATGGCCGCCAGATATCTTCATTTTCTCTGCAGAGCGGAGCTTTAAAATGCTTTCCAAATTTACTGGATGAATTCAGTAAATCGAAAATCTTGTCCATGGTATTCAAAAACTTTACAGTTTCTACAGAATTTTGAAAATCCTTCAAATTCATTACTTTGTCACAATAGTCTATGGAGTCTGCAACAGATCTGCTCAGGGTTTGCACAGCTAATCGAACACGCATTTTATGTTTAAATCAAAATGTGTTTTGATGTTAGCTTGTTAGCTACTGCACTCTGAAGATTAAAGAGGGCCTCTATAAATGCCCACTGAATGGAGCCTTCTTTGGTGTAAAAAAAAACACTTTTCTGCTAAACAATTTCTTACAAGTTTTATCATGTGGCAAGCATCTAACAACACCGCCACAGATTTATTGCAGGCTGCAGGGTGAGGAAACTTGATTTTCAACTTGTCTACCTGACTCACATTTGCTCCCAAACTTTATGCCATACTTAGGTTATTGTTTGCTCCATTAAATGTTACTGCTGCTACAGTAACACCAATTTCGTGCAACTTTTCAATGTACGTTGAGACTAAAAATGCCCTCTCCTCACCAGACAAAGAATCTATAAAAAAATAATCGCAAGGAATCTTCCAACAGTCATTCACAGCAGTACACATTATCACGCATACCATTTTTGCTCTTGGTAAACTATCACTGATCATTTCTGTTCCCAGGTCCACATATCCTACAATTTTATTACCAGTAAGTTGAACATGTTCTTTTAAATGCATATCATTAACTGCGAGGCAGACAAGTGAACTTGCACCTTTTTTACTTGCTTTTGTGCTTTTATTTGAATCGATTTTCAACATTCCACACTAAATCCTGGTTCAAAATCAATTTTAAAGTACCAAGAACGAATAGTTATTGGACTGGGAAGAGCATTATTGAATTTTTCCCTAACATATACATATGCTTTGGGAGAAAAATAATGTAGTGTCAGGGCAAATGACCTCAATCTTTCATCATAAGCATCTTTAATCACACTAGTGCCTGCATTCTTGCTGGATCGATATATCAAAGAACAGACAGCTGAAGGCAAACTATTTTTACTTTCCCGTATACGTACGTATACACGAAGTATAAGGAAGGTTATATACGTAGTATAAGGAAGGTTATGTAATGCTGCGCGAAAAAATTGCCAATTTTCGGCGGAAAAAAATTAATTGCCGGGCCGTGAAAACGAATAAGTGGATAAAACCAGTTGCTAAATTAAGAAAAAAATCCTTTAACACGTGGTGTAGCCAGAAACCCTGTTTTCTAGGTCCTTGATACCAAAAACCCAATTGAAAGGAAACGTCCGTCTGTCCGTCTGTGAACACTGCTAGCGCCTAAACCATACGTACGATTTCTTCCAAAATGGATATTCCCCGGTCGATCTGGTTCTAGTCGAAGCTTTGAGATTTTGAAAAAGATTCTTCAAAATTTGGGGGTACTTTATATTAAACCCCCCGGGGATTTTCAAAATTTTCTCGAAAACGGCTCCAAATTTTTTCTTTAAATTTCTTATATGAATTATATTTCTTGTATAAAATACGCGTATTAACATGGCATAGGTACTATTTTCACGGATAACTCTGAATTTTCGAAAATTGTGAAAGTTTGAATTTTTTTCGCCGTCTTTCTCCAACTACAAAATTGAAGACAGATTTTTTCTTCAAATAAAATTTGTTCTGCGTATTAAGTTCTTTCATAAAAATCATGTAAATGTTTTCAAAATTTTAGTATTTTTTCGCGCAATATTGCGTGCAATATGTGCAATTTTAAAAAATTACAAAAACAAGATTTTCTCAAAAACGGCTCCAAATTTTTTCTTTAAACTTTTGGTAGGGATAGTGGTAAATGTACTCTATCAGACGACATAAAAGCTATATTACTCTATAGGTTGTTTGTTTAAAAAATTACAAAAATGTAAATTTTTTCACATGTTTCTCACGTTGTACATTAGCGGCGATTTTTTCACATTATTATATTTACAAGTACACGTGCTTTAGATAAAGTCAATTAAAACACAACCGTTTTCTGTGAAAAGTAGCTCAAAATTTTGCAATTTTAGAAACGCTCAAACGCCATTTTCTCATATATGGCTGCAAATTTGTTCTTCAAACTTTTGTAGCGGATAGTGCTAATTACACTCTTTAGTATAGCGTCAAGTTTGAGTTATTTTTTGCTTTTTCAAAAATTACATAATTGTAATTTTTTGAAAGATTTCTCACATCTTTAATATGCACATTACCAGCAATTTGTAAACATTATTATATTTGTGAGTGTAAGTGCTTCAAATAACTTCAAATTAAGCATTTTGAAAACTCAAATATTTTCTGTGAAAATGAGCTTCAAATTTCGCATTTTTAGTAGCGCTAATACGCCATTTTCTCTTAAACGGTACATAATTTTTAAAAGAAAATTGCCATTTATGACTAGGTTTTTGTGTTCTTTAATATTCTAAAATTAATGTCTCCTTTCTACCAATAGGAAACCGAAAAATTAAGAAAATGACAAAAAAAATGTACCTTTGGCGGTGATAGATGACAGCTGGCAAGAAAAAGTTTGTGGCAATTCCAAATAGCTAGCGAAGACCCAAGGAAATAGAAAACTAATACGGGAAAGTCTGTGCCATTCTGTAGCACCACTAGTTTAAAATGTCAGCATTGTTCTCTAGAAGCAACTTCTCTTGCACTAAAGTGTCAATGATATCTTGATCAGTCCTAATTTTTTTTCCTGACGCCTCACTTTCTGCTGTAATACTTTTATTTTCTTCTTAGCACTACACAGTTTTTCATTAGACTTGTTAAGTTCCTCGATTACTTTTCTCTTGTGTGGAGATACTTGTGAGCTGTAAGGAGCATTGCATGCTGAAGCCTGATTATCGGTGTTGATGCCACTCAATTGCAGACAATCACCTGTTTCATTCCCTGATGAATTTCTTCGTTTCCGTTGTTTTCGTGGTAGTTTCTCATGTTTTTGAAGATGTGAAGGATATGCTAGAAAAATGCTCGGGACAGCTCCTCTCAGTCTTCTATCCTGGCCGGTCAAGTCCATATCTTCTGGACGAAAATGTTGGGAGCAAACTCCAGAAGCAGATGTTGGTTGCCAGTTTTTCTCCTAATGGCATTTACCCAGGCATTTCTGTAATATTCTCGCGTTGGAAATCTAAATAAAAAATCAACAAAATAAAAAGGCATTAGAGGTTAGGTTGACTTTACAAATCACTCCTCAGAAACATTAATACCCACAAACATTTTTCGTACCCAATTTTAATTAGTTGTTTAATCATACTATCATAACATCAAAATCATCAACAGTCAATAAAAGTCAGTAACTAAATGACCAATTTCATGAATACAGACCACGAAAAGGTAGTAACTTACCGGTGTATTGAAATTCCAATTTCTTTTCCCTTGTGTCGCGAATTCGAAAAATTGCATCCAAACACAACACAAGTATTCATCATCGCGATGGAAGTTATTCAGAAACTGACAAAACACAACGGAAGCAATTCAGAAATAAGAAAAAATCTCATTAATTTAACTCACACAGCATAAGTGTCGAGCGAATCTGTAGTGACACAAGATGGCAACGAGCGCGAGATTTTGGCTTCACTAGCGCCAATGATACGAGATAGGACGTTGCCAGTCTAGTACTATGGCTATGGCCATACCAAAGCGGCGTCCCGAACTGTCCGCCATACTGAATTGAAAGTGTCATTTTTTATGCCCGCTTGGATTACTAGCTCAAAGCTGTTTTTGTGGTCTTATGATAGAAAAATTTTTTTCATTGCCGATTATGACCACGCCATCCCATTGCGGCGTCTCTTAAGTAGCCTTAAGTAGCCATACTAGTTCAAAATTGTCAAATTTGTCACCAATCCATGTATGATAGGTACACACCTAAGACAAATATTTTTCAATTGATTTTAATGTCTAGAAGGCGAATCGGTAAGTGCCATACCAATTGGATGTCTCAAACGCGAGAAATTAACCTCTAAAGTTACGAAAGATTTATAAGTGCGACGTATAACAGCTACACGTGCCATTCAGAGGCGGGATTCAGGGGGGGGCAAAGGGGGGGGCAACTGTTATGTTCAGAAAAACAAGCAGACTTCGTAAAACAGGTTTTTATTTCACAATCGCACAGTTTCTATACAACAAATGTATCGATCCGGTAACCCAAGAGAAAGTACCGTTAAACAAGCCAAGTTACCGATTATGCCACGAGATGTCCCAAATACTTGCACAGTCACCAAAAATACCGTAAGACAGAATACCAAAATACTAGCCGGGTCGTACACACAATCACAATATCACAGTCTTTACTCGGGCACTTCAACAATCTCTGAACTGTCTCGGCGGTGGCGGCGCCGGCTTATAACGTCCTCGGCGCCGCAGACTCGCTCCTGGGGTGAAGGCTCGCCGAACGTTCGCTTGCTGCCTATTTGCGAGCGTCTTCCATGGTTCGTTGCCATTTCTAGTTGTCCCGCCTGCTGTGGAGCGCTGCCTGGTTGGCGCGCTTTCGAACCGGGTGTTTACAACCGCAACAGCAACTGCCCCCCCAATCTTGGGACAAATTAAAAAAATGCATTTCATTTCGCAGATCTTCAAATTTATATATTAAAGATTTATTTGTTTCTGTGTTTTGAGGAGAAATGTAATAATAATTAAGCGAACAATAATTTTATTACGCTGAGCGAATAATATAAATTAATAAATTGGTGAACTTTAGTTCAGTATTTTAAAACGCGCGGGATAGTGTTCAGCGTTATTTTGAATAATCCTTATTAATATATCCTCTTTTAATTATATATTGATTTTAAACGTTATTTATTAGGAAATTAAACAGTTTAATGCCTAAAATCTTGAATCATACCTAGACTTCTGATTTGAGGAAAAATGCCTATTTAGGATGTTGTGAAAAGTAATTGCAGATGTTTACGAATCATGACAAAATAGATGTACTGAAAGCATCTAATATGTCTAAAATGTCCTAAAACGGGCGGTTGATGTCTATTTTAATATGTTTTTGCCTAAAACAAGTGATTTTTAAGAACGATCGTATTTTAAATGCTAAATTTTGAAATTCGTTTTACGGAAACGCAAAAACTTTTCCGAAATGCAAATATTGTGTGGTCGAACAGCGCACCGAAATCTTTCACTCAAAATGCCAGACAAAAGAAGCCCAGCAAGTCAACATAATAAGGATGTTTCACGCTCGTCTCCGATCAGCACGCACGACTTGGGCAATTGCACCCATTCGTGATGCAGCTGCGCTGCTGACAGGTTGAGGCTCATCGCCGCAGCGCGTCGTCTGCGAAGTCAGGCGAGAAAAAGCGACAGACAGGCCAGGCAAAAGCCTACTCTCGGACAGGCGTATATTACAAAATACTGTTCAATGTTTAAATGGTACGTGTGGTACAAGTTTTTTTGGGGGTGGGGAGAAGGGACGAGTGAAAATGTTCTAGGAGACGTGAGCATGAAAAATGTAACTAAATTTGTTTGCTCATATAAATCTGCCAGTAAAAAGTTCATTTTCGGCCTAAAAAATTATTTTAATAGGCAAGACAGATTATTGTAGAAAATTTGGAGAAAATATTGATTATATACTATACTGCTAATTATGAAAGTGAATAAAATATGCTTGTAGTCTCTCTCATAAATGTAAAAATACTTTTTCCTGCATACTTTAATTGCTTAATTTAATATTTTGAGATAAGTTCTACATGCCAGAAATATAACTTTTTCATATCTATTTTTTGCCTGGCCTAGTCATTTTGTAACCTATTTTAAGTGCCTCAAACGTCGATTTTAATGCTTATTAGTGCCTAATTTTGTAATTTTCTTGCCTATTTTAGGTACGTAAATCAAACCTTTTTTGTGAGTAAAATTCCAAGGTCTGGTCATAACACTCAAATTTTTACTCTCAAAAAGACATAGTATTTCCCGTTAGATGTAGATGGAGGTGGTGATATGAACCATTTATATAATATGAGCCCCCTTGGTATCTTTTCATATCTCGCAAACATTCTAGCACGAACAATTTTAACTAGTTTAATAACTCCTGTTGCCAATATAGCTTTGTGGTTCAGTTGTATATGCGAGCTGATGTGAAACAGAGGTGTTCGTGTTTTCACGGTTCTAAAAGCTTTGGAAGGTATGTCTCTGGTTTTTAATTAGAGTTGAGTTCGCTTAGACCTATTCTGATTTTTAACGAATGAAATACAATATGTTTTAAACGTTGTTTTTATACATTCACTCTGTAATTTCGAACCATCATAGACCGGTTTTAGTTTGCAGAATTGGCGATGGTTGTAAAACGAGCCCCGAACTATGGTGCGTATACGAGCGTATATATACGTATGAGCCCCAAACTTTAACTGGCTTGTATTACATACACTACAACTTGTGTTCGTACTATTTTTGTGTTAGATGCCAGCAACGATTCTAGGGCCGAAACAAAAAGGAACTATTGGAGCTACAGAATGGCACAGATTTTCTCGTTGTAGTTATTTCCTAATTTCTTTGGTCGGGGCTGACTTTTTGGTCGTGCCCCATCCTTATGCCAGCAACCATCTATCGTAGTCCGAACATTTTTTCATATTCGCTCAATTTTGCGGTTCCCTAATGGCAGAACCAAAAACTACTTTAAGAATATTATTGAAGAGTAAAACTTCGCTCTAAATGGAAATTTTCGTTGAAAAATTTGGTGCCATTTTTACGAAAATGGCGTTTAAGCGTTACGAAATGTGTTAATGCGAAATTTGAAGCTCTTTTTTACAGAAAACTATTTCGATTTCGAAAAGCTTTATTGGAAGTTGCTTGAATCACTGCCACTCACAAATGCAATAATATATACAAATCGCCGATAATGTGCATATTAAAGACATGAGAGAAATTTCAACAAAATTACATTTGTGTAATTTTTGAAGAAAAAAATAATACAGCAAAATGAATTTTATGTCATCTTAAACACTGCAATTAGCATTATCCGTACAAAAAGTTTGAAGAAAAAATTTATAGCAGTTTTTGAGAAAACGTTGTTTGAGTGTTTCTGGAAATGCGGAAATTTGAGCTCATTTTTACTCAACAGAAAACTGTTTTAATTAAAATAATTTATTTATCTAGATTTCAAAATATGTATCCTACAGTTACGTATAAACGTTTTTTATCATAATAAATAATATTTTCAATATTTCGATGTATGATTCACTGAGAAAAATGCATTGTTGAATTTACAGTTCGGACCGTTCAAATAACAATGAGGATCGTCACCTCTGTGTTCAACTAATTTAATTAATAATATTCAATAATAATCAATTAAATAATTAACAAAATTGAGACAGTGTATGTAGTTACAGCACAATTAATTAAAACCATTCATATAGACGAATATTTTCGTGTTCACAATAGCGCCCAAATTTGCCCCCCCCCCCCCATGAAAGATCTGAAATCCCGCCTCTGGCCATACTTATGTTTTTGTAGCATATTTAACTGATGAAATACGAATATATGTGTGCCATACCGATATCATGTCTCTAGGAAGAGGAATAAAACAATATATTTGTAAAATGTTTTAAAAAGGAGGTGAATATAATTAAGTTCTATTTATGCTGACTTTTTAAATGTATTAATAGGGCAGGCAAGTTGAATTTTTTCCGACGACACTGCGCTCTAGCGGCAGCAATTCGCAATAATCCGGTGATCGAAGTAGAAGTGAGTATTGCCGCGTGTACAGTGAAAATGGGTATATCGCACAGGATTCTCGAATTATACATATTATTAATATATATTATATTAGACATAATGCTAATAACTATTACTTGCAGTTTTCAACCTATTGATGTCGGAATATTCCAACAGAAAAGTTTAAATAAAGGGAAGAAAGTTTTCATGTACATAGTGTAAAGGAAGTCTATGCGGGAATAAGACGGGTCTTATAATTTCTTTTAAGCAGCCATAGTTAGCCTGCAGTCCTGATGGGATAATTAAGAATGGGCAAGGATTTGAAATGTTGGAAATCAAGTGCCCTTACTAGTGACATAGCTAGGGGGGCGCAAGGGGGGCTGCGCGCTCCGGGTGACATCATTCTAGGGGGTACACCAATTAAAATATTTTATAGTTGGAATTATACAATTTAAATCATTTACTTAAAATTTTTATATATTAATCAAGACTGATTTGGCTCTATTGTCAATAGAAAATGACATTGCAATAAAGATAGATTTTAATGAAATTATAAATATGTTTGCTGCCCTAAAATCTCGTAAAGATGTTTTATAAATAACTTACATTTGTTGATAAGTTGTTTAATTTTACACTATTTATTTAAAAATTATATTGCAATTATTCTTAATTACATAGAATTTTTAATATACTATAAATAACTATTATGTGCAATTATGTTTGTATTTTTAATAAAATAATGTAAAATCTATGCAGCAATAGATATTTATTTATTTATTTATTTAGTCAAAAAACAGTAAAAACTGTATATGACGTGTGGGGAAAGAAATTTATCTGCGCACATTTTCTTGAGGGCCAGAATTTTATTTAGAAAATAATTATTTTAGAAAAATAAAGATATTTGAAAAATGTTTTTTCCCGAGTTATAGAAAATCAATTTCAACTGTAAATGAACTACAAGCAAAAGGAGTGCTCAACAAAACGTGCGCACAGTGAAGCTACATTTACGTCCAGAAGCAAAAAAAAGGGGCCATCTCAGCATTTGCTCTATGGATAAGGGAAACTGGACAAAAACCTGATCGAGATGGGGTACTTTTATACGTAAGTTATGGAGGGGTGACACCATTAGCTTTGCTCCAGGTGATACCAGCTGAAGCTACGCCCTTACTCATGTAAAAATCGTGAAGTAATTGACACGGAAGAAAAATTGTATCTGTTCCGTATTTGGAATTTAATGAAAACTGTGATTTAAAGTTAAAAGATTCTCATGATCATTATACTCAGCTTCACTTATCTAAATACATACTTGCAATACACATTTGTCATTTTTTGTCTATTCATCAGTCGATCACGTTCATATTCTTGTTCATCGGAATGAAGATTTTTTATCATCTCTTATTCCCCAAATTGAAAATTTCTATTTTACTTACTTTATACCAGCTCTTGAAGCTAAATTATGAATCTTAAAAATCTTTGTAGCTGCCTAATTTAAGGACCGTTTTGTTTGAACGAAGTTTACATGATAATAAATATAAGAGTGTTTTATTTAGATTACACATTTCTTTACAATGTTATCACCTATATCTAATAAAATTAAATTAAATTACTTATGACGCAGAAGCGGTCCTTTGTTATTTGCTAGAACACAGACCATGTACATTAGTTTGTCCACATGTGCCATTAATGCTTTCTTTCCAACTCGCGATTTGGGAAACAATAAAATTCCAAATTAAGGTTTTTTAATTTTGCTCAGTGAGGAACACAACAATTTTTTGCGCCTTTCCTCTTCCTTTTACTCGCAGATTTACTCATTCTACTTTTTCTTTCTATGCATCAATTTACTCGAATACTTTCACTTCAACATACACAACTTACGGTGGAATACAACTGCGGTCACCGGACAATTTACAACTTTCGTCACGAGATGTCACTTCGGGCGTTGCTTGTCTGCCCCATACTTGTAACATTCGGTTACTGGAGAAATTCTATGACATTACTATATCACTCGGATATTCTTATTTTGGTCAATCAATGTACAAGTTTAAAAAAAAGTTTTATTTTTTTTATAATACTGGAACACGAAGATTACCATAATATTTGTACGCAACATCAGTTGTGAACAATACGTTAATTTATTTATGAATGTAAATGGAAAAAAATGTTGATATTGTTTAGAATAAAAGTATTAAAATAAAGCTACACACTAATCCGAGATGAAATTAATTTCAAATAATAACAAATACCCAACTGATAGTTTAACATTAATTATATAAATGAATATTACCCTTTTACAACAACTGCAAAATCTGCAAGCTCTCACGAAGACACAAATGAAGATGAAGAGGAAAACATTGACATCAATGAATCTAACTACTTAAATGAATTTCAATGTAACGTACCGCCTTTTAAAGACAGCCATGAATCCTCTGGATGAGATGAAAAAGATACATATTCCCATATCCTTAATGTTTGAGAAATAAAAAATAACTGTTTCGTAACAACACAGTTGGTTTTACAACAAATTATACTGTTGGTGGTTTGAATTGTTCGTTGAATTCATTTCTCAAATGAAAGATATTTGTATATTGTTGGTTTGGCATAAAAAGTAAAAAAAAGTATGTTGCAGTGAATGTTCCTTTTTAATCTATTTTTTTATATTTATTAAAAATATTGTTCTTAAGGAATGGACCAGACTCTTTCTTAAGGAATGTGATCATTTTCAGCACAGTGATGTAGACACTTATACAAAAAAATGGTTTTCTCAGTTCAGTTTGCCATTTTTGTGGAATATGTAACTTTTTAATCTCGCCTATGTAACTCTAAAAATACTGTATTTTATTTATTTTAATAACTTATAGAGCCATTCCACGTCAAATCGCACAAGAGTTGACACGACTTTTTTTAAAATGTATATTTTTTTTCTTAAATCTGGACATCAAAAAAAGACACATATTTTTTTATTTGCCCGAAAATTGATTATTTGTGTAGTTATGGCTATATTAAATTTTGGAATTTCCAGGTACTTCACAAAATAAGAACAATTGTTGCTCCGAATATACTAAACATAAAAATTTCTGGTTCGTTTCATTTAACACTTTGAAATGTGTTTTTTATTCCTCTGTAAATACATTTTTCAAAAAGTATATTTTTTCATTTTAAAAAATGTATTTTTTTCAAAAAAATTAAAATTTCTATATAAACTCGATGAGAAAAAAATTTGAAAAAAATGTTAGGTTTGAATCAGTAATGTATCAGGTTGGCCCCACTGGTATTCGTTTGAAGAGCGTTGTCAGTTAGTACAGTTGGTCGCTACATCTAGTGGAGTGCGGACGTAAGTTGTAATGTGCTGTGTAGCACGTGTTCGGGCTGTGTGCCGTGAAAGTGTATGTATCCCCAAATGTATTTATTAAACAAGTTGATTGAAAACTGCGTTTACGGATTATTAAATCCCTAACTCCAATAAAAAAACATAGACCTACTCCTTGTTTCATTTAAATTCGTTCATTTCATATTCCTTGTTTGTTTATAAAAAAAATGATTTTTTATAAACTACAACAAGAAAAAAAGTGGGCACTCCACATATACAGTTCCAAAAAAATCAACTGTATGAGGGCGCACTCTGCCTACCCATGCACTGACGAATTGTGTTCGGTCAGTCTTTGATGCGAGTGCTGAAGAACTAAAAAAAGAATGACCGTCTGCCTATTAGGGTTTCAAGAGTTATTGGTATTTCTGATGTTCACTCTGCCCCCAGAATATATGACGTTGTGCCTTACATGTTTTTGTGGGTAACATCGTAGGTGATTTGTGGGTCATCTATGTTCTTATGTGTGACAGCGAAACGAATTGAAATACGAACCACTTAACGGCAAAAAGCACAAGAGTTGGCAGGACTATTTTTAAATGTATGCAATTTAAAAAAAATAAATGACACGAATTTGTATCATTCATTCTAGACATTAAACTAGTGGTGCTACAAATGGCACAGACTTTCCCGTATTAGTTTTCTATTTTCCTGGGTCTTCGCTAGCTATTCGGAATTGCCACATACTCTTTCTTGCCAGCTACCATCTATCATCGCAAAAAGTACATTTTTTTGTCATTTTCTTAATTTTTCGGTTTCCTATTGGTAGAACAGAAACATTAATTTTAGAATATTAAAGAACACAAAAAACTAGCCGTAAATGGCAATTTTCTTTTAAAAATTATGTGCCGTTTAAGAGAAAATGGCATTTTAGCACTACTAAAAATGCGAAATTTGAAGTTCATTTTCACAGAAAATATTTGAGTTTTCAAAATACTTTATTTGAAGTTATTTGAAGCACTTACACTCACAAATATAAAAATGTTTACAAATTGCTGGCAATGTGCATATTAAAGATGTGAGAGACCTTTCAAAAAAATTACAATTATGTAATTTTTGAAAAAACAAAAAAATAATTCAAAATAAACTTTACGCTATACTAAAGAGTAAAATTAGCACTATCCGTTACAAAAGTTTCAAAAAAAATTTGCAGCCATATACGAGAAAATGGCGTTTGAGCATTTCTGAAAATGCCGAAATATGAGCTTCTTTTCACAGAAAACGGTAGTGTTTTCGAGAAACTTTACTTGACATTATTTAAAGCACTTTTACTCGTAAGTATAATAATGTGAAAAAAATCGCCGATATTGTAAATATTAACGACGTAAAAGACGAGTAAAAAAATGGCTTTTATGTCATTGATAGATTAAATTTATCACTATCCCTGCCAAAAATTTAAAGAAAAAATTTGTAGCCGTTTTTGTCCCCGGGGGGCTTCATATAGAGTACCCCCAAATTTTAAAGAATCTTTTTCAAAATCACAAAGCTTCGACTAGAACCAGATCGACTGGGGAATATCAATTTTGAAGAAAATCGACCGAACGGTTTAGGCTGCTAGCGTTGACCACAGACGGACAGACGGACGGAATGCCGTCAATCGATTTTTAAGTAAAAAGAAGCAACAAATCATGGATTTTGACCACACCACGAGATAGAGGATTTTTTTTCTTAATTTAGCAACTGGTTTTATCCACTTATTCGTTTTCACGGCCCGGCAATTAATTTTTTTCCGCCGAAAATTGGCCATTTTTTCGCATTACATAACTTTCCCTATACTACGTATATCACTCCGTGTATACGTACGTATACGGGAAAGTAAAAAGAACGCCAAGAAAGGAAAATTGGAACAAAAATGGTATCCCTATGAGAAATTTCAGAAAATACGAAGTGCCAACACAGATACATTTTTCACACTCAAGCTTTTTCGACGTCCATCGAAACATCAGACAAAGATCTATTTAAAAACTTATCGATTCCTTTCACTCAACAGATGACGTGTCGAAAATTTAAAATTTGACAATTTTTGAAAGTTGGACATACAATAAAGTTAAACGACATTTTGCAGCAACCGAACGTATGATAAAAATGTCTAAAAGTTAGCTGAAGAAAATGGAATTTTGTCCAGACCTGAAGTAAATTCGATAAGGCATTAAAACTGTGCATTGTGACGAAAGTTTAGGAATTCTATGGTAAGCGAGTACAAGTGAGTTGTGAGGGACCAGAAAATTTCAAATATCAGTCAAAACATGAGTCAAGAATCCGTCATTTAATTATTTATAAATTATTTATAAATATATTAATATTATGTATATATACATTAGTATACATACATTTTATTTATAAATTCAATCACGAAGTTTCACCACCTCAAGAAGTACTGAAATTACTGTTTCAACCTAGGAAACCGACTTTCTGTAAAGCAAGAAACGCGTCTATTGCAGCAATTTACTACACACTGGTTCGTAAAATATTAATATCTTTCAAAGTTACTGAGATCCCACTTTGATTTTTTCTGGAGTTATCATCAATACTCTAGTGCGTTTATATATATATATATATATATATATATATATATATATATATATATATATATATATATATAATTTTTAGCTCATCGAGTTTACAAAAAATATTCAATTTTCAAAATTTAAATTTTGTAAAAAAATCGAAAATTCAGGAGATTAAATATTTTGCAAAATCTTAAAATTTAAGCATGTTTGTAAGCTTCGAATGGAACTTGAACGGAATTTCTATAATTAGTGTATTCAAATATATGAAATTTTTAAGTTAGTGATGCGTGTCATTTTTAGCAAATTTGATTATGAAATATTTCCGAAAATAATAAAGTTAGAAAAAATAAAATACACGTGTTAACTTATTCGATCCATATGACAAATAGAAAAATGAGAAAATAATTAAAAATATGAAGGTCAAATTTTGGTCTTTTTTGTGTGATTTGACGTGGAATGTCTCTATATTGATCCTAATTTGTCATCAACCGTCGAAAATCAACCATTCACTTCAATTTTTTATCGATGTAAAGATTATACAATATATTTTCCAGTATTAACCAATGATATTAAGAGTATTTTAAAACAATAGGTTTTATAGTACTGTGGCCATTTAATGACGTCTTATCAGTATGGCATTGCATTTATTTATCAAAATGGATCACGGAGAGTCCTAAAAATGTACCGCCATACTTGTACTTATGATACATACGTACATGGATTAATGACAAAGTCGACATTTTTGAACCAGTATGGCGGCTACTTAGAGACGCCGCAAACGGTATGGCGTGGACATAATCGGCAATGAACAAGAATATTCTACCAGAAGGCCACAAAAATAGCTTTGAGCTCATAATCCAAGCGGGCATAAAAAATGACACTTTCAATTCAGTATGGCGGACAGTTCGAGACGCGCGTCGGTATAGAATACAACTCCTTCACACTTTGGCTATCTAACGAACAATATACAACTAGAATTACCTGTGTACTCTTTCTCCAATGGCCGATTTTTTTCGACGTATTTAAAAAATTGCGCAGCGCAACGCCGACACCTACAAACCGCCATACTTGCGTTTCCTTGTTCCTCGTAACACTGGCTAACTTCTCAAAAAGTTTTAGCTTTGAACTGATCATACGTCGATTTTCTTGCTGACTCCCGGTCTATAACCAACAAGTCGAGAAAAATAGGTACATCCTCTCTAAAATACTAGACTGGATCAAATTTTGTGGATCATTTCAGTGGCGTAGCGTCAGGGGACGCTGGGATGCTGAGCATCCCCGTATATAATATTAATAAAGAACCCTAAACACTGTATAATCTTACAAGTGCTCCGTTGAGCGAACCACGTTTTGTATTAATTTTAAATTGACTTCCTATGATTGAATTCGGCGGGTTGTTGAAGCTGGCCTGTGATTGCTTGGAAGCTAAAATGCTTCTAGCGTCTGCCGCGAGACTGCGACGAGCAATGACGCATGCGCAGATGGCGAGGTTCCCCTCTCCCCTCTTCACCCGTGGCCCAGGGAAACCCGACTGCTTTACGCTAGCTTCCACTGCCGAAAGAAACTCGTTTGGGCACTAGAGCGCAGCACACTTCAGGCCCATATATACTCTCTGCTTCAGGCGGTCAGTAAATTATCTCTCTCACTTGGGAGTCCCCGCTTGGTCATGGGCACAAACTGTAGAAATAGTGCCTGCGTATTATTTCTTAATTAATATCAAAGAAATTGAATTATTCCTTAAATAGATTACATATTATTTTAGTTTGCAATGTATAAATGAACAAGTGGTCTCATTGCCATTCGCGTATAAGAATTGAAGCTGAGCCATTGTATAATTTGCTTTCAAGACATCGGCAGTCCTGACTACAGTGAAGGTTTTGTGTGAAGCGCCTACGAGCACGAGCTACTAAGCAATCGAGATCGTGGAAGTAGTTCCAGTGTATCTGCCTTGTGTTGCAATCACCTGTTAGATGAAGTAGTTGATAGTGACATTTTGTGTGTTATTGTTGAGCATCCCCAAACGTTCGAGTCACGCTACGCCACTGGATCATTTGAGTTGGCTTTGAACGGTCATGACGAATCTGAAACGTCCGAAAATCCTGGTGTGTTTTTGGGACTTGTGGATTTTGCAAGTGGTTTAGACAGCGCAGTAAAGCAACATATTGAATCCAATAAAGTTTTCAAAGGTACATCAAAAACAATTCAAAATGAGTTGTTAGATTGCATGTTGGACGAGTGTCGCGAGAAGATTGTGGAGGAAATGGCAGAATCAGAATTAACTGCAGTTATGGCCGAAGAAACAACGGACATTTCTGAGCAGTTGCAGCTAACAATAGTGTTTAGATACGAAGCTAGTGGTGCTACAGAATGGCATAGACTTTACAATATTAGTTTTCTATTTCCTTGCGTCTGCGCTAGCTATTCGGAATTGCACATACTCTTGCCAGCTGCCATGTATCACCGCACTAACTACATTCTTTTTGACATTTTCTTAATATATCGGTTTCCTAATGGTAGAACGGAAATATTCATTTTATAATATTAAATAACACAAAAACCACGTCCTCAATGGCAATTTTCTCTTAAAAATTTTGTGCCGTTTTAAAGAAAATGGCGTTTTAGCGCTACTAAAAATGCGAAATTTGAAACTCATTTCACAGAAAATTTTTGAGTTTCCAAAATACTTGATTTGAAGACATTTGAAACACATACACTCACAAATATAATAATGTTTACAAATTGCTGGTAATGTGCATATTAAAGATGTGAGAGATCTTTCAAAAAATTACATTTATGTAATTTTTGGAAAAAAATAACTTCAAAATAAACCTTATGTCATATCAAAGAGTGCATTTAGCACTATCCGATCGAAAAGTTTGAAGAAATATTTTCTAGCGATTTATGAGAAAATGAGTTAGTTTTCGCAGAAAACGGTTGTGTTTTCGAGAAACTTTACTTGATATTATTTAAAGCACATGTACTAAGAAATATAATAATGTGAACAAAGCGGCGCTAATGTAAATATTATTCTGCTGTATTTCAAGACCATTTTCTGTAGACAATTCCATTGCGGGTTCACGGGTTTTGGTCCAAAAATAATAACATATTCTAGTTTGCCGACGTTTCGGAGTTTATTATTGCTCCATCTTCAGGGCTGGACAAGTTTTCACAACACGGTTATTAAAATATTTCCTCAGTGATAATTACAATTATAATTAAAAAACTATGTATAAACATTAAACATTGAATATATAATTATGTTGGTGTTTTGGTTGTTGTGAACACAGACGAATATTATCAGCCTTCTGCGTTTTTTGTAATTATATATTCAATATATTCATGACGACGCGTCGCGACGTCTTGTCGAGATCATCGGTGCCTCTCACTGTAGGTCCGACGCCGGCTGTTGCTCCACAGGGTGCTCGGCTGGTTGCTCCGTTGGTTGCTGTGTTGGCCATTCCTGCAATCGGTCCATTTCACTTAAATCTCTCATCGCCTTTTTTCTCTCTGTACTTTTCCCCATTGCATCTACCGGTTCCAATGTATACTTCGGGCGCACCTGGCCCTGATGTCTAACTACCACCTTGTTCAAGACTTGTATCTGATACATTTTACTTCCCATGTTGCTTACTACAATGCCTGGCCGCCAAGCAGGATCTCTCTTAAAGCTGCTACAATATATTTTATCTCCTACTTTGTACCTCTGCTCCATCGCCTCTTCTTTGCGATGGTTACCTGGTTTGAACAGGGACAACAGGGTTCTGTGCTGCCGGCCATGTAGCACCTCCGCTGGATTCCTCCCCTCTGGTCCTGGCAGCGTCCTGTATGTTGCCAAAACGCGCAATAAAGTGCGGTTCCTTGGTGTTCCTGCGTCCCTTGCCTTCCTCATGGCCGTCTTGAAGGTGCGCACGCACCTCTCCACTTCTCCATTGGACTGGGGATGGAAAGCAAACATGCTTAATGCCGTTTGCCTTACAGAATCGAAAAAATTCTTCAGAGGTAAATTGCGGCCCGTTGTCTGAAACCAATGTCTGCGGGAGCCCTTCTGTAACGAATATTTTCTCTAATGCGTCTATTGTGGCTCCGGCCTTTGTAACCCCATCTCCACTATATACGGAAAATTAGATAGTGCGTCTACCGCCACTAGCCACATCTTTCCCCAGAAGGGACCTGCAAAATCTACATGGACTCGCTCCCACGGAGCTTCCGGCTTGGGCCATGAGTGCCACTCTTGCCGCGGTGCCGACTGGTTCATCTGACAAGCATTGCACCGCTTGACCATGTCTTGTATGTCTTTTGCCATTTCTCTCCAATAACAATGTCGCCTAGCTAACTGATTTGTGTTCACTACACTCCAATGTCCCTCATGTAACAATTCTAAAATTTGTTTCCTAAGGACCTTCGGCACTACTACCCTGGTTCCTTGGTCACCTGCCAATAATATTACTCCTGCTTCCACTAAAAGTCTATCTTTCTTGTCGTACCAGGACGCATTTCCCCTTAACAATTTTCTCGGCCACCCTTTCCTCACATAATCCCTAATTACTCGCAACTCTTGATCTTGGTCTACTGCCGCTGCTATTGTGGCTGCTGTGATGGGAAATTCCTGTAATACCTGCCAGTCCTCTTGGTCTACCTGCTGGCACACCTCCTCGGACCCATCAAAGTCCAAATTCGGTCCCGCTGGCAGCCTGGAAAGCGCGTCGGCGTTGGCGTGCTGTGTAGTCGGCCTGTAATGAATCTGATAGTTATAGTCAGACAAAAATAAGGCCCACCTTTGCAGTTTCTTCGCTTTGTCTTCCGGTAACCTCTTCCCCATATGAAACAATTGCACCAACGGCTTGTGGTCGGTAATTATATGAAATTTTGATCCATACACATATTCATTAAATTTTTTTACGCCAAACAAAACTGCTAATGTCTCTTTTTCAACTTGCGAATAGTTCCTCCGATGTTTATTGAGAGACTTAGACGCGAAGGCTATGGGGCGCTCCACACCATTTTCATCTTTTTGTGACAGCACTGCCCCAACACCATAGTCGGATGCATCTGTAGCTATCGACGTCACTCTTCCTGGCACATAATGGTTGAGCTGCATTGTTTCTATTATTGCGCTCTTCAGATCCTTAAGAGCTCTTTCGCATTCCGGTGACCACACAAACTTGACACCCTTCTTCTTTAAGGCATTTAATGGTGCCGCTACTGATGAGAAGTTCTTGATGAATTTGTTATAATAATTAATTTTACCTATTAATGCCTGCAATTCTTTAATATTCTTTGGTGCTGGTAGGTTCCTAATTGCTTGCACATGTTGCTGTGTCGGCTTAATTCCCGACTCTGTTAGTTCATGACCTAAGAAAGTGACCTGTTGCTTAAAAAATTCACACTTATTAAAGTTCACTTTAAATCCCCCACTCTTCTAACAATCCTAGTAAATTCAAGTTAGTCACGTGATCTTCTGTGTTCTTCCCTGTCACTATAATATCGTCCAGATAGTTAATGCACCCACTTACTTGAGACGTAAGGTCCGATTAAATTAAGAAGGTGATTGACATTTGTGAGTGGAGGGGAGCGACGTTGCCAGGTCGCAAACCCCTGAGCACGTGTTACCGGGACACGAAAACAAACACTTCAAAAAATACGTGTAAAAGTGTAAAAAATACGACAAAAGCCTAACCTCAACGCAACTCATCACAACACAGTACACATTGCGCGAGCAGCACAGGCAGAAACGCGGGCGGCGCGGCGGCAGGGAAGTCGCTGTGCGATGCTCAAATGTTCCTCGTGTTCGGCAGTGGCAACTGAGTGACCTGACACGTCACGTTTTGTCTCTCTGGTTGGCAGCTGCCATGGAAACGGGAGAGGCGACCTGACGTCACACAGAACTGTCAATCACCTTCTTAATTTAATCGGACCTTAATTTCTTCTAATACCTTTTGAAATATTGCTGCTGCTGAGGCGACCCCAAACGGCAATCGGTTTTATTGATACAACCCCAACTGTGCGTTTACCACCAATACTTTTTTTGCTTCTTCATTTAGCGGTATTTGCAAATATGCGTCTTTAAGATCAATTTTGGTGAACTGCTGCCCCCTGCTAATTTGTAAAACAAATCTTCCGGCTTCGGAATGGGGTGTTGCTCAACCTCCAGCTGTTAGTTTACCGTGCTTTTAAAATCTCCACATAAACGAATGCCGCCATCACTTTTTGACACCACCACCAAGGGAGTGGCCCACTTGCTCGCAGCCACCTTAGTTATGATCTCTTCACGCTCTAATCTTTTGATTTCTTCTTCCACTTTGTCTCTCAGTGCCCATGGCACTGGACGTGCTTTAAAAAACCTGGGCTTACTGTTTTCTTTTAACATCAGTCCAGCTTCGAAGTTCTTACACATGCCCAAACCTGGTTCAAACACCTCCGGAAATTGGTTTCTTAATTCACAGACCAATGATGACACTTTCTTCTGTTCTAACGCACACACTTCATCTACCACACCTAAGCCAATCTTATCAAAGCTGTTTAACCCCAGTATGTTCACTACATCATACCTGTCCACCACTAACACCTCTAACTCTGCTTTTCTTGATTTATACCTAACTGGTACCTTGATTTTCCCTAGCACCCTTATGGGGTCTTTGCCAAAACCATACACGGGTTTTTCTACTTTTCTCACTTGTGGGTTCCCCAATTTCCTGTACATATCTAGGTTTATCAACGTCACTGTTGCACCAGTGTCTACCAGAAACTTCACATCCTTTTCGCCCACATCCAACTTGATTATTAACTTATTCTTCCCTTTGCCACTCAACAACTGGTGTACCACATTCACGTCCATTTCTTCTTCTCTTGCTCTTCTTCTTTCCCACTTCTCTTGCCGCGCCTGCCAACACACTTCTCTGATGTGTCCAGTCTTGCCGCACTTGTAACAACTTGCCTGCCTGAATTTGCACTGCCACCTTTCGTGGTTTCTTGTACAAAACTTGCACGATTTTCTGCTACTCTTCTTTAGGCTGCCATCGCTGGTGTCGCTACTGCCGCTGTCACTGCCGCGTTCGTATCGCGTAATCTTTCTTCCGCGATAACGTGCCGGCCGGTCCACCTCGCTATCAGAGCTGCCCGCCGACCTCGCCCTAACAGTGCTCTTGTGCGGCCGCCTTCGTATCTTGTAACCCGGCTCCTTATCAGCGCCGCCTTGGCTCTCCTGGCGTTGCCCTAGCTCGCAACCGGTTTGAAATACTTGGTTGTTACTGGCGATTTCTCGTGCGGTGCGCGATGTTACTTCGAACGTCGTAGCCAATTTTCGAATTTCATCTAGTGACGGATCGCTGCTCTTGAGTGCTTCAAATCTAATTCTTTCTTCTGGAGTGTTCAAAATTACCGCATCTCTTATCAGTGTCTCTGCATAAGATTTTCCACACTTCTTAGATTGGCACTTAAATTCGCAACTCCTAGCTAACCCGTTCAACTCAGTAATCCACACTGTGTGTGTTTGTGCATCTTTCTTTCTACATTGAACAAATGCATACCTCGCCGCTACCACATGCGGCCTTTTTTCATAATATCTATCTAATGTCTCTTTTATCTCTGACCACGGCAATTTACAAATTTCTTTATCACTGCACAACTTCTTTAACAACGAATTCGTCTCACTGCCCACAGTACTTAAAAATGCTGCCCGTTTTCTTTCTTCACTTTCAACCCCATAATATATCCAATGTTGTTCCAACCTTTCAACATAATCTGCCCAACTTTCTGCTTGCGGCAGGAATGGGGTAAACGGCGCAGGCGCATGTTCGCCTCTTGTTGCACTCACCGCTAGCTGCGATCGAAGCTGCTTCTCTTGTCCTGCTGCTAACTGTTGTATCAATTGCATCTGGTGCTGACGCTGCTGCTGCTGTTGCTGCTGCATAAACTGTAGTATCTGCGCTAGCTCTGACTGGGCTGGTGCACTTGCCATGTTCACGTTTTCCTCGTCGCCAATTGTTGTATCCAGGAAAACACAGAAGTTTCGAAGACAAAGTTTTTATTCAACAAAAATAACAGGGCAAACTTTAACAATCCGGTAACCAAAGAATTAAACCAAAAAACATAGCCAGGTTACCGTTTACCAGAAGATGTCCACAATACAAAGCCGTTTCACAAATAATCCAGAAGAGAGTCCAAAAACACTATTGCCGGGTCTAAAAATATTGCCTTGTCACTAATTATACAACTTCCCACTCAGAACTCCACTAGAACACTGCCTGCCCGCTCGGTGGCGGGTCCCGATTTTATCTCCCTCGGCGGCGTAGCCTCGCTTCCACACCGGGGCTTCGCTGGCTGGCCGTCTCCTTTTCTTTCACCCGGTCTTGTTATGGTCCGTTGCTCTCCGTGTCGCCACCGAGTGCTGGCGGCGCGGCGCGCGCTTCAATACGCCGCACACCACCGCAACAAAATTTAAAGAAAAAAATTGGAGCCGTTTTTGAGAAAATTATGAAAATGCCCGAGGGGCTTCATGTAAAGTACCCCCAAATTTTGACGAATCTTTTTCAAAATCTCAAAGCTTCGCCTAGAAACAGATCGACCGGGGAATATCCATTTTGGAAGAAATCGTTTAGGTGCTAGCAGTGTTCACAGACGGACGGACAGGCGGACGTTTTCCTTTCAATTGATTTTTCGGTATCAAGGACCGAAAAAAGAGGGATTTTGGCTACAGCATGTGTTAACGGATTGTTTTTCTTAGTTTAACAACTGGTTTTATCCTCTTTTCGTTATCAGCGCCCGGCAACCAATTGTTTTCTGGCGAAAATTGGCCATTTTCTCGCGCAGCATTACATAACTTTCCCTATACTACGTATATCACTCCGTGTATACGTACGTATACGGGAAAGTAAAAAGTGAATAAAGCCAGTTGCCAAATTCAGAAATAAATCCTTGATACTGAAAAACCAATTGAAAGAAAAACGTCCGTCCGTCCGTCTGTGAATATTGCTAGCGCCTAAACCATACGTACGATCTCTTCCAAAATGGATATTCCCCGGTCGATCTGGTTCGAGTCGAAGTTTTGAGATTTTGGAAAAGATTCTATAAAATTTGGGGGTACTTTACATGAAGCCCCCCGACATTTTCCAACTTTTCTCAAAAGTGGATCCAAATTTTTCCTTCAAATTTCTTGTCCGAACACAGTAAAATACACTTAGTAAGGCGGAACAGGTCCGATATTCATGGTTAACTCTAAATTTTCGAAAATTGAAAAAGTTTGAATTATATTCGGCGTTTATATTATATTCTGCCAACTACAAAATTACAGATAGAGTTTTTCCTTCAAATAAAATTTGTTCTTCATAGTGAGTTTTTTTTGTAAGGTCATGTACATTTTTTTGACAATTTTAGTACTTTTCGCGCAACATCGTCTCCTGTATTATTTCATTAGTATACCTATGGGTTCCGGCTCTCACACGCAACTAATCTTTATAAATGAGGGCTCTAAAGAAAGAGAATTTCACGGAGACTTGACGAATTCCACTTTGACATTAAAAAATATGGATGATTTCTTTAAAAAAACGCATCCAAATATTCATGTAAAATGCAATCCGCATCACATGTCAACCTACATCGGCAGATAACTCATAAACAGAGCGTTTTCGAGCATTAAAAAGTACAATTTTGAGGCCAAAGGCCTCAAAGATGCGTTTTTCATACCATAATCTAAAAGATAAGACATTCTTCGATCCATTTAATTAACTTTTCGGTTCCACGCTTCAATACTATCAAGGCCACCTCAATATTTCAGCCCTTTCTGTTGGTAGCAATTTTTGTGGCGACACGCTTAGAATGCATAGATTCGACAATCATTATTTACGCTTTCTGTTAACGCCGTAGTTTGTGCAGTCTGATGAGGTTTATTTGCATAATCATTAATTCAAGATTTGCTCTCCAGCAACAACTAGAAGTACTATTATAGTTGCTTGATACCTATACCTATGAAGATTATTTCTTATGCATGTAATGAAATTATTCAATTAACGTTTTTGCATGGTCTATAAGTGCTGCGTACTTAATTATGGAGTGATGTGGGTGTTCAGTGAAGAGTGAAGACTGTTTGTATTTTATCTTTACCAATATTTTCGATATCATTCCATGAAATTTTCAAGTCAACGGGTTCAGACACGTAGCTTTCTCAAAAGTAAAAAGCTAATATTTTTGTGACTATCACGAAAAACTAAAACCTAATTGACAAAGAATATTGAATAATTACTTCAAATGTCTTTAAGTAAGTGTTGGGAATTGTTCCAAGCAAATTCTCCATGATATTGAATAAAAATTTAATGACAATTTCTTTTACACATTACTTGCATTGTTATTTATTTTATTTGAAATTGTGTTAGTACACTGCAAATTACCTTTATAGATTTTAAACAAATAAACACGTTTCGTTAACTACTTTCCCTCTTAGAATGAATATAGAAGGATAGGGATGAGTGTGGGGTCTAACATGCGAGAGTTCTCGCACGGGTACGCAGAGGTAATGGGGGAAAACTTGTGCTATGGCACAACACAAAGAACAAACTTAAAGTAGCTAAAGTAAAATGGCTTGAAATAAATGTAAAACAAAAGTCAAAACAAGCCTACAATACTACGTGAATCAATTAAAAAACAATTAAATTTAAAATTACAGAAAGAATAGTGCAAGTCACCCGACAACTGCCAACGATCGCAGTCCAAACGCACGATTTAAATGTTGGCGGTATCTGGAAGTATGTACACCAACGCCCAGCTGCAAACTCATATCGTAAATAAATCACCGTTTGATATTAAACTCAAGGTGTCGGTTCGTTAAGATATTAAAAATGGAAACATCGTTTGAGCAACATTTCCATGTACCGAAGTGGGCTTACTAATGGCTACTAAATTGTTTCTAATGCTAACAAATGGTATTTAGTACTCACAGGTGAAAACATCAGTTTGATTATTTTTTGGCTCGGAATTGCTTTTCTTGAGTTACGTAAGGACGCAGAAAATAATTCAATACATTTTAGTAAACAAATAATTTTTCAATTTTCTCACCCCAGCAAGCTGGCACCCTGACTCTCCAAAACCCAATCGGTTCTTCATAACAAATCAAGGAAAGTTAAATATTATTGCAATGAGTAGGTCTGTTCTTGCCCGATCCGGTATTTTCGCACTACTTTACTTGACTTTCTCAAGAGTAAAAACCTTTTCTATTATTTGACTATCAAGGAAAGCGATAAACTAACTCTCAGGGAAGATTGAAAAATTTCTTCAAATGTTGTTTTTAAAGAAGTATGAATTGTTCCAAGAATATCTCTCTATAAAGTTGAATACACTTTAATTGAAATTTTGTTTCAAACATCAATTGCATTGTTATTTTGTTTCATATTCCGTAAGTACATTAGTAGTTCCATTGACAATGGATAGGGTAAGGGTGGGATTTAACATGCGAAAGTTCTCGCATGGGTACGCTAGTTGCTTATAATATGTGCAGTTAAAAAAATGCGAAAACAATATTTTTTCAAAAACGGCTCAAAATTTTCCTTTAAGCGTTTGGTAGGGATAATGCTAAATGTACCCTATAAGATGACATTAACTCCATATCGCTTTACTCTTTTATTTTTCAAAAATTACAAATTTTTTTTTTTCGATTTGTCTCTCACGTCGTTAATATTTACAATTACGGCGATTTGTTTACATTATTATATTTACGAGTTCAAGTTGTTTAAATACTGTCAAGTAATGTTTCTCGAAAATGCAACAGTTTTCTGTGAAAACTATTTCAAAATTCCGTATTTTCAGAAACGCTCAAACTCTATTTTCTCATAAATGTCTGCAAATTTTTTCTTCAAATTGCACTCTTTAATATGACGTAAAGTTCATTTTGGGGTAGTTTTTGTTTTGTAAAATTACACAAATGTAATTTTTTTGAAAGATCTCTCACATCTTTAATAGACACATTACCAGCAATTTGTAAACACTAGTGTATTTGTGAGTTAATGTGCTTTAAATGACTTCAAATGAAGTTTTTTGAAAACTTAAAAATTTTCTGTGAAAGTTAGCTTTAAATTTCGCATTTTTAGTAGCACTTAACGCCATTTTCTTAAAAACGGTTACAAATTTTTAAAGGATAATTGCCATATAGAACGAGGTTTTTGTGTTCTTTAATATTTTAAAATTAATATTTCCGTTCTACCATTAGGAAACCGAAAAATTCAGAAAATGTCAAAATAATGTATGTCCTTGGCTGTCCGGGATGAGCCGCATCTCAGTCGGTTTTGCTAGCAAAACCGACTGAGACACGGCTCATCCCGCACAGCCAAGAACATAATGACTCCGGCCGCGAAAGCCTACGAATCTACCTCAAAATAATGTAGTTTGGGCGGCGATAGATGCCAGCTGGCACGAGTATGTGGCAATTCCGAATAACTAGTCGAGATCGAGGGAAGTAGAAAACTAATGCTGGAAAGTCTGTGCCATTCTGTAACACCGCTAGTTTTTTATTAATTTGGCAAACTGGATTTATTCACTTTTTCGTTATCACGGCCCGGCAACGACTTTTTTTCTGGCGAAAATTGGCGATTTCTTGGCGCAGCATTACGTAACTTTCCCTATACTACGTATATTACTTAGTTTATACGTACGTATACGGGAAAGTAAAAATACGGTTTCCCTGTGAGAGATTTTGGGGATTTTTTGATCCGACGGGACAAAATGCGGACGCACTTTCAGAATGCATTCTCAAAGAAATGGACCGAATTTTCTAGTATAATCCAAATAAAATAATTGCTGAGACGTTTGATGGGGCATCTGTCATGACTGGGGCAACTGGCGGAGTGCAGGCAAAAATAAAATACCATTATCCTACCGCGCATTACATTCACTGTTATGCGTACCAATTGAGTTTAATTATTGCGACAGCCGTGTCGTTCTGTTGGGCGCGGAAGACTGGGCTGCCGGTTAGCTCAGTGGGTAGAAACGCATGCTGAAAATGTTAATGATGGTGGAAGTCGGTGTTCGGTGAAAATGAAAGTCTTGTTATCAGGTTAACAAAATAAGTGGCATTTATTCAATAAAAGGGTCATAGTAATACCACTAATATCGGCGAGCATGCTCTCCTTCTCCCCAATTCCAAAGTTACACAAACAAAAATTAAAAAATAACACTGATACAAAAAATTTGACATAAATTTACGCCGATTCTCTCTTGACGACCAAGCGCGGCCGAGAATCTTATCTTATCCGTCTGGTCAAAAGGCAATGCAAATTCCTCTTTCCAAAAGTTCGTTCCTTTTGATCACGGAAGCGCCTGAAGGGCGTAATACCGCATTAGCGAAGTGACTTACGGAACCAGCCGGCGGGTTGAACGACCTCTTCTGCCAGCTGGCGGGGCTGGGTCCGGCGCGCACGCTGGGCAGTGCTCGGAGGGGAGGAACAGGCGACAAAAGCGGGCCGGTGCAGGCGGGTCGATCAGGTATCGCTGTGACAGGATCTCGGGCGCCAACAAAAGCACAACGCCGCTCACTCACAGATACTAACCAACAGATAATGTTCACGCGCCTGACACAATGGCTTCTGTACTTTCAGTCCACGCGTCCCGGAGGCAATCCGCGCTCCGCACTTTGAAGATCGCCATAAGTCCATAAACGATCTAATCACTTCAGTAGAATGCACTCAGGCACGAGTTACGCATAAGTCACTTTCTCTCCGCTATCCTGACTAAAAATAGACGTCTAAAATCCACGTTCGACTGATATTTGGAGGCCGTGTACATATCCCCCCCTAATGAATTCGCTTTCTCTCACAAGTCAAGACTTAGACAAATTTATCTCGCCGGCGCCGGACGCCGCAGCGAACACGACCTTCCTCCTTGACTGCCTCGTACGTTCTCTCTTGGCGCTGTGTTCACGATGTCTTTCCAGCCTCTCTTCCCCCACCAAATTCATCCAAAATGTTCTAGAACTTTTCAGAATTCTGTTTAAGCTTGGCAGCTATTGGCGAAAGGTTAACGCGTCGCAAAATAATTTCGTCCAATCATCGGAGGTTTTTTGAGCCGAGAACTGAGCGAGAAACTTACACTCGTTCCCTCTCACTTCAATCGTTTGTCAAACAGGGGTAGTAATTAATGGCCCGGGGAAGAAACCGAGAATCTCAAGGGAGGAGGTGGGCGAGGGGGCCGCGGAAAAGTATCGTCGGGGACAGGCGCGGGCGCGCGCGCAGCCCCTAGCGTCTCGGACATCTGCGCGTGTCTAATGGGGGGTGGCCAGCGGGTGTTCGGACAGAATCCTGGCGTCGCCACCGGTTCCTTTGTCGTGCTTCGTGAAAATATTCTTGTATTTGCAGTTGTAATTAATTCGGTGCCACTACATTATGGAACGAGCTACATCTCAGAATCAATCTGGAAGAGTATTCTTTTGTAGCTTATCAGCGTTTCCTAGTTTCTTCTCGATATCACCACTGCGCTTGTGAGCGCTCGACTCTGTTATCGCCAAAAGAATTCCTGGTGGCTCTTCCACAAGATAGAATTTTAAAAGCAGGACTGTTAATGTGGTACACGAAAAACAAGAATCCCTTATACAGTGTTTTCTTCATTTAGAGACCTCACGATCCACGAGCTCTCAGGCATTATTTAGAGGATGAAGAGTTTATATTTTGGCTGTTCTTCTTCCATAGAATAATGCCCCACGTTGAAATTTTGTGTAAACATTTACAGTCAAGATCAACAGACGCAGTTAAAATAAGTGGAGTAAATGCTTTCATTCAGGCCATAAGCCTTATTAGGGACTCGGAAAGCTTTTTGAATGAAGTGCCGATGCAAGTGGCTAGTGGCAACAAACAAAGGATATCTTCACATAGATCTGCAGATGCCAAGGAAATATGCGATAGGATTATTGTAGAGACACGAACCCGTTTCAATATTCTGAGTAATCTCGACGCCGCAAAACTCTTCAATTCCAGCAATTTCAACGGTTACACAAAGCTTTTCCCAGAAAAAGAACTTGAGGTTGCAGTACAAAATGTTGGAAAAGTCTAGATTAAAAACAGAGTTAAGTGTTGTTTATGAAAGGAAAGATTTCAGACAAATTGATGGTGCCGTTCCTCTGCTACAATTAATATTAAAGAACAATTTGCAAGCTACATTCTCTCAAGTAACACCCCTTTTGAAGATGATAAAAACTCCCATGCCAACTGCAGAGCCACAAAGATGCTTCTCATCTCTAAAGAGAAATAAATATTTTCTACGGAATACTATGTCTCAAGAACGACTTACGGCATTGGCAATGCTTTTGGTGGAGAAGAGATTGGTAGCAATGAAGGACTTCAACCCGAGGGTTATCAGCAAATTTAGCAAAATGAAAGAACGACGAATGGATTTCCCTTTTCGTTATCAGGCGAGTACTGCACCTGTATATTTCTCAAATGTAGCACGTAAATTAATTTCGGTCACGAGCCGCATTTTCTTAAATACTGCTCCACATTTTTCAAAGAAAGTTGCCATTTAAGACGATGTTTTACTATTCTCTAATATTCTAAAATTAATATTTCTACCATTAGAAATCGGAAAATTAAAATTTAAAAAAATGAAATTTGGGTGGCGATAGATGGCAGCTGGCACGAGTATGTGGCAATTCCGTATAGCTTACCCAGACCCAAGGAAAATGAAAACTAATACGGGAAATTCTGTGCCATTCCGTAGCACCACTAATTCCCCTCTGCGTCTCTTTTTCCCTGTGTCTCTTTTTTCCCCTCTGCGTCTCTTTTTGACTCTGGGCCTCTTTTCTGTCTTTCTCCCTTTCCTTTTTACTTTCCTGTATACTTACGTATATACGGAGTAATATACGTAGTATAGGGAAAGATATGTAATGCTGTCCGAAAAAACGGCGAATTTTCGGCAGAAAAAAATTAATTGCGGGCCCTGATAACGTTCTAGTGGTGCTACAGAATGACACAGACTTTCCCGTATTAGTTTTCTATTTCCTTGTATCTGAGCTAGCTATTCGGAATTGCCAGATTCTCCTGGCAGCTGCCATCGTTTCTAAATGATAGAACGGAAATATTAATTTTAAAATAGTAAAAAACACTAAAACCTGGTCCTAAATAGCTATTTTCTTTCAAAAATCTGGAGCCGTTTTAAAGAAAATGGCGTTTAAGTGCTACTAAAAATGTGAAATTTGAATATCTTTTTCACAGAAAAATTTTTAGTATTTGAAAAACTTCATATAAAGTCATTTGAAGCACATTAACTTACAAATACAATAGTGTTTACAAATTGCTGGTAATATGCATATTAAAGATGTGAGAAATGTTTAAAAATTTACATTTGTGTAATTAAAAACACAACAAATAAAACAACACAAAATGAACTTCACCTGATATTAAAGAGTGCAATTAGCACTATACGTTCCAAAAGCTTTTAAGAAAAAATTTGGAGTCATTTATGAGAAAATGGCGTTTGAGTGTTTCTGAAAATGCGAAATTTTCAGCTAGTTTTCATAGAAAACCGTTGAGTTCTCTAGAATTTATTAGACATTATTTAAAGCAAAAATATTTGTAAATACAATAATGTGAACAAATCGCCACTAATGTAAATATTATCACAAATTAACATTACTTCAAACATTACTTAAAATACTTTGAAACAGAGAAAGCATTACTCTGACTAAAGAAAATATTTTAACAACAAACGATTTAAAAATGATGAACGCAAATTATAGTTTCATCATTCATTGTCAAATTTCACCTACGTTTCTCAAATACTTATGTACTTCTAAGCGGTTTCACCAGAAACAGCAAGCGAACTATTTCAGTTATAAAATTATCCGAAAACTGCTCATGTTTTACTTTCAGCAAATTAAATGGAACTCACAACATAAGTAATACACTACGATGACCCTAAATCCACAACACTAATATGTTTTATGACTGACACACACATATACTTAATATTCTTTCTAAATTTCAGTGATAAATTTTCTATCGTGTAATTTTTCTGAATCCAGAAAAAAACACACATTGTTAAATAACAACTTTCTTGTCATGGAAACCAATTTAATTTCAAAATCACTCTCCATTTGCCTTTGACAGCAAATACAACAGGTGGAAAAAATCACCTTTGCGGGAATATTTACAACAATTCGAGAAAATGTTATAAAATAAAATTTTTAGAAAACTTTTCAATTGACGCGATGGTATACTTTTCGTTTCGGTGCAATAGATGTTTTTCATTCTGTGTGTGATTAAAAATGACCTACATTTTTCAGCATTATTTTGATTTTAGGGCCACAAATATCATGCACGAAGTCAAGCTCCTGAAATATGGGAGAGAATTGAAATATTTTCCATTGTTGAGAATTTCGGCGAAAAATTTCCAATAGTTTTTGAGAAAATTTGGCTATTATGGCCCATTTATGGATATTTCAAAAAATTTCATTAGAGTGAAGCATATGTGAAAAGAAACGCACTGTACTATAAAATACATCTATAATGTAAATTTGGACAAGTCAAAACAATTTTGTAATTATTGAATAATACAACGTATAGAGCAATATGACGTTTATGTCATCTGATAGAGTATATTTAGCATTATCCATGTCAAAAGTTTGAAGAAAAAATTTGGAGCCGTTTTTGGGAAAACATTGTTTTGCAATTTTTTAAATTACATGATCTTAATGGAAGAACTTACTACGGGGAACAAATTTTATTTGAAGAAAAGATCTCTTATCTGCAATTTTGTAGTTGGAGGAATACTCCGAATAAAATTAAAACTTTTGCAATTTTGGAAAATTCAGAGTTAACCTTGAAAATTGGACCAATGTCACCTTAAGTGTATTTTACTCTATTCTTACAAGAAATTTAAAGAAAACTAGTGATGCTTCCAACGCACATACTTTCCCGCTGTTCTATATGGTCCTTAATGATATTCCACTATTTAATAAACCAGCAAAAGTGTATCCCACTGGCAAACGTTTTCCGTACCGAGACCCGAAATCCGATTCTCAAAGTTATCGAACCGGCACTTATACCACTACGCCACACTAACACAGCATGGGTCGAACAGAGCCATGAAAGAATCGAACCGACCTATAAAATGGTAAATGCATTATAAAGGAACAATTGATACGATGGTACATACGCTTTACAAATCCAAGAAGAGACGTAAAAAATTGTTAAAAGTTAAAAATTTGAACAAATATATACAGACACTTCCAGTACATTTATGGTAATTATCAATATTTGTTATTCAAAAGGTTTCACATGGTTTTAAATAAAGTTTATAGAATTCTCAATTATTTCCTATGACAACAGAGAATTCTGACAAATAATATTCTGCGGCCAGGACACGAACCGCCGAAGCTTCCCTCAGAAGACCTCTACCACTCGTCGCTGATTAACCGCTGCGACCACAATGAATAGGCATGAAATACACTTATAAAACAGTTATTGAGTATGGTGGTTTCATTTCTCGCATTAGAAAACGAAATATCCAGAGTATGTAAAAAATGTCCTTTACGCGCTCAGGGAAGGTATCTGGGAACATCATTATTCATAACAGAAAAACAAGTTCAATTTAGAGATTAGAAAACTAAGATCTCCGATACAGTCTCTGACATTCTATAGCACCACTATTTTTTTTTAATTTTAGCAACAGGTTTTATCCACATTTTCCTTACCAGAACCATGCTATAAGAGTTTTTCTGGCGAAAATTCCCCGTTTTCCGGCGCACGATTACATAACTTTCTCTTCTTACGAAGTATTCGTAATGCGAGAAAGTAATAATAATTTCGGAACCGTTAGGGATATGTAAGTTCATCGCATTCGTTCTGGTTATATTGTATTACAATTTAACGTTAAAATACTCATAATTTTACTTAAATTGGTTCATAAAATATATACTAGACAACGCTTCATTTGACATGTCATACTCTTCAGAAATCGAATAACAGAGCTGAAAAATTGTTCACAAGATGCAGTTTGGGAAGACACAGACAAGTCCTGTCTATTTATCAGCATTGATTCTATGCGTGAGTAGAAGTACTTCAAATGATATTCAATAAGGTTTCTACAGCCTTCAATGTTTTTTCCTGCAACATCACATTCATCAAATTAAAATCCCCATCTGGGGATCGAACCCGGCATCTTCCGAACTGAAGAGCTCAACCCCAAGGCGCTTTAGCCATCTGCGCCACGGGAGTAACATGCGGACTACGTTCTTATATTTTAGTCAAAACGTAATTGTATCAGTTCTATCATTAGGAAGCCGGTAATTGTCAACATGTGAAAATCATGTCTTTCAAACATGACCAAGAAAGGCATACTCCAAATAATTTATCCGACGATCGGCATTTGAAAAATTACTACGAGAAAGTCTATGCCATTCTATAGCACCACTAGTTTATTTATATTTTTACCGTCCCTTATTACACACGTGGATAAAATTTAAAGAAAAAATTTAGAGCTGTTTTTGAGAAATTTCTTTTTGTAATTTTGAAGCGAAGATTACGCAAAAACGACTCGGTTTTTCAGAAAATTCTACATTACCTTTTTTAAAGACCTAATTTTGTACAAGAAACTTTGTCTGAAGTAAAAATCGGTATCTACAATTTTGTAGTTTTAATTTTTTTGCAATTTTCAAAAAATCAAGTATTTCCCAGAAGTAGGACTAAGTCCATATTTTTTATCGTCTCTCATTACATAAGTGAAGAAAATTTAAAGAAAAAATTTGGAGCGGTTTTTGAGAAACATTTTTCTTGTAAATTTGAATCGCAATTTTCGCAAAAACTACTCGTTTTTTCAAAAAATGGTACATGACCTTATTTAAAGTGCAAATTTTGTACAATCGACTTTGTTGGAGGTAAAAATGTCTATCTTCAACTTTGCAGTTTTTAAATAGTTTTTTGCAATTTTCGAAAAATTTGGGATATCAACGGAAATGATACAAATAAAATAAAAATAATCAAAACATTTAGAGCAATTTTCTTTTAACTTTGAAAATCTCAAAATGGGCTTCATGTAAAGTACCCTCAAATACTAAAATATCGGTTTCAAATTACAGAGGCCTTGAGACGAGTAAAAACGATTGGGTAATATCAATTTTGAAGAAAATCGGCTGAACGGTTTAGGCGCTAGCGTTGACCACAGACGGACAGACGGACGTTTTGCTGTCAATCGATTTTGCAGTATCAAGAAACAACAAAACATGGATTTTGACTACACCACGAGATAGAGGAATTTTTTTCGAAATTTAGCAACAGGTTTTATCCACTTTTTCGTTACCAGAACCCTGCTATAAGAGTTTTTCTGGCGAAAATTTCCCGTTTTCCGGCGCACGATTACATAACTTTCTCTTCTTACGAAGTATTCGTAAGGCGAGAAAGTAAAAATTGGAGCTCTTTTTGAGAAAATTTTGAAGATGTCTGTGGAGCTTCGTGTAAAGTACCCCCAAAAAATGAATGAATGTTTTTCAAAATCTCAGAGCTTCGACTCAGGCCAGATTGACAGGGGTTTCTTCAATTTGGAGAAAATCGTACGCATAGTTTAGGCCCTAGTGTTGTTCACATTCACCTGACAGACGGATGGACGTTTGGCTTTCAATTGGTTTTTCGGTATCAAGGACCCACAAATCAGGTGTTAGGGGATTTTTTGCCTTAAGTTAGCAGTTGGATTTATCCACTTTTTAATCACGAATTGTTGGATTTATCCACTTTTTGGCAACGAATTTTTTCTGTCAAAAATTTGCCATTTTTTCACGCAGCATTACATAACTTTTCCTATACGTGTATATCTTCGTGTATACGTAGGTATTCGGGAAAGTAAAATGCAAATAGAAGATGCTTTAATTGTGGCCTTATAAATCACGGCAGTGTTACAATGACGGTCATTTTGATATTTTGAGGTTTTTTTTCATGATGCGAGCATATACATTTTCATGCGTCTGCCTGGCCCATTTGGCTCTTCTGTGGGATAGTTGTATGAGTGTCAAATTAACTCTGAGGATATGCATTCGGGACTCGGAGCGGAAACATTTTTTGCTCGTTGATAACTCTTTTGCGGGTTTATGTAGCAATCGAGTATAGGGGTGCAATTAGAAATAATGCGAGAAAGTATGTGCTTTTGTAGCACCTCTAGTTTATTTAAACATTTTGTAAGTATAGAGTGAAACCATAAAAAATCTCCGCAAAAGCACCTTCCTATGCTTAATTTAGCTTCGCACGCGTCATTCACAGAGGATTACCTTGGCAGTATGTCGTCTGCCGTAGTAATCATCAATGATCATTTATACGGAATAACAGTACCTAAGCATGAACATACATATCGACTTAAATGTTCAAAATTTAGAATAAACTATGGAGTAACAATTGAATACAATGATAGCTAGTGATGATACAACACCACATACTTTCTCGCTTTATTTCTAAATTTTCAATTTTCGAAAATTCAGAGAGTTGAATGAAAATTGGACCTGCTCTGTTCTTTTAAGTGTTTCTTGTTCTACCCGTGAAAACATTTGAAGAAAAAAATTTGAGCTGTTTTTCAAAAAATGTGCTTTTCATAATTTCATATATTTCGAGTACAAATTTCGTGAAAATAAAAGTTTTTTCCAGAAACATTACCTTCTTTAAAGAACTGTTTTTTCAGTACAGATTTTTTAAAGGCAAAATCTTCAATTTTGTTGTTTTGAAATGTTAAAGATTTTCAATTATCGAAAAAACCGAGCTCGCCGGAAATGAGTCTAGAGCCAATTTCTCCCTTTTATTCATAGATACAAGAGAATTTACAAAGATGTGGAACCGTTTTTGATAAAAGTGTATATAAACATTTTAAAATTGCCTATATTTCAGTCATAATTTCGCGAAAACCCCACATATTTTCAAAAAGTTCGACTTGACATTATTTGAAGAAGTGCCTTTATAGAACAGATTTCATTCAGGAAAAAATCTCTATAGTCAATAATGTAGTAGTAGGAAGACGCTGAAAAAGAATTGGACTTCTATAATTTTCGAAAATCAGGGATTTCAACGAAAATGAGACCTGCACCATTCACTTAAGTGTCCTTTTCGCTTTCTGTGGAAATTTAAAATCAAAATATCAGCTTCAAACTCACAGGGCTTTGAGTTCCTCATATGTATACTACAGCAGGAAACTTGGACAATTATGGATTATCAAATATGTTTCAAGTCTTTTCAAGAAGACTATTTCGTAAAAATTAAGACGAACGTTTGTTTGCAACTAGTGAACATACAAATATGTAATTACATATAAATTGTAGCCCAGACAAACATAATCCATAAAACTGACAGTGTAATATTTATGAAGTCATGCAGTGTTAAGTCCCATGGTGCAGAAGATAGGTGACCAGTGAATAAAGCATGAGGGAGTTAAGCGCTTTCCCTTTTCACATAAAGAAACGTATTCACATTCATTTTTCAACTCATCTATCATTTTCTTTCCTTCAACATATCTTAGAATAGAATTTACGAAATGTGATTTTCCTTGACGTGCTTTATTAGAGTTCTCCTCAGGTATTGTGCAATACACAATTGACTAATTACATCTCTGAAGGAACATCTCTGATAAAAAACACAATCTCAGGTAAAATCTTAGTCATTAATGTTTTATTCACACTTGACATAATCGGCAGACACGGAGGAAGAAGGCTGATTCATTCAACCAACTCGGGGTGAGATGGGGCGTCATGTAAATCAAAGCCAGTCCACTTGGCACGGGCAGAGCATACGGTTGTGGATTTCTGTAACAATTCGAATAAAATAAATTAATTTGTATATGAAATAATAATTATTATAATAAAAAAAATACTAAGGAGTAAATTTGGAGCTAAGGAATACAATTAGCAGGTGGTTGGGAATAAATGTTACGAATTCTAATCCAAGCAAAGGAGTCAAAGACGGTCACTTCTGCCAATGAACATGTATTGGGATCTCGTGTAACGAAGTTACACAAAGTTGCCTTTCTTGGCGGTGCGTCCTGATTTGTAGGCGACTCATCCAGCACTGCTGATCGGCAGGTACACGAACTCTCAGGGGACTACCTCCTTATCAGCCGCGTTCGGGTACTTGCCAGACACCAGAACCGGATGAGTCGCCTACTAATCAGGGTCGCGAAGCCGAACAAAACAGTTGTGTTACCTTGGTTATTTCAAATTTCTTACCACATGTATGCATATACTTGGGCTCAACAACTCTTTACGAGCTAAGGCCTACCAACGGCGTTTCGGCCTTGCGGCCTAGGATTAAGGGGTGCGTGAGGTTAGCACATAGCACACACCCTACGACGCCGTATCTGTTTTTTTTTTCAACCTGAGAAGTGAGCTTTCTCATCGTCACACAGCCATTACACATATATTAGGACATTACAGTTAACTTCTGCTCCGACCGGGAATCGACCGCTCTACTCCGACCGAATCTGCACCGTGGAAAGCGAGCACGTTAACCAACGGACCACCGAGGGCCAGTTCTTACATGTTCATTGGCACGAATGATAATCTTTGACATCCCTACGTGCCCTGTAAGTCGATAGCATTTTATTCAAAATATAAATTATCATGTACGTGCCTTTCTCACTAAATGAAATGCACGGTTCAACTTTGTCTATTTTTTCATCTTTGACAATAAAACTGGATTAAATAAAATGTTTACACCCATTTCTAAATGCGGATCATTCGACTTCGTCAATTTCCCTAAGTCAATCTCTCTCGCTACCGCTTACGCAGAGAGAAAGGTATATACTGACGCAGGAAAAAAACGTCCAATTTTCAGCAGAAAAACTATTGCCAGGTTCTGGGAACGAAAAACTCCTATTGCTAAATTTAGAATAAAATCCTCTAATACATGGTGCAGCCAGAATCCATGTTTTGTTGGTTCTTGTTGACAAAAAATCGATTGACGGCAAAACGTCCATCTGTCCGTCTGTCTGCTTGTCTTTTCCGTCTCTGGTCAACGCTAGCACCTAAACGGTTCAGACGATTTTCTTCAGATTCTTCGTTCAGAAATACGTTCACAATTGAAGAAAATGAAAAACTCTAAGTCTTGCGGTCCGGATGGTATTACATCCGATATGCTAAAGATAGCAGGGGCACAATAATACCATATTTGGTCAGACTTTTCAATGTATCAATCAACAATGAAAGTGTACCGGATGATTGGAAATCTGCTTTAATAGTGCCAATTTTTAAAAGTGGACAAAAATGTGAAGTGCAAAATTGTAGGCCAGTTAGTCTTACGTCAGTGGTCTGTAAATTGTTTGAAAAATTATTATCTAATTCGATTAGAAATCATTTGGATCAGACAGAATTGTTTTTTTCGCGGGCAGCATGGCTTTAGAAATGGCTTTACTTGTGAAAGTCAAATTATTTCCCTTACTCAAGACTTGTCTGAAGTAATTGATTTTGGGGGGAAGAGTGGATGCAATAGTTATTGATTTTGCCAAAGCGTTTGATGTAGTACCGCATGACATACTGATATTGAAACTTATTGATGCTAAAATTGACAGGCGGGTAATAGCATGGATAAGTGAATTTCTTCGCGATAGAAATCAAAAGGTTCGAATTGGACAACATTTATCAGAAAAGGGTAACATTACTTCCGGAGTCCCTCAGGGCAGTGTCATTGGCCTACTGTTGTTTCTTATCTTTGTAAATGATATATCGCAAAATATAACGTCAAAAATTCGACTCTTTGCCGACGACTTATATTATATAGGGAAATTACAGAACAGCACGATATGATTCAATTACAGGAAGATTTAAATAAGATTAATGATTGGGCGAGAGCTAATAAAATGATTGTAAATGGAAATAAAAGTAAAGCGATCACATTTTGTAGGGCCAGAGACTTTCATACATTGCCTTATCAGCTAGGTAATGACGTAGTTCCGCGAGTCTCAAACTGTAAATACCTTGGCATCCTCCTGGATAGCAAGTTGGGATGGGAGAAACAAACTAACTACGTAGTGGGTAAAGCTTGGAGGTCTTTGCATTTCGTCATGAGAAATCTTAAAAATGCAATACGAAAGCAAAAGAAATCGCGTATACCTCGCTTATTAGCAGTGGCGAAGCGTGAGGTTAATTTTTGGATAAGCTCAATCACGAAAATATTGTAAACACTCATACTTAATTTTTGAAATATCGAATATTACGAAACTAGAGATCAGAAGAATACAAAGGTAATATAATAATAATAATAATAATAATAATATTATAATTAATAATAATGATGATGATGATGATGATGATGGTGAATATTAATCCAATCATGCAACAATACTGAAATCAAGAATAATCCTACTACAGAACTGAAAAAAAAATATAAATGAAACTGCTTACTTACATTGATGTATACAAGTTGTTTTCACGAGATTGCGGGTTTGCGGCCATCTGAATTGTTTTAAGTTTTTTTGAAAATTAATTCTAAACGTCTGGCTTTCTTTTCAGAAAAAATGTCTATCACTCTTTCTTTAAAAATAGCATCTTGCGAACATTTACGAGAAAGTTTCTTTTCTATTGAAATAGTTGCCAAGTTGGAGAGTCTGCTATTTGACATAGAATTGCGTAAATGGGTTTTAATTCTTTTCAGAGTGCTTATTGATCGTTCAGTAGTAGCTGATGACATTGGAATGCTGAGAATCAGTTGCAATAATTTTTCCGTTTGTTCATAACAGATTGGAGAACGTTATCAACAATAAAAGCTAATAATTCAATGCAAGGTCTGACTTTGTCTTCTGAACTGTATATATTGACGAGTTCATTTTGTAGTGCTACGAAGTTAAAAAATAAAGGATATGCATTCTTAAGTTTTTGAAATTCAAAGTTTGGAAACGTCTTTTTGAACTGAGCAAATTTTCTGTAGTTTAAGAGTTCAACAAATGAAAGTTCATCAAATTTGGAGAATCGTTCATCTAACTGTACTATGATGGAATCCAATATTTCAAAAGCATAGCGTTTATGATTCTCGACAAATTGCTCGGGATTGAAGTCTGTTGTATGATGTTTGTTTAATTCCAAACTCTCTTGAAGGCATTCATGCAAAACGTTTTCAGAACGTAAAGCTGTAATATTTGTCTTAGCGGTTCTAATCTCATTGATGCATAAGTTTACATCACTTGTGCACTTTGCTTGGAAAATGCAGAACAGATGTTCGCTATAGATAAAAATTCTATTGAACAAGCACAACAAAAATGTAAACATTAAAGAGTAAAGTTCTCATGAGGCCCATTGCACAATTCATAGATTCAGGATCCCAATCATTAGACTCAGTGATGTAGCTTACCGTATTTCTTAGTTCTTGGTAATGATATTTAATCGTAGACACAGCACGAGAATTATAATTCCATCGTGTTTGCACTGGATGAGGTAATTGGAATCCATGTTGACGAAGTATTTCTGAACGACGTGTAGATCTACTGAAGAATTAATGAAATGCCGTGAGGTTGCAGATGAAAAATTTTACTTCTTTAATGTATTTTGCACTATCTAAAAGAACCAGGTTCAGTTGATGTGCATAACAGTGGATGAAAATCGCAGCCGGATATTTTTGACGAGCGATGGCTTGAACCCCTCCGTGACGACCCGCCATAACAGATGCTCCATCATATGTTTGGCAAATTAACTTTTCTCCCATATTGTACTCGTGTATGACGGCAATGACTTTGTTAGATATTCCCTCGGCACTTTTATCGCTCGAAACATCATAGAAGCCCATAAAACGTTCTTCAATGTTCTTGCCATAAACATACCTAAAAATAATGCTGAGTTGTGCCTTCACAGAAACGTCAGTTGTTTCATCCGCTTGTATGGACACAAATCTCATGACATTTATTTCTTTTTGAATCTTCTCATTTATGGCAACTGTGACCGATTCTATTAGATCATTTTGAATATCAGAAGAAATTCCTTTAAACACCGTATTGCTCTCCAAATGATCATTCATTATTCCTTCTTCCATGGCAAGCAAACTTAATGTTTCTAAATAATTTCCTCTGTTGAGAGAATCTGTACCTTCATCGTGCCCCCTAAATGCTTGTTCTTGATTTCCTAAATGACAAACAACGTCGATTAGACGGCCTACAATTTTTCTATTACGTGCAACATCACTGTTATGTTTTTCAGCTTGAATGCGAGCACTTTCTGAAATACAATGATCAATTCTGTATCTCCCAAGCATATGGAAAGCCTCTGCATTTTGAATATGCCATTTACTTGTCGCATGTTTCGAGGCTTTAAGTTCAAATTTTTTAATGTAGTCTGACCATTTTTACACCAAGATTCTTCCCCACCAAACATCAGGCAGTAGAAACAATGATATGTCTGTTTTATTTTATTTCCTGACAACCATCTGTATTTGGAGTACCATTTTTCTTGAAAAGTCCTTGTATATTTCCCATCCTTTTGTGAAATATTTAACTTTGGTCTGGCTATTTTTTTCTTTCAATTGCACTTTTTGTTCAAAGGACAACACCTCAACTGAATTACTCAACAAAAAGTTAACTGAATCAAATGAGTCACCATCTATACTCAGAATCTCCCATTTCGTCGTGTGGTTCTAATCACATAAACCTAAACTATTTCATATATGTCAATTATAAAATAAAGCAATAAAGCAGAACTGCCACTTTGAACACCGTTATATGTTATTGCTCGAACAACACTTCACTTGTAACGTACACACCAACACGCTATTCACGCAGCTCACCAACTGATCCTATTATTTATCTTTCCACACACAGAATATTACTAGGGGATTCCCACACTCGCCGCGATGCCAACCTACACATACTTAAAATCAGTATTTTCTAAATGACCGTGTATTATTAAAAGTTTTCACAAAGTTAAAGAATGTGGGAGAGAATGTGACCACTCTCAATATTGTGCTTATTGAATTAGGAATAGATAAATTCAAATACTGAAATTTGAAGTAAATTAATGTGTTACTCGGGATGTTTGTAGCGATTAGAAGTTGCCCAGTGACCTCTAGCGGACATTCCCGGAAGTTCCATGCATGCTTATGGTGAAGAGAGCGCCTGCCGGCAAGAGTTTTAATTATTTGTACAGTCGTGAGGCCGGCCTAATCTCTGCCCAAACAACACAGCCAGCCCACTTCAACGCGCATGCGCGCTCACTTCCCCGCGCCCCGTCCCTCGCCATGTGACATCATACCGTGTTAGGCTGAAGGAAATCAGCCTCTCCCAGGCCTCGCCGCCTCTACGGGTGGCGAAAAGACTATGGAAATGGAATATGCATAAGAATAGAAAGAGAAGAAATAACTTGGCGGGCATATGTACGGCTTTTATTGGCTAAAAAGCGACATTATGTATGTACAATTTTATTTTTTTAGGAAAGAGATATTTTTCTTCTTCTTGCTCTGCATGGCACGAAAAACGGGGAAGGCTAGATAAACCAGATTATTTTAATAGATTTGATCATAAATATAAAATTAGAACTAGAATTCAAAGAACGGACGTAGGCAAATTCTCCTTTGTAAACAGAACAATCGTAGATTGGAACGATTTACCTGCGACAGTTTTAGAGCCCTTTCCTTGCTCAGCGCGTGGTTTTAGAAAAAAATATAGGAAATTAATCAATAGGGTGAAAACGTGTAGTGAAGTGAAGTGAAGTGAAAGGTGCGATTATGGGTAGTCAACTAAAAAGTATTGAGCTATTAGTATTTAGGTAAAGTTTTATGAGGTGCAGTGAAGTGAAGTGCATTGAAGTGATTTCATTTCGTTGTTTATTTCGCTAATCTAAAGCGTCTTTTATAGGCTATTCTGACAAAAGTTGGTATTTATTGATTTATGTTAACGAGTGTTGTACGTGTTAGAAATGTAAAAATTATTATAAGTATTGTATATGATTATGTTAATATGTATTATTATTAATATGTGTTCTTGATTGGATTGTCTCTCAACACCCAAATGTTCCTACTGCCCCGAGGTAACAATAGCTCGCAAGAGGAGATATCTGCGCCCCGCCCCGTCGCTCAACAATTGGGGAGGGCATTAAATTGTCATAGTTCAGGGCGGGTTTGCGTCAGAATATATTGTGACCGTACTTACCTTTGCTGGCTCACGGTTACACATATCATAAAATTTTTTTATGTGTGTGTACAGGAGTTCTTTAAGGGGGTTACTTTAATCTACAGTATCTGGATTCAAAGGCCTACTATCATATAAACAGAATTTATTAGAACAAAAGAACAATAAGACATCATTACATTACCAACATAGCTTGCATCATTGCTTTGATCATAATTCTATGGTTCATTCTGTACATCTCTAACCTTCCCACCATTACATTATCATTCCCGCTTATGCAACTTCCAACCCTTTGGGAAAACTACGTGCCATTCATATGCTACTACGCACATCATTACTTTCAACGCTACACAGTGAGCATCCTGAACTGGCGTTTCATTTAATTTTCCTTCTATTTGTTCACAATTAGAATTACTTATCTGATCGTTACGATCGTCGATTTCTACGTGACGCGTTGCTGCCCGTTCCGCCTGAGGCCGGGAAGTAACCTTGATGCCCGCGATGCTCCGTCTGCCCACGTGTCACCGCAGCCCGTTTCCAATCCACCGGCGTCGCCTTCCCACGGTTTCTTTCTTCACACGATGACTTTAATCGTATCAGCTCAGCAGCTCCACCGCATAATCACACATCAGCACAGCCGCACCAACTATCATTAACCCGCATCGCCCACGTGTCCGTGCACTGCCTCCCCTTTTTTATTAAATTTCGTAATTATTCTCTCTTAAATAAGTTCACCACAATCCTTACACTCGCTTATTGCACAGTTCATCACAATTTTTCTTTCTTAAATACCTGTTGTCCCGATTACACTGGATTTCTTGTACATCAAAGCATCGCTCTCTAACCACCATTGCATACCGTCCTCACGCCATGCTGCTCAACCGCCAACTGTCGCTTTTGCGCGGTCAGACCGATCAGTTCCCACTACCCCGTGCGCTCGTTCACGACTCTGTCGATCCGTTCCGCCGCGGTTTCCTCACTCTGCGCGCTACTTTTGAATGTGGTGGAGCGCCTATTCTTTGTGTTTTGACCAATACGGTCAAATAACCCCCCACGTTATCAAGATTTTTTTTTACACAGTGAAAAATAATCTTCTAATCCATTGCTTCCAGGGTTCCTCCTTTAGTTTTGATCTTGTCCCTCATGGTATGCCTTCAAGTTGTAAAAGTTGTATTGTTCGACTGTTTCTCCCCGCTCATTCATTAGTTCCGCCACATTTGGAGCTTTAATTGCCTTTATCTCATATGGTCCTTCATATAAGGAGGAAAAACTTCGAATAAGTTTTTAGTTTGGGATTTGACACTCTAGGTACCCTAACCAACACCTTTTGTCCCACCTTGAATTCGTATGGCGTTTTCTTCATTTTGCTAGTCGTACTTCGCTCATTTTGACTAAATTCTCGCGGACTGTTTCCTGTGATGGCTCCTGCGGTCTTTGGAATACCTCTTCTCTGTCAAGTGCGTATAAGACGTGGGGTGGTCTACGTCCAAAATGTGCCTCGTACGGTGTAATACCCGTGCTATCGTGTGGAATGGACGGCAACCACCTATTAATCTCCGGTATTAGCTCTCCCGCTTCTTTTTCAGTCGTGGTGTACCGAATCTCTGGGCCTTTGAGCACCCGACTAATGATTGCGATGATTTTCTCTCTTCCTTCCACCTCCTGATACAGTACGGCCCCCATTCCGAAGTCGCTACTGTCAGTTTGTAGTATGCACGTTTTGCTAAAGTCAGGGTGTGCTACCACACAATGCCTGTAAAACATGGCCTTGATTTCATTAAATGCCTCCTCATGGGAATCATCCCACTTCCATCTCTTCCCTTTTTGCAACAGCTTCTAAAACGGTGACATTATCATAGCGAAGTTAGGGCAGAACCGTAGCATAATAATTACAAGTGCCAATCAGCCGCCGAACTTGTCTGACATTCTTGGGCGCCGGAATTTGTTGTATCTCCCGAATCGTGTCCTGCTTCATACCAATGCCCTCTGTCGTGATCTCGTACCCCAGAAAATGGATAGTCCTCGTAGCCCATCTCGACTTCTTGATGTTCAACACCAAATTGTTTTCCTTCAGTATGCCGAACAACTCTCGTAAATCTCGAAGATGCTCGGAAATGGATTTGGATTTAATCACAACATCATCAACGTAAACTGTCACTCTGTCCTGTAGTCGACCCCCTATTATCCTGTCAATGCACTGAACCAGTGCTGCCCCGCTGTTTCGCAGACCAAATGGTACTCTTCTGAAGACGTAGCATATTCCTTCCACCATGAATCCCGTGTACTGTTGGTCTTCCTCAGCGATTTTCATTTGCCAATAGGCCCTACTGAAGTCCGTGCACGAGAACACCTCGCACCCTCCGAATCCTCTCAGAATTCCCTCCACTTCCGGAGGAGCGTTCTCGGTATGGCAAGGTCACAGCATTCAGTCTTCTCGCGTCTAAGCAAATCCGAAGTCCTCCGTCCTTCTTCTTAACGATGACTATCGGACTGGTGTAAGATGTGGACGCCCTCTTTATGATCCCTTCTTCCGTCATCTCTCTGATCAATTCCGCTACTTCTTTCGATAGGCTGCAGGTATGGGATAGTTCCTCTCCCTGAATGGTGTATAGTCTGTTAATTGTATCCTAAATTCGTACTCCTTAATAGGTTCACCGTTTTTCATAAATATTTTCTTGTTCTCTAATAGCAATTCCTTCAACTCGATTTTACCCCTATCATCCAACATCTCAGCTCCGTCAGCCTGTTGCTCTATCCACTCCTCCACGCTTTCACCACTTATTACTCCCGCGCTAATATTGTATTCTTCGTCCTCCTCGCCTCCTGTATCAATCCACATCTCGTCTCCGTTTACAATGATGTGCCCCTTTTCGAGATTATGACAGCCCGATTGTTCGCCAGGAAATCCATCCCCAATATAACCGGATACAACAAATGCCTCACCACCAGCGCAACCATCTCGTACATATACCCACCAATACATACTTCTAACATCACTTGTTTCGTAATGGGGCTTGACCTCTTCTGGGTGGCCCCAATTACATACGACCTCGTCATCGGTAATGCCGCCACATGTTTTCCCGTCGCCACTAACCTCTCATAATAATCCTCCGAAATCGCGCTCGCCACACATCCTGTGTCAACCAATGCTTCCACTTCTTCACCTAAGCATGATATCATGACGGTTGGACATTTCCGACGAATCTTCTGGCTGCTTTTTCTCTTGATCCAGGGCTCATCCTCGTAATCGACCACTTGAAATGACTTGATGGAAACCTCGTTGCTTACTCCGTGATTGTTCGTGTTGGGGTCTCCCGTCAACACGAACTCCCTTCGTTTAAATTTGGGTTGTAACCCGTCCCGCTGGTATTTGGTCTCATTTCGTTACCACGTGAACCTTCTCCTCCGTTTCCTCCATTAGGTTGTCTCGACCGCTCGCCGTTCCTTCGACTTTCGCTCTCCTGCTGCCTATCATATCCTCCTTGGTTTTCTCCACCCCTCTGATCACCCCAAACTCTAGCGCTTTGCTTTCCTCCCCTCTCTTGCTCTTGAGCGCCCCTCACCATCATTGCATTTACATTCACTTCATTTCTGTTTTTCGGTGCATTAGCAAACGTCAGATCGAAGCTCCCTAATGCGTCTTGAAATTTCTCTAAATCTGTATGACACGCGCTCCTAAGCAAATTCTGGGTAGTTGTTGGAAATTGTCTGATTAGGATGCACATGATTTCTTGATCGCTCATGGGTGGCGATAACGATCGGAAATCCATGATGCGCCTAGCCGCGTAATCTCTCATTCCGCCCCCACCTGATGGCTTGTACATACTGTTCATGAGACCCATCTTAAAATTTAGCTGGATATCCTCGCTCCAATATCTTCGAAAAAACATCTGCTTAAACTCCGTTACAGTATTTGGAAATGGTGTGATGGTGTCTGCCCAGGTCCTCGCGTTATCCTGCAGCATCTGGTATATTACCTGCGTCTTACTCTTCTCAGGGAGACAACTAACCGCTAGGTATCGCTCCACAGCTCTCATGAACGAGTATGGATTCTCTTTTACGTCGCCCGAAAATTTTAATGAGGATGGTATTGCTATATTAACTGGGCCCCCTCCCACATTTGGCGCCGTCTTAACCTCTTTTAATTCTTGAACTTCTATTTGCAATTCCGCGATGTCGTCCTCACATTTCCGAACGTCCTTCTGCACTTCCTTTCTACAGGCTGCCACCGACTCCTTCAATTCTACCTTCGTGTCTGCCAACTCCCTCTTGCAGTTTTCTATCTTCCGTTCCAATCCCTTGTGATACTCCCTTCACTTGCACATGCAGTGACTCGATGGCTTTATCCTGTGCCTCAATCCGTCCTTCCATCTTTGTGGTAATGTTTCGACTAAGTTCACTGCATATCTCTTGAACTCGCCCGTCTATTCTTTGTTCCCATGACTCGAACTTCTCCACTATAACCTGGTATTGTTCTTGTATTTGTCTCACTTGCTCTTGTTTATGTTCCTTCAGTTCATCAATGATTTTCTTTTGCTCCCTCAACCATTCTCCTTTGGGCCCGTTCTTCCTGCTTCTCTAGCTCCTCGACCATTCTTCTTTGTGCCCGTTCGTCCTGCTTCTCTAGCTCCTCAACCATTCTTCTTTGTGCCCTTTCTTCCTGTCTCTCTAGTTCCTCAACCATTCTTCTATGTGCCCGTTCTTCGAGCTTCTCTTGTCCTGCCATGATTTGATGAAGCATGCTCAGTAAGTCCTCTGTTCCGTTTCTCTTCACCATTCCCAGATTTGGTGTCGACGCACTCGCCCCCGATAACTCCATTCTGGCTCTATCCGAATCTTCTAGTAACGACTCATCCCATTTACCTCCATCATCCTCATCATAATGATCTCTGTCCTCGCGCTTCTCTTCCTCTCCCATCATTGTGCCCGTTTGCTTTTCCATTATGCCCCCAAATTGCACCCTACTACACCTATTTCTGACTAATCGCCCTCCTACACGCTTGATTCCACCCAAAATCTATTGCCCAACTTCAGAATGCTCACAGAGGCATACACCGAACACTACAAATTACTTCACTTCACACCAACGGCATCCTAATTACTCTCAAAAATGACCCTAACACAATCTGAATTGCTTTGAATTAGATGTGAGTGATGCCGCATATATTACGATCCTATACATAACTCATCAAAAACACATACAAAAAAAAAAACACACATCAAACAAATTATTGACCTCCGTCATCCACCTGGGAACAATTCATAAACAAAATGCACTCAAGCTCAAAACACCTAGAAATACACACAAAATAATTAAATGTAATTACACTGACATCTGTAACAAAGTTCACATTGACATAATTCAACTGAATTCAAAATATTCATTAGATTATCATTGAATCAGTCTCAGATAGTCTTTCCTGCACATTACTGAATGCAACTTATTTTTTTTTTTCATCCACCTAAATAAAAAAATCTCGATAAATCTTATTCAGTTGCAACTACTTGAATTGTAATGTTCATCAAATAATTAATGCTACTATGTCTCCAAAATAGCTCATAACTTCATAATATTCATTTACACACACGTCCAATCAGTGCTTCAAAATGCACTGGGCAGCACCTAAAACCCAAATTTATATTCTAACATGAAGGATTTTGTTCCTAATGTATTGCTCATTGAACTCAATGAATACACCTACTGTAATAATACTTCAGAAATCATACCCTAACACACTGTGTTTATTTAGATACACACTGTAAGGACTCTTCAACAAAATTATACCCTGATAATTACACTCATGTCCACACTCACTGTAATACCACTTTCCAATAATTATGCCCTAACATATTATTCATTGCCACATATACATTATGATCTTGTTTCATAAAAATTATCCTTGTATTGTATGATGATATACACATAGGAATGCCTTACAATAATTACCCTGGTATTTACACTGAATTCAGCGCCTTTTTACTGGCCACGTTATAACAATCTTAAAAAGAAAACTACATTCCAATATCTGCACTACCTTAAAACACATTAATTAAAATTCCCATCTATTTGTTATTTAAACTCAATAGTCATCAAAATGTTTTCTAAATTGTAAATGAATTATTTCAAACAACACCTTGACACAGAGATTTGCACTTAATGTTCATCAAAATGTTTTCTAAATTGTAAATGAATTATTTCAAACAACACCTTGACACAGAAATTGGCACTTAATACTTATCAAGATATTTTCTGGATTGCAAAGGAATTAATTTACACAACACCTTGGCATATGAAATTGGCACTTAATACTCATCAAAATTTCTTCTAAATTGTAAATGAATTATTTCACACAACACCTTGGCAAATGAAATTAAACTAAGCATTCATCAAATTCTCTTCTAAATTGTAAATGAATTATTTCAAACAACACCTTGACACAGAAATTGGCACTTAATACTTATCAAGATATTTTCTGGATTGCAAAGGAATTAATTTACACAACACCTTGGCATATGAAATTGGCACTTAATACTCATCAAAATTTCTTCTAAATTGTAAATGAATTATTTCACACAACACCTTGGCAAATGAAATTAAACTAAGCATTCATCAAATTCTCTTCTAAATTGTAAATGAATTATTTCAAACAACACCTTGATACAGAAACTGGCACTTAACACTCATCAAAATTTTTCTGAATTGTAACTAATGCTCATACAACATTTCTTTTGATTTTCAACTAAATTATTTCAAACAACACTTCACTGATTCCACTGCAATATGTTAGAGAATATTGATATATTTAATGCACTTAAACTCTCTTTGAAATATTTAAAACTGGAATGCTGACATTATCAAGAAATTTACACTGTCTTCTGCCTTTTCCAGTCATGCAACTAATTCAGATACCTGCTGATTAAAGTATGCACTTATGGGGATTGAATTTTGTTCAAATCTAATTACAAATTACCAATCTTTCCCTGTCCCTGAATTTCGGGCGCCAATAATATGTGACCGTACTTACCTTTGCTGGCTCACGGTTACACATATCATAAAATTTTTTATGTGTGGGTACAGGAGTTCTTTAAGGGGGTTACTTTAATCTACAGTATCTGGATTCAAAGGCCTACTATCATATAAACAGAATTTATTAGAACAAAAGAACAATAAGACATCATTACATTACCAACATAGCTTGCATCATTGCTTTGATCATAATTCTATGGTTCATTCTGTACATCTCTAACCTTCCCACCATTACATTATCATTCCCGCTTATGCAACTTCCAACCCTTTGGAAAAACTACGTGCCATTCATATGCTACTACGCACATCATTACTTTCAACGCTACACAGTGAGCATCCTGAACTGGCGTTTCATTTAATTTTCCTTCTATTTGTTCACAATTAGAATTACTTATCTGATCGTTACGATCGTCGATTTCTACGTGACGCGTTGCTGCCCGTTCCGCCTGAGGCCGGGAGGTAACCTTGATGCCCGCGATGCTCCGTCTGCCCACGTGTCACCGCAGCCCGTTTCCAATCCACCGGCGTCGCCTTCCTCACGGTTTCTTTCTTCACACGATGACTTTAATCGTATCAGCTCAGCAGCTCCACCGCATAATCACACATCAGCACAGCCGCACCAACTATCATTAACCCGCATCGCCCACGTGTCCGTGCACTGCTCCCCTTTTTTATTAAATTTCGTAATTATTCTCTCTTAAATAAGTTCACCACAATCCTTACACTCGCTTATTGCACAGTTCATCACAATTTTTCTTTCTTAAATACCTGTTGTCCCGATTACACTGGATTTCTTGTACATCAAAGCATCGCTCTCTAACCACCATTGCATACCGTCCTCACGCCATGCTGCTCAACCGCCAACTGTCGTTTTTGCGCGGTCAGACCGATCAGTTCCCACTACCCCGTGCGCTCGTTCACGACTCTGTCGATCCGTTCCGCCGCGGTTCCTCACTCTGCGCGCTACTTTTGAATGTGGTGGAGCGCCTATTCTTTGTGTTTTGACCAATACGGTCAAAATATATATATATATATATATATATATATATATATATATATATATATATATATATATTCATCTTCACTCACTGTCACGTTCTCAGAAGGTAGTGGTAGTGGGAATTCTTCACTGTGACATGGTCTTATAGCAATCGTAAATTAGGATACTGCAATTTTTTCTTCGCTTTTGAGGTGATTCCAGACATTCAGAACAATCGGTTGTGTTATCCATTGGTTTCCTCCAAATCTTGGGAACAGCAAAGGACATGTGTTGGAAAGCTTTTAACGAGCATGTCAGGAGTGTAACACGACAGACAGCATATATGGGGGCCCATTGATTGTCCTGGTCACCAAACTTGCACCCAAAATAAGGTTCATAACACTTCCTTATTCTGGTTCCTTATTCCTTATTAAGGTTCTGTTTTCGCGATTTCAGAGTTAATTCTCAAAAGATATAAAATAATGTATTTGGACTATTTATACAGTTACGAAACATTTCTTCTTCTGAATTAATAGCAAACACAAACCTTCAAAGGCCTAGAACAAAAAGTGGTCACATCCAAGGTGCTTTTCACGCTGTCAGATCTCTGAAAGCTGGGATGCAACTGACAAAAAATACGACGCAATTCTATCTATTCGAGCATTACTTATCGGCAATGTTTCCAAACCCTTTTTATTCCCTAAAGCTGAATTTTCTGAATACAATGTCATGAATAGGAATTCCTTTTACACATTTCGATTGTTCGTGAACAATTACTTCTTTAGAATTATTAAATGAAGCTATGGTAAAACCACCGATTAGAAGCGTTTTCCAGCATTTTTGTAAATAGCAGCGCGTAACAAGAAAACTGAGCCCGATAGGCAAAACTGATTTCCCATTCGAATTCAGTGTCCAAGTCTTAGCTACAAGTAAGAACACCATTAACATTCTTTGTTACAAAAATGTTGTTGGCCAGTGTAATTAGCGGTGTATACATAACTAGGAAAACCCGACAGACGTGTGTCTGCCCTTCCTCTTCCTCTTTCCCCTCCCATCTCCCTTTCTCACTTCCTCTCCCTCCTTCCCTCACCCTGTCCCTGTCTTGTCTCGGTGTGTATCTGTCTCTGCCGCTCTCTGACCCTCTCATTCACATTTATTCGCAGATTCTGCATGTCTCTGAGCGGGGGAGGTAATATTGGGAAGCGCCATACCAGCAAAAATGTAATAGAATGTTCAGGAAGAGTTCATTCTGTAGATTACGGTGTGAGAAACGTTTCTTTGAGGCTTAGGCCTCAAAATTTAGTTTTTAAGGCTCTAGAAAGCTTTGTTTAAGAGTTATTTAACGATATAGATTCAAAATGCTGCCGAGTGTGTTGCAGGTTGCATTTGACGTGAATATGTAGTGGATATGTAGTGAATATGTAGCACCATGTAGTGGAGTTACAACAGAATTAACAACACACAAACCATCTCGGTGAAAAAACACGAGGAAGCGCCAACTTTTATGGGGATCGGTGCAACGGTCGGTTTCGGAGTTTAGCTCTTGTGTGTGTGTGTGTTTATTTATATATATATACTCCGCTGAAGCAAAACAAGGAACCAACTCAGCATTATATTAAACTGTGGTACTGCTAACCTTAATGAATCATTAAGTAATTTATATACTTAAATTAAAATAAAATGAAAGTAAGGGTATCTAAAAAATAGTGTACGACACACATGGTAAAAGTGTCATAGTTATTGCGTCACTCGGGCTATCGACCTCGAGTTGCAATATTTCCTTCTCGCTAAATAAAATATCAATTTTACCACTCGTATCATAATAACTATTATGTCAAAATCTCACCTTGCCAATAATCCTGGCCTGATCGCTGAGTCGATATTTTTGATATCCAAAAACAAGTGGATGTGGGTCACCGTAATGGAATACTCGGGAGTAGTCACCCACATCTATATACAGGTCAACAGTTCCTGCTTTAATAACATTGTTAACTAAGTACACTGTCGTCGCAGCAGCAATATCTGTGAGAAAATCAAGGCTTCTTATTATGTTTGGTAATACATTTAATATTTTTACATTCTATTTGAATGAATTGCGCACTATTTGCAAATATAAGTGGAAGAATTCTTACCCTCGCTGCTGCCTTTGCTAAACGTTATCTTTCCTATGGGAGAGTATTGAGTGGGTACGTATGATCTCGTAAAGTTCGTAGTGGCTACACAAATTTTTCTTTGATGTGGTTCGTCCATTAAAGTTAACTGGAATTAGAAATACATAATTGTTTCTCTGCTCAAGAGAGATGAATGTATTAACAATATAGTGATTTTTACCTTATAAGACTGAAAATCTTTCACTGGCTCCGATCGAATAACTTTGCTGGAAACATCATGCCATGAAGTGTGTGACTTGTCCTTGTCTATTAAATCTTTCACAAGGCCGAGAGGTTTGTAAGTTCGGAATCTCTTCCCTCTGGTCCCAGACTGAAAAATAAAAATACTATTTTAAATGTTTGATAGTCTAATCCGTAAACAAATTAAATTTCATTACGTATATTTTTCTTGGAGAGAAATTGTTTTTTTGTTTCCGTTTAAAGTTGTATAGAAAGATTTAAAAAATAGTTTTACAATTTTGTGTGTTACATTTTGTATCTTTCAAGTTTTACTTCACGCTCTATAGATGAAATGAAGATGAGGGTTTAAAAGACCTCGAAACATATCGGCTGTAGTTTCTTAATAAACTTTTTTTGTGTAAGTTTATTTCTTTTCCTCGCGTTATATTATTCAATAAAGCAGTTTCACAATATTTCAGCGGACACCAATGAGTTTCTTTATTAGTATTAAATATACACTTATCTTATTTATCTTTTCCTGATATAACAATTGAATATATCATGGAAAAAAAATTAAAAATATACTGGAAGCTTTTATTATTTTGCCTCCACTCACGCGACCATTCTTTTTTATTGATTAGCGATTCTGGGGGCATCAGCTGTTAAGGTCATTATATCCGTAAGTGTAATGCATGTTTTATTTTGGGAGGTGGAGGTAATCATTCCCCACTGGATGGTGGGATCCGGCGGCGACCTGCCATTGCACCGCCCCAGCCGGAACGCATATAAGCAAACTGCACATGTATTCGGCACCGGGCTTCCCTGCTTGGCTAGCGGGCGAGGGGCGCGAAACCGCGCGAAATTCGTTTACGTTCTCTTACTACAAGTGTTGTAGGCTCGTTTTAAGCGCTGTTTTGTCACTTTGTAAACTGCAAAAATGCATTTCATTTTATTATATTTATATCACGGGCGGATCGAGCCTATCATCTGGGGGGCGGTGGCATCACAGATTTTTGTTGAATAATAAACATATGTTATATTCTATATTGATTTGTAGCTTATACTGTAGTACACAATATTATTGTTTAAATAATTACATAATTTAATTATAAATAAACATTTAAATCAATTTTTTCAAATAAAAGTAAGTAAGAAACGAAAATCTATTGGGGGGGTGCATGACCCCCATGGCTCTCCCTGATTCCGCCCACCGATTTATACATATATTATATTCTGTTTTTATGCTATTCTTATTTTGTTATTTAGTTTTATTTCATGTGATTCCTACACACATACACACACACATATTGCGACAACCTCGTCTCCGGCAGTTGGGCGCGGAAAATGTGGCTGCCGGTTCGCTCAGTGGGTTGAAGGTCGTGCCTAAAATGATGATGATGGTTAGTTAGTTAATGCCTTATTTTACGTCGCGAGACTCGGGCCATCAGGCCCGCTCTTCCGCCTGACCACGCAAATTTCTACTAAGCTCCTTTCACCACCTAGCAGAGAAAGAAGGTATTATCTCGGGCGACGAAACAGGCGACTTGAATTTAGCTCAGAGGCGTAATTTAGGCTTGAGGATCTTTTACATGCAAGTAAATCTACTAACATGGGACAGCCGGCTTTACTTCCCCTCCGAAGGAAGGAGTACGAAGGATTTTTTCGCCCTTAAAAATCCACGGCTTCGATCGGGTTTGAACCCGCGAACACTATAACACGCTCAAGCACGAGTACACGTCAGTCACTTTCCCTACGCGATTCTGATTATAAATGAGGCGTCTCAAAATTCACGGTCTACGGCTATTTAGAGACCGCGCACATATTCTCCCTTGATGAATTTAAGCTTTCTCACAAGTTCAACACAGAGAAAAAATTATCTCTCCGGCGCCGGACGCCTCAGTGATCACGACCGGCCTCTCTGACTGCCTCTTACGTTCTCTCTCGACGCTGCGTCCGCGAAGTCCTTCGAGCCTCCCTTCCCCCACCAAATTCATCCAAAATGTTCTAGAACTTTCGAGAATTTTGCTTAAGTCCGGCGGCTATTGGCGAAAGGGTAGTGCGTCGCAAAATAATTTCGTCCAATCATCGGAGGTTTTCGAGCCGAGAATTGAGAGAGAAACCTACACTCGTTCCCTCTCACTTCAATTGTCTGTCAAACAGGGGTAGTAATTAATGGCCGGGGAAGAAACTGAGAATCTCAAGGGAGGGGTGCCGCGGAAAAGTACCGGGGGGCAGGCTCGGGCGCACGTGCAGCTCCCTGGCGTCTCGAACATTTGTGCGTGTCTAAAGGGGGGCGGGTCAGCGGGGGGCTCGGACAGAATCCTGGCGCCGCCACCGATCTCTCTGTCGTGCTTCGTGGAGCAATTCTCGTGTTTGCAGCCGTAATTAATTCGGTGCTACTACAATATATAATTGTTCATTGACAGGCGAATCAAGGATTTTATTCTGTTCATGTTTCAATATTTGTAATGTGTCATTAAAAAATGTTTAGTTAGAGGGGAGGGTAAATGTGGCAAAAACAAAGGAGGCTGAAGGGGCTGACAGAAACCGAAAGTTTTCTCAGTATTATTTCCAATTTTCAGCAAAATTAAATTAAAATTAACTTGGGTTGCAAATTGAATATTTTATTTAAATTCACATACTGCACTTCACATTTCGTAAACATTTTTACATTATTATGGTATATTGTGGCGGCATGTAAGGACACCCTAAGAAATTCGTAACAAATGCTTATTTTTTGTACTCGCTGGCACGCGCACGTGCGCCCAACCGCGCCTTCCCCCACCCGCCTTTTCGCCGCCGCGGTCGCATTCTTCTGGCGCCCCCTCGCCTACTTCGGGAGAGAAATTTACAACCTTTCGCCGGTTCGACCGCGCCGTGCCCCCTCGCAGTGAATACCCCCTCTGTATTCCGCCCCCACCCTCCCCTAAGCGAGCTCCCCCGCTGGCGCGTTCCTCGTCGCCACGCCTGTCGCACTAATTCGAATAAGTTCTAACCCTTGCCATACAATAATTGCTCCCAGGAGATGTGAACCGTCGATCGGGACAGCTGCGTTTCGTCAGACAGAGATGGAGGAGGAGAGAGAACATCTGAGGAAAATCCCCACGAAATCACGAACCACGATTCGTTAGAATATTCCTATGACGCAGTAAGCTTTGGCCAATGGCTAACAATAATTTTCCGAAAGTAGGCCAGCGAGCCCAAGACGAGCTTAGGAGGGGGGAGATCCGAATAGGAACGGATTCTCAAAAACTTTAAAAAAGAGACACTTGAGAAGTAGTCGCGAGAGAAGACACTTGAGAGCTAGTCGCGAGAGAGGAAACTTCATGCCTGGTCGTGGATGCCGTGAACTATTTTTGTTTTTTTTTAAACGGTGAACCTTTTGCTTCCCGACCGCGAGGCCGTGCGACAAGATTTGTCTGTCATATTCGCACTGCAGACTTTCCATTCACTCTATGAGCGAATAATGCCTGAAAGCACCGGTCACCGATCCGATTGTATTTTCGTGTGTTCGATGAACTAGTAACTCGTTGCCAAATGCGAGTGTACGAGTCACGAATACCGTGATCCGGCTTCCGATCCGCGCTCGCAATTAAGTACTCCCGCGCCGCGCGTCCGAGTCGTGATGAGGGGCGACTCCTGACATGTAACAGCGCCCTGGTAAAAGTGGAGAGGGGACCTTCGCATCGTTGCCATTGCTGTCAGCTGTTTACCTATCAGTTCCTGGAGGCGCCTGCCTTTTCAACACTGCGGCTCGCCGCGGGTCTACAATCGTCGAAGACGCCGAGGCCATCGACAGCGTCGTGCCCCTCCGGCACGCGCCTACACAAATAGTTAAGACTCTTACCGTTCCGCCGTTTTGGGGCGCTCCCCTCGAAACGAGGCGGAGAACAATATCAACAATCCTCGTGTGTGTTAGTGTTTTTCTTGTTCCTGTTTTTAGTTAAGCGGTGCCGCGCAATGGCATTTTTTTATTGTAACGTCTTTGGTTATTTTTTATTAATAATATTATTTTAGATCTTATTTACCGAGCTCACTAGGTAGGGTGTAATCCCACCACATGGGACTTCCCCGATTGTAGGTCGGGAATAAATGTCTATTTTTTGTTTTATTGCCCAATTACGGCAAATTATTCTTTATGTAGTTTGTTGCGCCTGCACCTCACTTGCCCCTACCACGCGAGGAACCGCGATCATGCTCTACCAGACCGGCTGCCCGTTGCAATATTATAATCTTATCAAAGGTAATTTGATTTATTTCAGGAGGATATGTAGGTTGTATTAGAAAGGGCAGTAGGTATTCTAATTTCACAATGGTTTTTGCCCACTACTCATTTTTTTAAATTTTTCGACAGCATCTAAATGCATTTGAACACATTTATTGAGGACATTTTTATAATGGTTTTGGTGATTGAAATCTTTAAAATTTGCACATATACATAAAAAGAGGCAACTATAATCGATTGATCATGTATCTCATACTATTGAAATGAATTACATTACATAGTGAACACAACCAAAAAGAAAAAAATTGTAAAAAAGCCAATAATATAAGTATGATACACAATAACTATGAGACTTCGCATTGGCCTGACCTAGGCCCTAGGAATGATCATGCCAGTAGCGCACAGTTCGTTCCGTTGAATTTGTACAACCACTGCCATAATCGTGTTCACAAATATCTTTAATATATTCAAGAAGGGTCGGGTGATATTTGCATGATTCTGCAATCATTCCCATTTTAAAATATTGAAGGAATGCTCCACTTGTAGCCTTATGAACTGGCAGGAACCGATATTTCAGCAGTTCTTACATTGTGGTTAAGAATTTTCTTTATTGTTATAACCCCACACATTATTTTCTGAAAATAAAAATAAGTCATTTAATTGGTTATTACGCTTATGTTTAATTTTTAACATTTAAATTAATGGTATTACGGAGTATAAATAACAGTAATTTTAACAGCATTCTCAAATATTTAGCAAGTTTTTGATTATACGTTATGAGAAGCAATAGAAAGTGTATTATTAAAATGTTAATAATATTTAATTGTTTAATTAATAAATATATAAATTTAATATTTTACAATTTTTTCATTTGTATTGATTTATACTAAATTTTGGGAATTTTCTTATGTTTTCTAACATAAAAGTTTATATTTATTCCACAATTGCGAAGTAGGATTTTTGAAACTTAAAATTTGTTTATTAATATTTTTTATTTGTCTACGTCAATTTCATGTTTCTTATGACGTTTAGTTTGCTAGATAAAAAATGTTTTTGTTAACTCAATTTCCTTGCACTGGGCTGAAAAAAGCAGGAATGATGTTCGTGGATACATTAATGATCAGTCGAACTTACTGTTTCATTCTTTGATTAGTTCCAAGAGTTAGTTGGTACGCCTGATTGCGCGTCACAACGTGGGAGACGTTTCTACGAATGCAGTGGACATAAAACTTCGCACACGCGGATTGATTCCGATAATGCTGTGTGCCTATACTTGGGTTTTTATTTCTTGGCGCGTGAAGGCCTGTCTTCACGATGACGAATATCTCACGACATTTCGCGTCCTTCTCGAACGTACGACGAGATATCGCATGATCAGCACTGATCGGTGCGGTCGCGATCATGCGACATCTAGCGGTACGACCGAGCAAGACGAGAAATGTCGTGAGATGTTCCATTGTGAAGACTGGCCCTCTCGCACCAAGAAATAAAAACTCAAGTATAAACTACCAAACCAAGTTTTAGAAAAACTAAATTGAATTCCTCTAGGGGGACGACGCAAATAATGACAATCATAAATAGCCCGATTTTTTAATGAATTGATCCTTTGATGGTTCCTTGGAGAATCGCGGACATCAGGTTTGTAACAACTATTATAACGTATTATGTACACGTCCTCACTAACACCATGCGTGGTAAAGTTTTGTATTGAGCAGTATCAAGACGTCTGTAAACAAATTAAAAGCAATATAAATATACAAATTAAAACCCTTCGTATCTTAATAAAGGCATCATTTCTTCTTGTGTCTGCAGTATTACGTTTAATTTTTACAGAAAGTGTAGCTGGACAGCCAGTATTTTTAGAGAGTCATCTATTTTTCTCCCCTACTACGGTACTTTTCTGTATATACTATGATGGCATGCACTTTTCTGAAAGTGAAAGGACAAATTTTACTATCTCTATAATAAAATTAACCCGGCTGCGGTCCTCAAATTTTCTCCTTCTCAAGATCCTTGGGTCCAAATGGACCCATATAATTTCTCTTGCAGATTATTTACTTCTCCAATGATCATATTTAGTATTCTTAATAGGAAGTTAAAGTTAGACACCGAAATGTTAATTGTATACATTTATTTTATTTATAAGGTTGTGCAATATTGTAAAATAACATGCGTGATAGCAAAATGATGAAATGCACATATAGAAAAATTGCATTATACACATGTAGTACAAATGTGATTGACATGATTTTTACCTGTAAAAGGTTTTATTTAGAGCAACGAAAAGTAATTTTGTTATCAGTTTTCGCAACACACTCCATTTTCCCCTTTTTTGAATAGAATCTAAAAAAAACAAATTTTGAAGACGGTAAATTTTGCATCGGATTTCTAGTTTTCGACATCTGTTGAAGACGAAGTTTGTGGCAGGTGTGTTTTGCGTTCAATAACGGCTTTTACAAAAGATTCCCCAAGTTTTCTATAAAAAGTGTTATTTTTTATAACATTTTTATTAGCAATCCGAATTTGCTTCTATGAAAAAAATGTTTGAATTGATGTAAATTGTTCATTTTGTCAGAGAGAACCACAATAGGCCACAAAAATGTATTTTTTCTATGAATAAGAACTAATCGTATCAACAGCTCCCTTTGTAGAATTATAGGTTGTCATTATTTCTGGTTTCTTTTCTCCAGATTCGCAGCCTCTTGCATCATTGTAAAGGGAGCTTTGAAGGACAACTTGTTCATTCGTGGCACATACGATACTAATGTCAGGTAACCCACAAAATCGAAAGTAGAATATTAGTTTGTTGTGCCCTTTGTCGGAAGAACGTTTGGCGGTATAGAACATTTGTTTTGTGCATAGTTCTACTGAGAGTGATGTCCCGTTTGAGAAGCTCCTGACCCAACTGGTATGATGTACAGAAATTGTCAGAAGTTATATTGTTATCCTTCAGAAGTTAGGATAATTGTAGCACAACTTTTATTCTCAATTTATGTTCTCCCTTCTTGTTTGCCAGAGGTTGTGCATTCCACATGTAACGTGTTTCATTCAAAATTTCCCTCCCTATATGCCAAGTCTTTGGCATGTGCTGCCGAAATGGACAATTGACTCGGAAAACGCCTAATTATTCATTGATTGTTACAGACAATTGAAGATTGCACAATATCGGAAGAGCAAGAAATACATGAGAATACTACGTTCATGTTTTACAAAAACCGTCTATCCGTAGTTTAGAGAGCTGAGATTGCTTCCAGCTGTTCATAGTACTTCGATAGTGTTTTCGTAGTTTGATAGTATTATTCGACAAAATATTGTCATTGTACACCTTTTGAGAAGATAAAGTCTCCAATGATAATACAATGCTTCCATAGTTGATTTCTACGAATTTATGGACTTATTATATGACATTTCTAACGAGAGTTCAACGTGCGAAATGTCACGGGTCCAAATGGACCCGAAGAACGTATGTGTAAAAAAAATTATAATTCCTTTCGTATTGAAAATAAATGAATAACATTTTATATGCGGGTAGAAAACAGTCAAAAAATAATTGTCATGGAGTATCAGAACGATCGCACCATTTTCTTAAGCGGTACAAGAAATTAAAATTTTATTTGGGTCGAAATGGACCCGAGGACCACAGCAGGGTTAAAACATAAGATGTATTTCTATCAAATTACGAACAAACAAATCATTTTCCTGAAGGTTTTGGTGATCTGATATTCCATTTCGTTTGGGCGATATTCGCATATTTCTCTACCAAATTGTTAATCTCTTTAATTAAACTTATTGCACTTCTTATGACAGTTTCTTCTTCATTATTCTTTAAAACTTAATAGCTGTAATTCGCTTGGAAAGAAATATGATTTAGTTTCCTAGTTCGCATTTATTTATATAAAATGAAAACATAAGTTTAGGTACTTACTGACAAAACACTTTGGATTGTTAAGATAGTTCTCATAATGGTAAAAACTAATATAACAGCTGTCGGAGGAAACCGCCCGAAAACGCAGAGTCGATGGCTTTGCCTACGAACACAGTAGCCGACTCCACGTACACTTCCGCTCGCTGTGGCTCTGCCCGACTACGCGCAAACAGATACGAATTTCGCGCGGTTTCGCACTTCTCGCCCGCTAGCCAACCAGAGAAGCCCGGTGCCGAATGCATGTGCAGTTTGCTTACATGCAGCCGGGTCAAGTTCCGATATTTGTGATAGAGTAGTGCATATAAGTGTAAGTGTGTGTAAAGGGTGAGGATAGAACGAGGAAAAGGAAGGAAAGATCACACGCGGCCCGTTTGTTAGGAAACTACTACAGCGTTTAATCGAAGAAACCACGAAAATCTACTTATCAGAGCAGCCGGCCGCTAGAATTCTCCTCCAGTCAGCGACTGAATTCAACCTAGCTAAGTAACTAGTGTCGAAAATCCTGCTAACGTCGGGAGTTGAACCTAGAACCACCCGGTCAGAGGCACTACAGTAACATCAATCGATGCTCCTCTCCCATAACGCGTCCATACATATCAAGAGTACTCGCGCGCTGGATTACGTCCAACACCCGCATTATTTCGTTTTCTACGTCTTCTAATATTTACGTTTTTGCACAGTAACAAAGAGAAACGCACAAACACATGTCAAATTTTAACCATGCATTAGGTACGTGGGCTCACGTGGCAATGTTAGGGTCGTGGGGGAGAGGTGTCACCCACATATTAAAATGTACTTAAAGAGAAAAAATCGTTTTTACGTAATGTTTCATTTATTTGACAAAATGTTAATTACAGCCAGAGCCGGGATTCAGGGGGCAAGGGGGGGCAAATAACCCCCCCAATATTGGGACAAATTTAAAATATATTGTAACCGCTAATTGTCGATTACATTTTAAACCAAGGAGAAAAATAGAAGAGAAAACTCGACACCATATTATTAACTAATAGTTTCTCTGGTGGCGTAGAGATGGCGACAGCCAGGAGTTTCATTTCAGATCGCACTCTGATAGTAACCAATCAGAAACTTTTGGGGAACAAACGGAAACGGCATGAACTGATATAGAGAGAATTCATCCCTATTCTAGTTCGAGTCGCCGAGGTGAGCAGTCAAAAGAATTCGCTTCTTATCGTGTTTGAGCCGCCGAGGTGAAGTTAATTTTTTTGTGCACGGCGTAGACGACGAGCGTCACGTAGTAGGCTACGACGTATAAGAAATCTTATAAGACCATCATCTTGGAGTGATCGATGGTAAAACGTCGCTAAGCAATGAGAGACGGCGATCGGAGGCATCCCACTTTTCAACGCGGCAGGCAACACGGAGCGGTGCAGAAATCCAGCGGCCTTGGAGGCGTGGACGCCGTTTTGCAGCCGGCTACGCAGCGCAGAGTATTCTTCGGGAGGTCACCGGTCGTGAGTTAAACAAACACCGAAAGAACTTTCACGAAATTTCAAATTAGAATTTCACAGAACAGTTGTCTTGGTAATTAGTCGAGTCACTTCTTTTTCTCATAAAGTCGTAATTAGAATCAGATTCAGATATTTCTTGTGAATAATGTAAAAATTGTGTTCTTACGTAAAACTATTTAACTGAATTCACGTATAATTGATTTAAGAGTATAAATAACACTTAGCAAAAGTGAGCTGTATGAAATACTGAATGGGAGGAAAGCCGTCCGATTATTTATTTCATAATAGCATTTGAAGGACTGGCTAAAGACTTTGTCAAACGAAATTTTTTTATATACTGAAAGGCTAAGGATGAGCCAAATTTCAATTGTAAGAATTAAGTGTTATATTATTAATTGATTCAAAGGTGTTAAAAAAAATTTGGAACATTGTGTGTGCATGTATTTCTTTTTCAGGATCATTATTTGAATTGTATTTCGTGTGTTTTATTAGTGATTTTTGTTATGTAAAGTGTATCTCTGTGTGTATAAGTTATTATTAGAAAACAAGGGATCAAAGTTAAGATTACATTAGAAAATCATAACTGCAGTTTAGGTAGGAAAGGTAGCTACCCGGATTTAATGGGAAAAATATTGAGAACATAGGTAAAATTTGTAAATACAGTTGTAGATCATATTTCATTCATTAGAATATACGTTCAATATTGTTCCAAACTAATGAACTGTGTTTACTTGCTAATTGGTAATTAGTTGAACCATGACGAACCCACCCCTGACAGGGAATTTTACCTTTCATTAGAAGTATTCCCAGGTTTGCGTGACGGTGCAGCCGCACGTCACGGAATAAAGTAGATTAAAGATTTACTTTTGTAACCAAGTAGAGAAAGCGGTTACAATATATATTTCAATTCATTTCTCAATTCTTTAAATTTATATATAAAAGGTTTATTTGTTTCTGTATTTTGAGAAGAAATGTGATAATTAAGCGAACAATAATTTTATTAAGCTGAGCGAATAATATACATTAATAAATGGGTGAACTTTAGCATTATAAAACACGCGGGATAGTGTTCAGCGTTACTTTGAATATCCCTTATTAATAAATCCTCTTTCAATTATATATTGCTTTTAAACGTTATTTATTAGGAAATTAAACAGTTTAATGCCTAAAATCATGAATCATACCTAGACTTCTGATTTTAGGGAAAATGCCTATTTGGATGTTGTGAAACGCAATTGCAGATGTTTACGAATCATGACAAAATAGATGTACTGAAAGCATCTAATATGTCTAAAATGTCCTAAAAAGGACGGTTGATGTCTATTTTAATATGTTTTTGCCTAAAACAAGTGATTTTTAAGAACAATCGTATTTTAAATGCTAAATTTTGAAATTCGTTTTACGGAAACGCAAAAACTTTTCCGAAATGCAAATATTGTGTGGTCGAACAGCGCACCGAAATCTTTCACTCAAAGTGCCGAACAAAAGAAGCCCTGCAAGTCAACATAATAAGGATGTTTCACGCTCGTCTCCGATCAGCACGCACGACTTGGGCAATTGCACCCATTCGTGATGCAGCTGCGCTGCTGACAGGTTGAGGCTTATCGCCGCACGCGTCGTCTGCGAAGTCCAGGCGAGAAAAGCGACAGACAGGCCAGGCAAAAGCCTACTCTCGGACAGGCGTATATTACAAAATACTGTTCAGTGTTTAAATGGTACGTGTGGTACAAGTTTTTTGGGGGGGTGAGGAGAAGGGACGAGTGAAAATGTTCTAGGAGACGTGAGCATAAAAAATGTAATTAATTTGTTTCCTCCTATCAATCTATGTCAGTAAAAAGTTCATTTTTAGCCTTAAAAATTATTGCAAGACAAGACATAGACATAGACAAGACAACCTTATTGTAGAAAATTTGGATTATATACTATACTGCTACTTATGAATGTGAAGAAAATATGCTTGTAGTCTCTCTCATAAATATAAAAATACTTTTCCCTGCATAATAAAAATTGCCTAATTTAATCCTTTTGAGACAATTTCTACATGCCAGAAATATAACTTTTTCATGTCTATTTTTTGCCTGACTTAGTAATTCTGTAACCTATTTTAAGTGCAGCAAACGTCGATTTTAATGCATATTAGTGCCTAGTTTCGTAATTTTTTTGCCTATTTTAGGTGCTTAAATCAAACCTTTTTGTGAGTAAAATTCCGAGGTCTAGTCATAACACTCAAATTTTTACTCTCAAAAAGAATAGTATTTCCCGTTTATTAGATGTAGATAGAGTTAAAGGTGGTGATATGAACCATTTATATAATATGAGCCCCCTTGGTATCTTTTCATATCTCGCAAACATTCTAGCACGAACAATTTTAACTAGTTTAATAACTCCTATTGCCAATATAGCTTTGTGGTTCAGTTGTATATGCGAGCTGATGTGAAACAGAGGTGTTCGTGTTTTCACGGTTCTAAAAGCTTTGGAAGGTATGTCTCTGGTTTTTAATTAGAGTTGAGTTCGCTTAGACCTATCCTAATTTTCAACGAATGAAATACAATATGTTTTAAGTGTTGTTTTTATGCATTCACTCTGTAATTTCGAACCTATCATAGACCGGTTTTAGTTTGCAGAATTGGCGATGGTTGTAAAACGAGCCCCGAACTATGGTGCGTATACGAGCGTATATATACGTATGAGCCCCAAACTTTAACTGGCTTGCATTACATACACTACAACTTGTGTTCGTACTATTTTTGTGTTAGATGCCACCAACGATTCTAGGGCTGAAACAAAAAGGAACTATTGGAGCTACAGAATGGCACAGATTTTCTCGTAGTAGCTAATTTCCTAATTTCTTTGGTCGGGGCTTACTTTTCGGTCGTGCCCCATCCTTATGCCAGCAACCATTTATCGCCGCCCGAACATATTTTCACTTATGCTCAATTTTTCGGTTTCTAATGGCAGAACCGAAAAATTACTTTAAGAATATTATTGAAGAGTAAAACCTCGTTCTAAATGGAAATTTTCATTGAAAAATTTGGTATGGTTTTTGGCTTTGTATTTGTTTTTGGCTTTGGAAATGGCTTTTAAGCGTTGCGAAATGTGTTAATGCGAAAAGCTCTTTTTTAAAGAAAACTATTTCGATTTCGAAAAGCTTTATTGGAAGTTGTGTGAATCTGCCACTCACAAATGCAATAATATATACAAATCGCCGATAATGTGCAGTATTGAAGACATGAGAGAAATTTCAACAACATTACATTTGTGTAATTTTTGAAAAAAACAAAATAATACAGCAAAATGAATTTTATGTCATCTGAAACACTGCAATTAGCTTTATCCGTACAAAACGTCTGAAGAAAAAAATTGGAACCGTTTTTGAGAAAACGTTGTTTGAGTGTTTCTGAAAATGCGGAAATTTGAGCTCATTGTTACTCAACAGAAAACTGTTGAGTTTTCAATAAACTTTATAGGACATAATTTAATGTACATGTGCACACAAGTCGAAATAAAAGTGGAGGCTCATATTATCACCTAGCACAGAAGATTGCATTTTAATTAAAATAATTTATTAATCTAGATTTAAAAATATGTATCCTACAGTTATGTATAAACATTTTTGATCATAATAAACAATAAATATTTTCAATATTTCGATATATGATTCACTGAGAAAAACGCATTTTTGAATTAACAGTACGGACCGTTCAAATAACTATGAGGATCGTCACTTCTGTGTTCAATTAATCTAATTAATAACATTCAATAATATTCGATTAAATAATTTACAAAATTGAAAACAGTGCATGTTGTTACAGCACAATTAATTAAAACCATTCATATAAACGAATATTTTCGTGTTCACAATAGCGCTCAAATTTGCCCAATGAAATATCCGAAATCCCGCTTCTGATTACAGGTAATGATTTCGATTGTATGCAGCATTTCACTTAATGTAATGGACATTTTTACAGACCACTACACTGATTGCACGCATATTACATGTCTTTCTGATGTTCTCCACATGTCCATCTCCTACATTTCAAATACCATATCTTTATCGTTTTGTCTCCTTCCCTTTCACAAGCACGACGTACTCTGGTGACTGATGGCTTTTCAAAGTCAACAGTTTGCTCATCCTCAAACCAAGTGACAGTCGGCCCCTCCTCATATCACCTGAAACTTGCGGAATACCGAGATCGGCGTTGTATCTGAGATTTAATCATTTCCCAGGCAATGTCCTACAAAAATCTCCTTCATGGCACGGACACGAACTTATGTAAGTTCAAATACTTCTCTGATTGGAGCTAATTTATCATCCACTTGCCGAGAATTACGTGTATTCACAATATCGAAACGCAAGCATCTGTAAAGAAAACGAAATCTTTTTTCACTCAGTAAGAAAATAAGACTCGAATCCATTGCCTTTAGAGTTATTCCACAACTGCTTCAATTTTTTCTCGAACAATGCATCGTACGAATGACGTAAAGAATGCCAATAAAATATCTTATTTCTGTGTAATCTATCAATAATGCATCTCTTTCTCGAGTAAATCTTGAATGAACCTATTTAATGTACACATTAGTACTAGAAACAATTATTTTTAATTATGCCATCAAGATATAAATGCAAGGCTTCTATTGGAGTTTTTGACGAAACGAGGTCTACCTTTGCACTCTCGAAGATGAATAATGATGTTCTTTGTTGGAATATGCTCATTTTTCCTCGTTTCCGCTTTCGCAGTAGAGGGAAAGTTATGTAATGCTGCGCGAAAAAACGGCGAATTTTAGGCAGAAAAACGCTCAATTCCAAGGCCCTAGGAATAAACTAGTGGTACTACAGAATAGCTCAGACTTCCCCGTGTTAGTTTTCTATTTCCTTTGGTGTCGGCTAGCTATTCGGACAAGACAAGAACTTTTGTTACCTGTCATCTATTGTCGCCCAAAGTACATTTTCTTGACATTTTCTTAATTTTTCGATTTTTTTTCGATTTTCGTAGAACGGAAATATTAATTTCAGAATTTAAAAGAACAGTAAAACCTCGTCATAAATGGCAATTTTTTGATAAATTTGGACCCGTTTAAAAGAAAGGTGCTTAAGCGCTAGTAAAAATGTGAATTTTAAGCTCATTTTCACAAAAAATTTTTGACTTTTAGAAAAACTTTATTTGAAGTTATTTCAAGTATATGCACTCACAAATACATTAGTGTTTACAAATTGCTGGGAATGTGCATATCAACAGCGTGGAGATCTTTAAAAAATTACATTTGTGTAATTTTGCAAAAACAAAAAAAAGAACTTTACGACATATTAAAGAGTGCAATTAGTATCATCCGTTCGAAAAGTTCAAGACAAAATTTGTAGCCATTCATGAGAAAATGGCGTTTGAGCATTTCTGAAAATGCGGAATTTTGAGCTAGTTTCACAAAAAATGGTTGAGTTCTCGAGAAACTATACTAGATATTATTTAAAGCACATGTACTCGTTAATACAATAATGTGAACAAATAGCCACTGATGTAAAAATCTCTATCTTCAATTTTGTAGTTGTAAGACGGCAAGACGGTTTTTCGGCAAGACGCCGAACAAAATTCCAACTTTTCCAATTAAAAAAATCAGAGTTAACCGTGAAAATCGGACCACCTTAATAAGTGTATTCTACTCTTTTCTTACAAGAAATGTAAAGAAAAAATTTGGAGCCACTTTTGAGAAAATGTCGAAAATGTCCGGGAGGCTTCTTGTAACGTACCCCCAAGTTTTGAAGAACGTTTTTCAAAATCGCGGCGCCTCCAGTGGAACCAGATTGACCGGGGAATATCCATTTTGGAAGAAATCGGACGTGTGATTTAGGCGCTAGAGTTGTTCAGACACCGTACGGACAGACGGACGAACGGATGGACGGACGTTTTGAAAAGAACCACTTTTTCGGGACCCCAAAACGTGTATTACCGTTGAAATCTCGAAATCGATTTTCCGCAGCATTTCATAACTTTCCCTATACTCCGTATTTACTCCGTACATACGTACGTATACGGGAAGGTAAAAAGTGGAAAAATCCAGATGATAAATTTAGAAGAAAAGCTCTAAAATGTCACATAGCCAGAATCCGTGTTTTGTGGGTTCTTGATACAGAATAATCTATTGACGGCAAAACCTGACTGTCCGTTCGTCTGTCCATCTGACTGTGAACATCGGTTCTGGCTAGACCATTCAGCCGATTTTCTCAAAAATTGATATCCCCTAATCAGACTGGTGTCGCAGCCCCTTGAATTTGAAGTCAATATTTAAATTTTGGGTGTACTTTACATGAAGCCCCTGGAACATTTTCGAAATTTTCAAAATAATGGCTCTAACGTTTTTGATTAAACCTTGTTATTCGATAGTGTGAAGGACGTTTAAGAGAATGGCGCAAGTCTCACGCTCGTTGAAAACCCTGATTTTTCGAAAATTGAAAAATCATTTTTTTTGGCGTCTTTCTGCAACAATAATTATGGAGATAATTTTTTTCTTAATGAAATGTGTTCATCAAATGGCTCCATCGTTTTTGATTAAATTTTGTTGTTGGATAGTCTGAAGGACTTTAAGAAAATGGTCCAAGTCTCATGTTCGTTGAAATGCCTCAAATTTAAAATATTAAACGGTTTTCGGCGTCTTCCTTCAACTACAATTGTGAAGATACATTTTTTCTTAATAAAATGTGTTCATCAAATACACATTCAAATAAGGTCATGTTGAATTTTTTTGAAAGTATGAGAATTTTTTGTGTAATTTGGAGACAAACATAAGTCGCCCACTCCCAATTTACTGCACTTCGTGAGCGTAAAATCACTGGTGTATGCTATGTAAGTTAGAATTTATATATTATTTCGTATTTCATTGTTTATTTCTTGCATTTGAACTTTTGTTATGCGTTTTAAAATTAATCTATTAGAAATTATTTAAAATCTGTTTTAAATTGCGTTAAATGTGAGAACTTAAGGCTCGGACGTTAATGCTGTTTCAAAACGAGAATATGCATGCAAATGTACTGTAACATTAAAAAAAATGCACCAAAACTACTAAAATATGCTCTAAGAATTAAGTTTCATTTATTCATGAAAAATTACAAAAATTTTAATTTTAACAATTAATTTTGCATTTTCGTCTCCACTTTTGTCTCCGTTTTTTGGTGCACAACAATAATTTTCTCTTATGAAGTGTTTGCAAGGCGGGAAAGTAAAATATCCTCCAACACGTGGTGTAGCCAGAATCTCTGTCCTTTGTGGGTCCTTGATACCGAAAAACCAATTGAAAACAAAACGTCCGTCCGTCTGAGAACAACACTAGGGCCTAAACCATACGAACGATTTCTTCCAAAGTGAATACTCCCCGGTCGATCTGGTTCCACTGAAGGCACCGCGATTTTCAAAAAGCTTTCTTCAAAATTTGGTAGTACTTTACACGAAGCTCCCTGTACATTTTCGAACTTTTCTCAAAAACAGCTGCAAATTTTTTCTTTAAATTTATTGTAAGAATAGAGTAAAATACACTTATTAAGGCGGCATGGTTCCGATTTCACGGATAACTCAAAATTTCCGAAAATTGCATAAGTTTGAATTTTTTCGGCCTCTTCCTACGACTACAAAATTAGATACAGATTTTTCCTTCAGATGAAATTTGTTCTCCATAGTGAGTTCTTTCATTAAAGTCATGTACATGTTTTTGAAAATTTTGATAGTTTTCGCGCAATATTGCATGCAATAAGAGCAATTTTAAAAAATAACAAAAACAAGTTATTATCAAAAACGGCTCCAAATGTTTTCCCAACTTTTGGTAGTGTTAATACTAAATGAACTCGATGAGACGACATAAACGACATTATTTCTCCATCTTTTGTTTTTTCAAAAACTAAGAAAATGATTTTTTTTACTTCTCTCACATCGTTAATATGTATATTAGCGGCCGTTCATTCACATTATTATGTTTATAAATACATGTGCTTTAAATAATATCCAGTAAAGTTTCTCGAAAACTCAACCTTTTTCTGTGAAAACTAGCTAAAAAATTCTGCATTTTCAGGAACACTCAAACGCCATTTTCTCAAAAAATGGCTCCATATTTTTTCTTCAAACTTTTCGAAAGGATAGTGCAAATTGCACTCGCACTTGTTTGTTTTGTTGTTGTTATTTTAAAAAATTAAACAAATGTAATGTTACACATATTTACAGCAATTGGTAAACACTGTTGTATTTGTGAGTTAAAGTGCTTCAAATGACTTCTTTTGCAGTTTTTCGAAATCACAAAAGATTCCTGTGAAAATGAGATCCAATTTTCGCATTTACAGTTGCGCTTAAACGCAATTTTCTTAAAACTGCTGCAAATTTTTCCAAGAAAATTGCCACTTAGGACGAGGGTTTACTGTTCTTTAAAATTCTGAAATTTAATTTCCGTTCTACTGTTAAGAAACCGAACAATTAAGAAATTGTCAGAAAACTGAGGTGTGGGCGGCTGGCAAGAGTATGTGGCAATTGCATCTTACATTGGGAGTCCGATGCCTTCGGGATTTAACATCTGCGTAAAGCAGTATCAAAGCCAGCTATACGCTGCTGCTGCTGCTACTACTACATTCAGGTAGCTCATATAAAAGATTATGCGCAGAAATCATTGCAATTTATATTGACTAGGTAAATGTTGGATTAATTTTATTAAAATGTTTTAAATAAAACTATTTGAATTGATAACAAGTGTGTCTAGAAGTCTTCTAAGCAATACACTAGTTTCAAGCTGGCATACGTTTTCTTTGAAAAAATTAATATTTTTTCACGAAGATTAGTAAATAGTATTGAAATGTTTATAGTTCCTTTTATTAATTAATATATTTAACGTCAAAAACAATTAAAAACTTTGTGTGTTACAGTGCTTAAAATTACTTCGAATGAAGTTTTTTGAAAACACAAAAGGTTTCTGTCAAAAAGAGCTTCACATTTCGAAATTTTAGTAGCGCTTAAACGCCCTTTGCTTAAAATGGCTCCATTTTTTAAAAAAAGAAAATTGGCATTTTAGACTAGGTTTTACTCGTCTTTAATATTCTTAAAATAATATTCTACTATTACGCAACCAACAAATTAAGAAAACGTTTTAAATAATGCAATTTCGGGGCGATAGGTGGCAGCTGGCAAGAATATGTGGCCAGCCCGAATAGCTAGCCGAGACCAAAGGAAATAGAAAACTAATTCGGGAAAGTCTGTGCTATTCTGTAGCACCACTAGTTTCCTTCTAACGTTTTATAGGGATATTGGTGAATAACATAAAAGCCTTGCTGCTGTATTCTTTTGTTTTCGCGCGTTTTCTTGCACTCCCATTTCCTCAAATACGAGAGGAGAGGAGCTGGTTACTTTGAAAACGGGGCTATTATATCACATCTGTAGCTCAGTTTTACTTTCTTGCCCTTCGTAAGAAAAGAGAATATCATAAACGTGCCCCGGAAATCGGCTAATTTTGACAGAAAAAAACGTTATTACGTGACCCCAGAAACGAAAAATAGATAAATCGTGTTCTTATATATAGTAGTAAATTAGTCCCTCTAACACGTTTATGTTATCTGATAGAGTATATTTAGCATCATATTCGCCAAAAGTTTAAAGAAAAAATTTGGAGCCTTTTTTCAGAAAATCATGTTTTTGTAATTTTTTAAAATTGCACATATTGCACGCAATATTGCGCAAAAACTACTAAAATTTTCGAAACAATGTATATCACCTTAAACAAAGATCTTACTTTGGAGAACACATTTTATTTGAAGGAAAAATCTGTATCTTCAATTTTGTAGTTGGAGAAAGATGCCGAAAAATTCAAACTATCACCATTTTCGAAAATTCAGAGTTATCCGTGAAAATCGGACCTATGCCATCTTAATAAGTGTATTTTCCTCTATTCTTACAAGAAATTTAAAGAAAAAATTTGGAGCAGTTTTTGAGAAAAGTTTGAAAATGTCGGGGGGGCTTCATGTAAAGTACCCCCAAATTTTAAAGAATCTTTTTCAAAATCTCAAAGCTTCGACTAGAACCAGATCGACCGGGGAATATCCATTTTGGAAGAAATCGTACGTATGGTTTAGGCGCTAGCAGTGTTCACGGACAGACGGACACAAACGGACGTTTTCCTTTCAATTGGTTTTTCGATATCAAGGACCCACAAAATAGGGTTTCTGGCTACACCACGTGTTAGGGGATTTTTTTCTTAATTTAGCAACTGATTTTATCCACTCTTTCGTTATCACGGCCCGGCAATGAATTTTTTTCCGCCGAAAATTGGCCATTTTTTTCGCGCAGCATTTCATAACTTTCCAGATTGTAAGTATATTACTCCGTATATATGTATGTATACGGGAAAGTAACTAGAGGTTCTACAGAATGGCACAGACTTTCCCGTATTAGTTTTCTATTTCCTTGGGTCTTCACTAGCTAATCGGAATTGCCACATACTCTTTCTTGGCAGCTGCCGTCTACCAACGCCAAAAGCATATTTTTGTGTCATTTTCTTAATTTTTCGGTTTCCTATTGGTAGAACGGAAATATTAATTTTAGAATATTAAAGAACACAAACACCAAGTCCTAAATGGCAATGTTCTTTTAAAAATTGTGTGCCGTTTGAAAAAATACATAGCGTTTTAGCGCTTCTAAAAATGCGAAATTTGAAGCTCATTTTCACAGAAAATTTTTGAGTTTTCAAAATACTGTATTTAAAGTTATTTGAAGCACTTACACTCACAAATATAATAATGTGGCCAATTGGAAAAAAATTGCCAATTTTCGTCAGAAAAAATTCATTCCCGGACAATGAAAATGTGGGTAAAACGCGTTGCTAAATGGAGAAAAAAATCCCCTAACACATGGTGTAGCCAGTATACCGATTTTGTAAGTCCTTGATACCGAAAAACCAATTGAAAGGAAAACGTCTCTCTGTCTGTCTCTAAACACCTCTAGCGCCTAAACCATTAATAGATTTTTTTCCAAATTAAGGAAAGCCACGTCCATCTGGCTCTAGTCGAAGCTTTGAGATTTTGAAAAACTTTCTTCAAAATTTGGGGATACTTTACGTGAAGCCCCCCGGACAGTTTCAAAATTTTCTCAAAAATGTCTTCCAAATTTTTTCTTTAAATTTGTTGTAAGAATAGAGTAAAATACACTTATTAATGTGACATAGATCCGATTTTCACGGTCAACTCTGAATGTTTTAAAACTACAAAAGTCTGAATTTTTTTCGGAAATTACAAAATTTTCTCCAATTACAAAATTGAAGATAGAGATTTTTCCTTCAAATGAAATTTCTTCTCCAAAGTGAGTTCCTTCCATGTACTTCTTTTTGAAATATTTAGTATTTTCGCGCAATATAACGTGCTATATATTTAATTTAAAAAAATTCAAAAACATTTTTTTAAGAAAGGCTCCAAATTGTTTTCTTTAAACTTTTGGTAGGGATAGTGCCTAATGTACTCTAAGAAATGACATAAACGTCAAATTGCCATTTAGGTCGGGGTTTTAGTGTTCTTTAATATTCTAAAATTAATATATCCGTTCTACCACTAGGAAAGCGAAAAATTAAGAAAATGCCAAAAAAAAAAGTACTTTGGGTGGTGATAGATGGCAGCTGGCAAGAGTATATGGCAAGTATGAAAGCTAGGCGGGACCCAAGGAAATAGAAAACTAACACGAGATTGTCTGTGCCATTCTGTAGCACCACTAGTTCTTTTCTTGAATTCACAAACAAGTCTTTAATTTGTAAAAAGGTGTTTGTTTTAAGATAATCCCTGCCACGAAAGATTACTTCTCCATTTTGGTCTTCGTCAGCCCAAACTTTTCTTTTCGGCTGTTTTTCATAATATGTAATTTTGATTACATCCTTGGCCAATTACTCAATGTAATCATAATGGCGTCTCTGTTCCGTGAAATATCCAAGAGAGCTACATAATCTCTGATCAATAAAACATCCACAGTTCCACTTTGGATGGCGTTGCTAATTTTATAGTAGGCAAAATAGATATTCGTCAGAATTGTTACTTTTTCATTATTTATGCATGTACACCAAAAGTGTAAGGGTATCTACAAAAACTACAGGTAATGCTAAGTTGCTTATGCATTGGTCAACGCACAAAACCTACAAATTGCAAAGCAATTTGCGTCATTCAACAGGACATACCGGCCGCCTAACCGTCTCGAGTTTGAGCGATAAATGGTGGCAAGAGATCATTAGGTAGTTTTTGTAACCCCGAATGGTAAAGCACTCGAAAGCGATATCGATATGAATAACGGGTCAAATCGAGAAAGAGCTTTTGCACGTTTAGCTCGAAACGTGTAAGTCGCAATGGAAGAAGTTCCAAATTGCGGCAACAGAGTGCCGCTCACCTGCACAGTGAACTTGTGATCAGCTGTTCTGTGCGTAGACAAAGTAACCTCCCAAATCCTTTTGTGCTCTGTGGTTCTGTGATGCTCATGTTACTAGTTTGGGACTTTTGTAAATTTTCATTACTTGTTTACATAACATTTGATAATAAATGAAATTAGTATTAAAATTTGTACCCAGATTCACATATTAATACTAGTATTCCTTTATAAAATATATAACAGAAATGAAGTACGTAGTATGTGGATTAAAATGAAGCGTAATATTCAACAAAAGGAACAAGAGCAGAATGGAAGTGAGAAATACAAATATGTTTCTTCCCTAATTCATTTTGTTAACCAAGGTATTCACTATTTCAGTAATATTTTGGAATAATATTTTCTTCATACAAATAATGTGCCACGAAGTCTACAGTTGACATAACCACAAAGTCTTCACTGGACATAACCTACACTATGACATAACTACGTATGTAAGTAAATTACAGACGTCCTCTTCAGTTTTCAGATTTAATGGTACATTAATACTAGAGAGGTGCTTCACAGGTCATGGGTGTGGTTCAAGTCAAGTAATCAAAACCTTTAGTAAATTTGTAAGCAAGTGATGAAATATAATGCAATTAACTTATACAAAAAATCTTCCTGTGAATACCGATGTATATCATTTGACTCACTAATTATAAATGATAGAAATCTTCTATTTTTTTAAATTTTATTTCATTTTTTTCACATTTTTTCTTCTCCGGTAGAATTCACTTTGACCTATACAGCGATTTTTCTAAGAGCGACTCTCAAGGAAACTCAAATCCCATCTTCGCGATGGAAATCCCATCTTCCCATCTCGATCAGGTTTTTCGTCCAGTTTCCCTGATCCTTGAGCAAATGCTGAGATGGTCCCTTGTTTTTCTTCTGGACATAAATGTAACTTCATTATTTGTGCACGTCTTCTGAATATCAGTGGGAAATATAGTTATTCAAATTATCGTTTTTCATATTATCGCGGCAAAAAGTATTATTCTTTTATGAAGAACATGAGGGTTCAGGGTAGGAATTTATAGCTAATTTACCTTTGACAATATATTTTATTATATAGGAGCAAATATTTTTGTCAACAAAACTCGAAAAAAAAACTCTCTTTTCTATATTCAAAATTCGTGGTTTAGGATAGAGACCACAGAATTATGAAAACGTGCACAAAATTCACTTCTCCCCATAGCTCGTCACACGCAGTTTTTAACTGTTTTTGACGTAAATAAATAAAAGAATATGTCACGGCATTTCGCGTCTTTCTCAGTCGTTCCGCTAGATTTCGCACGATCGCGACCGTATGAAGCAGTGCTTGCGATCATGAGACTTCTACCGGCAAGACCGAGAAAAGACGCGAAATGCCGTGACATATTCCATCGCGAAGATGGGATTTGAGTTTCCTTGAGAGCCGCTCTTAGAAAAATCGCAGTATAACCAATGAATTAACTATAGTGCGATTTTTCTAACGCTGCCCCTCAAGCCCATTAGGCCGCGATGGAATATCACACGGTATTTCGTGTCTTTCTCGATCTTGCCGGTAGAAGTCGCATGATCACAAGCTCAGCTTGTGACAAAACCCTGTGGGCGTGCAAAAACTCTGTTGACGCTTCCAGCAATAGGAAGTTCCAATTTCGCATCACTTTAGTGCATCTGCTCATGCGCAGAAGATCGATAGTACTTCACGTTCGAGGGTGCAAAACTTTATATTCTTTCGACGCGGTTGGCGCATCCGATGACAGGCCAAGTTTCGATATCTTCGTTTTCGATAATCCTAGAGCCGGAACTAGCGTTGTTAGAATCATAGAGTAAAGATACCTCTTTAGTCTATGATGGAATTGCGGCGTTTGTACCTTACGCCATGCAGTGTTGTCAAACCAAATTAGATTACACTACGAGAAAGTTATATTACAAGATTAAATTTGTAATTTAAAATTGTAAATTTGTATTATGCTATAGTTTTAGCAAGTACGTATGTAGAAAGAATAAAACTTATTTTCAAGTTAAAAATGTTAAAAAGTTGTTTTTAAATTCGTACGGAAAATATTATTAACGTCCGAATTATTTATTTTTAACTTTTGAATAAATTGTCAAACTGCCACCCCCAAAACTTTGCCGCTCTAGGCTGCAGCCTATTTAGAAATCCGGCCCTGCTGGCACCGCTGTGGGGAAATGCAATTCCTTAAAACGTTCACGGGTGATAGTGCAACTCTTTTCGATATTAATGTACTATTTTTACTTTCTCTTTTAAGTCATTGCTTTGATAAAGCTTCAGAGAAAGTTGCCTTACACAAATCGATGCAAAATTTCATCATTTGTCATTTGTAAAATGAAATACTTTTACAATTCTCAGTATTAAAAAATTGTAAGCTATCTCCAACGTCTTTTACATGAGAAGCAATTGAAAGTTCAAAGAATTCTGTAAATTAGGCTATCATCATAAAAAGCATATTGATTGCATTAAAAGATAGGCCTACTGCATACATTACTTCATTGTATTACACTCCTTCAGCAACCTCTAGCAGAAACGAAAATGGTAAGTAGATCTTACTTTTCCTTGTTGAGTGGCTTACCACCGTCAAGTGCATCAATTATTTGTACAATATTGGCAATTTATGAGCTAATTATTCAGTTCAGTTATTAAGGAGACAAGCTCCTTCCATCATATCGCCAGGATGTGAACGTACAACCGTTTCCTGTCAAAATGGGATGATTCGTCACCTTCAATATCGTCCTCCACCTCCAGTTATTCCTTTCTGCTTTGCAGCAGTGGTCTTCGGCATTGTAAAAATAGTATTTCTCAATTTCTTCTAAATTTGACTTAATTTGTTGGAAATTGCACCAAATTAGATCATTCAGCAGGTCACCTACCTTGTTTTTCTACACCTTCCTTTCAACCTTCGGTACAACAAACTTAAGAAGAGTAAAGGGTTCTGATTTTGACATACCTGGTTCGTTTTTATGAACACTGAAGTGATATTGTAGCTTAATCCATCTACCAGATGAGGAACGCAGACCAAATTTTTACCGATGTGTTCTTCAATATCATGTTTCACAAATGACCACGCGTCGACCACATTGCATGTTTTCAAACTTGCCAAATTACGGTTGAGCACAACATCCAAACTTTTTTTATTAATTGCATCGGGCTCCATTTGTGGAAGTTTTCAAGCAATTGATAAGTTAATTTCAGCGTGTATGTTTCTACAGGGATCGGCAACAATATAAACAATTAACAATTCGGGTTGCCAGGAAATGATCATCGTCGCGAATTTATCAGAAATGTGTAACGTTGGAGGTTGTTTTGATCATGAAATCGTGAATTACGTACAAATTATTTCGAAACTTCATGCGTGGTGATCGTGAGTATTAAAAGGGGATTTTAATCAGTATTAAAATCGGTATAGGGATTTTTGAGAGCGTTGCAGGACAATTTCTTAACGTCAGGTTGGCAGACAGAGTTGCAATGTTTTGTTATCGTCTACATTTCATTTCGTAAACTCGGAGTACAATCATGATGGCTGACTTCGATGCAATATACGAGGAAGAAGAAGAAAATGAGGGACCTTTGGAAGAAACATACGTTGCAATGGTTCCAGATCCCGTTGTCGTGAGAGGAGCAGGGAACATGACAGTGTGAGTAATAAATCTAGTGTTCTAGGTATCCTGTTTTCTTCTGAATGTGATACGTCTGCAAACAATGGTTTGTTTTCGTGTTGTCCTTTATTTCATTTGCTGAAATATTGTGTTTACACCTTACACGCATAAAAATGTAATGTAGATGTTCCGAATAGCGTGCATACGTGACTCGATCTTGTTATTTTCAAATTTCTATATTTGTTGGCAATAGCCTTGAGATGAAGGGTGGAAGCTTTAGGTTGGGAAATTTTAGAACTAATCAGTACCATAATGATGCTAATTGATGATATAATTGAAGAAAAGTTATCGTTAAGGTCATTTGTGCTTGTGTCTTTACTTTGTAAACATTTGCACTTGTGTTAATGTGTAATTAATTAAGTTACCTTTTCCTTTGTTAGGTTTGGCCTGAGCAATAGGTTTGATTCAGAATTTCCCAATGGCCTTGTTTCACGTGTTGCTCCTGAGGAGTATAAGGCTACAGTAATGCGTGTTAACAGCATCCTGAAGAAAACACTTCCTGTCAATGTTAAATGGTTGTTCTGTGGATGTGTATGTTGCTGTTGCACTTTGGGGTGTTCACTGTGGCCTGTGATTTGTCTCAGTAAGAGAGTAAGTTCAAAAAAGGAAAATTGTTATTTTGGAATGTTAGAATTATGGAACTTTGCATGTAATAATTATGATAATAATAATATTAATAATAGTAATATAATTTTTTTAGACTCAGCATTCTATAGACAAGTTATTGGAATGGGAAAATAGCCACTTGTATCATAAATTAGGTCTCCATTGGCGGCTTGCTAAACAGCGTTGTGATTCTTCATCCATGATGGAATATGTAGGTATTTGAATATATTTGTATCTGTTTAAGAAAATGATTCTTTGAACATTGGTTTTACTATTTGTATTTCTGTTTCAGGTTCTTCTTATTGAATTCATTCCAAAAATTCCAATCTATAGGCCAGATTAATCAAGATTAAATTGGTGTTGTAATACTGCATGATATTTTTTCCCATTTTTAACAATATGGCGTGCAGATATTGACAACATTGAGCAGGACCTGAAGTGCATAATGGGCCTCAAGATCTGGAATTCTGACACAAGATTTTCAAGCCACATTTACAGCACGCTTAGTGATTGTGATTTTCTAATTGTATTAGAACTACTGATCAGTAGATGGCGAACAATTAAGTGCAAGAATCAGTTGTAGGTCATATTCACTTTTATTGATATTTAAAGATGTACCATGTGTCATCATGGCCAGACAAGGACAAGAAGAATCTGATTAGTTCTCTTGAATTGTTCAACTAAAATTATGCATTGATGCTGCTGATAGACTTAGTTAGCAGTTTTCATATGCATGCCTGGTGCCTATTTGCACATCACTGCTTTGTGTCAACTAGAACCAGTTCTCACATTTTGCATGCATTAATCTTAACATTTGAAGTGGATTGATACAAAAGTATATTTTGTTCTCCAGCGATGTGATTCCACTTTTGTATGAATAACCTAGTTGTTTGTTATTAATTATAATTATTTCTGTTTGTGAATATGGTGGTACAATGTTAAGAGACACAAGAACCTACATTAAATAGAAAATATTTTGTTTTAAAACGTAGCTTTGAGCAGTGCTTGCACTGAGCTGAAGTTCCCTGTCAGGCTGACATGCACAGTCGAGATACCAGACAATATACTTTCTGTAGATTGTTGTTAATAACTGTTACTTTGCTGGTAGGGCACATCTTGTCACAAATAACAAATGAAGACTGAGTCTTGTTTTTGTATTGAAGGAAGTGTGTCTAAAGATACTATTTATTTCAAATGTTTTACCTAAGTAAGTGCTTTGTACTAGAGACAATTTTTATAATTTCTTTTTTTAATCACAGAAATAGTAGTGGTAAATCTGATTGATATATGAATCTGGAACTTACAACTGCCATGGAAAGTGCATGTAAGTCAGGCAGGTTTTTTTAAAGGTGTAGAGCAGGTGGTGTGTGAAAGTTTAATGTGAGTAGTGTACTGAAGAGAAAAGAGCAATTGAATATTTGGATGACAACTGTACATTTTTGATGTGGAAGATAGTGCCGAATGTATGACGGGTAATAGAATCTCACATCTTGCAGACAGTAGGGTAATAAATGAATTTTATTTTGCGAATTTTGAGATTTCTTTTCAACAAACTTATATTTAATGGCACAAATGCCATTTAGTGCTCAAATTGTAATTTGCATGTTAATGCACAATGAATTCATGTTAAAGAAAAATGGAAAATGCACATTTAATTTTCTTAATCGAATGAAGGCCTAAGAAAGATAATTAATTTTATTCTCTTATTTGTACTTGTTTAATGGCCAGTAACAGTAATTGTGGTTATGATTTTTCTAATTATCAGTGTAAGTGTTAGTGACCAACTGCACTAGGAAATTTGTGACAAACGTGTTGACGAGTTTAGACCTTTGTGTATGGCATATGCATACTCAAGCAATTACAGAATTAAGTTCTAGCACAGTGTTATGATTGAATTGTTTGGGTTAACTCGTCATACTGTAATTTCTATCTGTTTGTGGCTAAAAACTTTAACTAATGCGAGACATGCTGTGTGCTGAATTTGTGTAAATTGTGTAATATACCATGCTTATGGACTAACTATAAATATCAGTCAAATGGGATTAGAATATGAGGGACCAGTCAGATTGTAATGGTGTTTGTTGGTATATCTTCTTTATAAGGGTAGAAGCAATTTTTGTAAATATTATTATGTAGATATAAATGTTACAAAAAGTCTATTTGATCTCGTATAACTTATTTCAAATTTTTGAGAGTATGCTTTTGTTTCGAGATGCCTGGATGTTTCCAGAGCTCCCTAATTCTTTGGTACTGAGTACATAATGTATTTGTTTCATTTATATTGTATCGTGCATTTCAAGAAGTTTGAAAACTTGCTGAAAATGTGAATGGTTGATATTTATAGCTAGCCCCATGATTATTGATGGGCTGTACATGTCATATATTCTATATTTCCGTTATCTAATACTGTTAAAATTTGTGTATGCTTACAATTTTGTGATAATATAAGAATTACTCTCAACATTTATATATAATTATTAAACTTCATCAACTTTGGAAGTACTGACATTTTATTGTCTCTTCCTAATAAAGATATACCACATCTTTTATTGTTATCATTGACCCTTAAATGCACTTCTAATTGAATTAGATAAATAATTTATTTAATTTTGTCAAGTATAAGATTTCCTTTTCTTTTCATAGGTAAAAGTCGTTCAAAAAGAGTCTAATTGAAAGGGTCTAAGCTTTATAACTTTAAAATCTGTGTTGCTCTCTTTCTTCCTTCCTTGACGTGACCCTGTTTAGGAAATCAGCCCAAACTCTTCTGTGCACTTGTGTTTGCCCATTGAACACAACTTGAGGAAAGATTTTCGTAGTATTTGTTGGATCACATTTTGTAAAACAAAATCAATCTGCAAGAGAACTAAAGTGAGAAAATTGCGGTGAAAGATCAATAAAACCTTCAGAAATTTATGTATTAAGCTACTTTCTGTTGTAATGGAAAGTCCATATCAAAGTTCTCCTCTCGGAAGAAAAAAAGAAGGAACAACAAAAAAATATTGGAAGTTGCTGCCTTTCATTTATAGATTGTTTTTATTTCACAATTTTATAAAATATAAATGATAACTGAAGGTATGCAACACCCCACTTTTCAAATAAAAAATTAGTTAAAAAGAAATCTCTTTTGCAAAAATGTCATTTTTTGACTTCTCTCACGTTAATATTTACATTAGCAGCGATCTGTTCACATTATTATATTAATGAGTACATGTGCTTTAAATAATGTCCAATGAAGTTTCTCAAAAATTGAATAGTTTTCTGTGAAAACTAGCTCAAAATTGCGTATTTTCAGAAACGGTCAAACGCCATTTTCTAAAAATTATTTCAAATTTTTTTTAAACTTTTCAAACAGATAGTGCTAATTGCACTCTTTAATATGGGGTAAAGTTAATTTTGGGGTATATTTTTTTTTGTTTTTTCAAAAATTACAAAAATGTAATTTTTTTGAAAGTTCTCTCATACAGTTAAAATGCATATTTCCAGCAATTTGTAAATACTGTTCACTTTGTGAGTGTAAGTGCTTCAAATGAAGTTTTTCGAAAACTCAAAACTTTTCTGTAAAAAAAAAAGCTTCAAGTTTAGCATTTACAGTAGCACTTAAACGCCATTTTCTTGAAACGGCTACAATTTTTTAAAAAAAATTGCTATTTAGGGCAAGGTTTAATTGTTGTTTTTTTTTATATTTAATACTGGCGTTAATGTAATTTCATGCAGCACCAAAAATTTAAATTGGAAGCCGTTTTTAGAGAAAATCTGGTTTCTGTAATTTTTTTAAAATTTCAAATTTAGCGTGCAATATTGCACAAAAACTAGTAAAAGTTTCAAAAAAATGCACACGACTTTAATGAAAGAACTCACTTTCGACAACAACTTTTATTTGAAGGACATTTTCAAAATTGTCTCAAAAACGGCTTCAAATTTTTCTTTAAATTTCTTGTAAGAATAGAGTAAAATACATTAATTGAGGTGGCGTAGGTCCTTTAACTCTGAATTTTCGAAGATTGGCCAAAGTTTGAAATTTTTTCGGCGTCTTCCTAGAACTACAAAATTGAAGATGGAGATTGTTCTTTAAAATAAATTTTGTTGTCCAAAGCGAGTTCTTTCATTAAGGTCATGTGCATTTTTTTGAAAATTTTAGTAGTTTTTGCGCAATATTGCGTGCAATATGTGCTACTTTAAAAAAATACAAAAACAAGAATTTCTGAAAACTGCTCAAAATTTTTTCTTTAAACTTTCGGTAGATATAGTGCCTAATGTATTTTATGAGATGACAAAAACTACATATTGCTCTATTCTTTGGTTTTTTGAAACCAATTGAAAAAATATACTTTTTTGACGTATATACAAGGTTATATTTACGTCGTTAATATTTACATTATCGGCGATTTTTTCACATTATTATATTTACGAGTACATGTGCTTCCGGGAAAATGAGTTTCAAATTTCGCATTTTTAGTAGCGCTAAAACGCAATTTTCTTTAAACGGCACATCATTTTTAAAAGAAAATTGCCATTTAGATCTAGGTTTTTGTGTTCTAGAACACAAAATTCTACATAATGAATATGAATAGTGAATATTATAATATTCTAAAATTAATATTTCCGTTCTACTAACAGTAAGCCGATAAATTAAGAAAATGACAAAAAAATGTAGTTTATGCGGTGATGGATGGCAGCTGGCAAGAAAGAGTATGTGGCAATTCCGTATAGCTAGCGAAGACCCAAGGCAATAGAAAAGTGATACGGGAAAGTCTGTGCCATTAGCCTGTGTCTGTACGGGAAAGCCCTACAATTGTACACTTGCTACAACTGTGCACTACTACAATTGTGCACTACAATTGTCCACTATTACAATTGTACACTTTCTACAACTACAATTGTGAAGACACGATCGTTTTTCTTAAAGAAACATGCTCATCAAAAACAGATCTTCAAATAAGGTCATATTGCATTTTTTGAAAATATAGTAGTTTTCCCATAATTTCCTGACAAACATAATAGTCCTCTCGGAATTGACTGCGTTTTCGTTTTCTTACAACTACAATTTCAAAAATACATTTTTTTCTCAATTACGTGTATATCAAAACCACATCTTCAAATAAGGTCATGCTTAATTTTTTCAAAATACGAGTAGTTTTTCTATAATTTTGTGACAAACATAATAGCTCGCTGTAAATTTAATGAGCTTCGGACAGCTGGATGCGTCGTAAATTAGAATGTGCAATTTTGTATAGGGTAGTAACCGGTACAGACGTGGCCACCAGTATAGTGATGGCCGCAGCGCCCGTAAGAAGGGAAATAAGATTTTCAAACAGCGAAAGTCCCTCTGCATGTAATCTCTGTGTCGTGTATGTCTTTAAGTTTGCAACCCCACAATATGAATTGAATGTGGCCCCGCAGTGAGTGTAGGCACACTTCAGTAGTTAATGGGGTGCTCCACGTGTCGTCTGTGCATCGAACACTTGTGGTTTCTTTAGCCGAGGTGTGTTCAGTTATTAAGGATTTAAGTCAATTCGTCTGTTTTTATTTGCAATCCGCTCTATGCGTAGGGTAGCCAGATTTATAATCTACGTTTTAATATGTGTTTTCACCTTCTCAGAGCAGGTAGGTAGAAAAAGGTAGTGCCCATCACTGCAATTTGAGGAACTAATTTTTTATGCATTGCTGCAATGTTAATATTGTATTTTGGAACCTTGTTTGACTTGGTAAGCGAAAATATACGCACAATAAAGCCAGAAACTTTGCAAAGTGGTTTTAGACCTTGTAGATTGGTTCCCTAGAGTCTTAAGAGTAATGATTTCACTAAATGTCTAAGGCGGATGTACAATAACGTCACACCAAATGTAGATAACGAAAACATTATAACCACAACACAGAACAAATTATAATTTTTCAAACGTCGATAATTATCGACGTTTGAAAAATTATGCGTTATTGGAGAAGAAAGAGGGGGTCAGAGTGCTGACTCGGGTCTGGTGGGGGTTTACTTGTGCCCACAGGTAAACACCCTTAAAACGCCAGTAATGCCCTCCTATAATGGGAATACCCGATCTGGGTCAAAAGTCAGGCAAGTCCTGCTTTCTCCTCCTCGTGGCAGCCCCTGGGTGCTTTCTAAGGTGAGAGCGTGGAGAGCAGCTAATGAGAGCAGGGCGAGGGCTAGTCTCCGGCGCCTGAAAACGGGAGCATTGGGATAAGGGAAGGAAACCCTGACAGAAAACCAAACTGCTGCCTTGCAGGGAGGAGAGGGATCTCCAAAGGCTAAGGGAAGGAAAACCCTGACTGAAAACCATGGGCAGAGAGAGCTCTGAAAGGCGTGGAGAAGCTAATCTCTCTAAAGGAGAAAACCTAATACAAATCCTGGTCCCCCCAAGTTGGGGGTGGTCATAGGGCAAACAACCCACACTGTAAAAATAATCCTGTTCAGAAACTAAAAAATGGTAGCCGGTCAGTTAATAGGAAACGACATTGCAAACGGAAAAAGGAATACGATTTATATATTGGTACATGGAATGTTTTGTCCTTAAAGCGAATTGGTGCCATAACTAATCTACTAGGAGCATTGGAGAAATGCAGAATGGATGTACTAGCAATGCAAGAAGTGAGATGGGGAGAAGAAGAGATAAAAGAATAGGGAGGATATGTAATATGCAATAGTAGTGCTACAAAAGAAAGAATTGGAGGAGTGGGTTTTGCAATAAAGAAAGAACTACAGGGAGCTAAGGCATATAGCCCAAGAATATGCACGTTAAGAATTAGAGGGAAATTTTATAATACCACTTTTATCAATGTACATTCCCCCACAGAATATAAAGATGATAATGTAAAGAGCACATTTTACAATAAGCTGGAACAAATATATAAATAACACCAAAATATGATGCGAAGATAGTGTTAGGGGATTTTAATGCGCAAATGGGAAAAATAGATCATATGCCCCAAATCTAGGTCAATATAGCTTACATGACAAGAATAATAAAAATGGGGACAGAGCAGTTGGTTTTGCGAAAACAAACGATTTGACTGTTAGTAGTACATGGTATCCACATGAGGAAATACATAAGGGTACATGGATGACACCGGATAAAGCAACATGTACACAAATTGATCATGAAATGATAGATTCTCGACATAAAAGCATTATAATGGATGTTAGGACACTGAGGAAACCAGACTGTGACTCTGACCATTTTCTGGTAAGAGCCAAATGTAGACAAAAAATATCACTTAACAGAGAGAAGAGATGTGGTAAGATAGTGAGATATGATACAGGAAAATTAAAGACAATAAAGGTCGCAAGAGAATTTAAGGAAGAGATAGAAAACATATCACCAGTAGAAGGGGAAGAAAAAGTAGAGGAAAAATGGCAGAAAATCAAAACTAGTATGATAAAAACAGCAAGTAAAGTGTTAGGGGAGAGGAAGAAAGAAAGGAGGAAACTATGGTATGATGAGGAATGTAGGATGGTGATACAAGAGGGAAGAATGTAGGAAGAAAATGTTGGAAAGAAGAACGTGGGGAAATGTAAAGGAATATGAGAATGTAAGACATAAAGTAAAAAGGGTAATTCAGGGAAAGGAAAAGCAATATGAAGAGGAATGCTTAGATGATATACAAAGATTAAATAGAAGAAGTGAAATTAGAAAATTTTATGAGAGAATTAAAAATTATAAAGGAGGGTATCAGCCAAAAGTATTTATGTGCAGAGACAAGGAAGGGAATTTAATAGGTACAGAAGGAAGGGTAATGGACAGGTGGAAGGAATATTTTCTGCAGCTTTTGAATAGAAACCAAATGGGTGAAAAGAGTGAAAATATCAAGTTTTCTGGACCAGACTTGGAATTAAACGAACCAACAAGGAATGAAACATATGCAGCAATAAGGAAATTAAAGAATAACAAAGCTCCGGGGTTGGATTGTATAGCATCAGAATTTATAAAGTTAGGACCTACTACTCTGTGGAAAGAAATACATGAATTAGTATGTAAAGTATGGATGGAAGAAGAAATGCCAAGAAATTGGCAAATGGCGGTTCTACATCCTATACATAAGAAAGCAAATAAACTGGAATGTAAGAACTATAGAGGTATAGCGCTACTGAGTATGGTTTATAAAATATTCTCAGCAATTCTAGCCACAAAAATAAGAAAATACTATGATCAAATTATAGGTGATTATCAAAGAGGTTTTAGGAAAGGAAGAAGTACTACAGAACAAATTTTCAGCCTCAGACAAATAATGGAGGAAGCAAATGAGCAAAATGTAGAGATTCACCAACTATATATAGATTTCAGGCAAGCATATGACAATATAAATAGAAAGGAAATGATAAAGGTACTGTATGAGTTTGGTATACCATTCAAATTAGTAAGATTAATACAAATGACTCTACAAGGTACTAGGAATATGGTTAAATTCCAAGGAAAGATATCGGCAGAATTTACAACACAGTGTGGACTAAAGCAGGGAGATGAGTTATCTACTATGTTATTTAACATATGCCTGGAGAAAGTAATAAGAAATATAGACATTAATCCAAAGGGAACAATTATAAACAGAGTTGTACAAATAATGGCATATGCTGATGATGTAGTGATAAGTAGAACAATTACAGATATGGAAATTACATTACACCAATTAACGGAAGGAGCAAAAGAAATGGGATTGGTAATAAATGAGGACAAAACAAAATATATGAGAACAACTAGAAGAAGTTATCATAAATCAAAATATGTCAATTTAGATGGGAAAAATGTAGAATGGGTGAATGCCACAGAGTATTTGGGTTCCTATATTACTGAAAATAATGAAATAGAAAAGGATATTAAAAGGAGAATAACAGCGGGTAACAGATGTTATGGCAGCCTCTACAACATTTTTAAGAAGAGAAGGATCTCAAAGGCCGCTAAGTAAAAATTGTACAATACTGTCATTAAACCGGTAGTATTGTATGGTTCTGAAACTTGGATCCTCACAAAGAAGATGGAAAATAACCTGGCAATATGGGAAATAAAAATATTATGTAGAATATTTGGACCGATTAAAGAAAATGAAATCTGGAGGTGTAGAACAAATGCAGAGTTGGACGAACTATATAAAACACCTACCTGCATCAAGATAAGAAGGTTGGAATGGATTGGACATGTAATCAGAATGAAGGAAGAGAGGGCGATAAAGAAGATATATGTAGGGAGCATGGCCGGTAGGAGGAGTAGAGGCAGGCCGAGGTTAAGATGGAACGATGAGGTGGACGATCTGAGGACCCTAAGAGTGAAAAGATGGAGAAGAAAAGCAGAAGACCGAAGAGATGCTGCCGTAATAAAAGAAGCCATGGCAAAACTATAAGTGCCCGAAAGCTGATAGAAGAATAAGAATAAGGAGAAGGAGAAGAAAGAGTATCAAAGTTCAATAATAATAAAGAAGTCCTGAAGGGAAGTGGGAAGGGAAGTGGAAAGACGAACACGATAAATTATTCGTTTTGTACAAGTTGCGTGAAGAACATTCAGAGGAAGCAAAAATAGATTCAGAGATAGTTGATCTGGACATGCATCTCAATATGGAAAACACATTCTAAACAGTCGGATCAAGTGCCAGGAGATGTGAAACAGTCGTTGGCACCTTTTAATACAGCGCCAAACTGTGAAACGCTACAACCGAGAACACAATCTCCAACTGGCGTTCTCAGAAACAGTGTTCTGAGACATTCGAATGTTCCAACATTTATAGACTGATTTGGCCAGAAACATCAGAAAGGAAAAATAAATGCAATGCTCAGCGAATCTCGTATGAGCTAACGTCCAGACAATGGAAAACCCTTCATAAGGAAAAGGCAGATACAAAGATGAAATGAAGAAAGAGCAAAGGAAGAGAGAAAGAGAAAAGTCCCTGACAACACAGAAAGAAGGAAGAAGAAAAATTGTAAGGTAATTTTGCCTGCAAAACAAGAAAGCAATAACCACAATATCACTACAACTATATTGTAAGAGGAGTGTAATTTGGAAAAAGCACTAAAGGAATAGACATGCAGAATGATAAGCAGAAAACACACTATCTAGCGGAAACTAATAATAAGGCCAATCTCAGGAAAACTAACGACAATTCTGCACAAAGGTTTAAATACATTTATAGGAGGTGAAAGAAATAAGGACATTTGTCAGCCGAGCACTTCTGTAGGCATTTACAAGACGGAAAGAAGGTGAAGTCTCTGTCAACCAAACGTGCACGGAAGTATTTCCTTCAGAGCTGCTTCCAGTGTGGAAACACATTGAATTTTAAGAACTACGATGTGTTCTGCCAATTGTGTCAAAAGGTATTTTGCAAATCATTCCTTTCCTCAAGGATTCTGTAGAAGAAAGTGATTCAGACAACGAAAATATTTTTTTTGTAAAATGTTTTAGACTTATTAAATGACCGAAGCTTACTAAACCAGTAATAACAAGTCAATTGCGTTCAATAATGCTGTTTGACTTCGTTGGGCTTTTTACAATACATTTTTCTGAGTACCCATTACTATATTACAAAGTGCCCACAATAGTCTTGAAAGTGCCCATCACTATATTTTCTGCCTTATTTTAATTTAACATTTTATCAAATGTGAAGTACAATTTGCAACTATTTAACTTACTAGTCTGATAAATGTACACATATGTAGTAATTCATTTGCCTACTATGAATTTTTTATTGTTAAAATAAACAATTATACATTAAAAAGAACATAATGATTGCCCTTAAAGTGTCCATCACTATGGGCTCTACCCTATTATTTCTTTCTTCGTTTCTTACATTCGAACTTTTGTTATGCACTTACACATTAATATTTTAGAAATTGTTTATTTTGAAATATGTAAAAATAATTAATATCTCTCAGAATAGCGACAATGCATGGTCTGCAACAATGGAATTCACTTTGCGCTCGCGAATATCTGTGAATTACATGTCATTGTTGTGACCTGATGGAGCTGTATGAAGAGTTATAAAAGTCTAATTTATGTTGATATTTGCATGAAAATATTTAGTTTTCGCACCAAATGCTGTACCATTTGTAGTGAGTAGAGAATTTGTTGCATGGTTTTAAAATACTCTTCTTTAATCACGGCCCTATGGAATGCATTTCTATATTGTCCTGGGTATTAGGCTTCAAAACTTTCTTCAAAATTTGAGAGTACTTTACATGAATCCCCAGACGTTTTTAAATTTTCTCAAACACGGCTTCAAATTTTTTCTTTAAATTTCTTGCAAGAATACAGTAAAGTACTATTCTAAAGGTGGCATAGGTAGTAATTTCATGATTAACTCACAATTTTCGAAAATAGCAAAAGTTTGATATTTTTGGCCTCTTCGTACAATTACAAAATTAAAGAGAGATTTTTTTCTTCAAATAAAATTTGTTGTACACATTGATTTCTTTCATGAAGGTTATGTATATAATTTTGAAAATTTTGTAGTTTTCGCGCAATATTGTGTGCAAGATGTGCAATTTTAACAAATTGCAAAAACAAGATTTTCTCAAAAACGGCTCCAAATGTTTTCTTTTAATTTTTGGTAAGGATAGTGCGAATTCATTCTATGAGAAGACATAAATGCCCAGGCGCGGATCCAGACTTCTCTTTTGGGAGGGGTCAGGTTAAGACTCATTTCGGAAAGGGGGGAGGTACGGAATGTAATAACGTATATTTGACGTATAATATACGTATATCAGATTGACTTTATACTATAAGATATTTATAAGGAAGAAAATATATTAGAAATTCAATACACCAATAATCACATATCAGATGTCAATCAGCTTACGATAGTTACGATTCTAACCCTATCCCCTAGGGCAGGGCCGCTCAAGCAGAGCAAATCGGCAGCGCGGAGCCGTAGTTTCTGCCGAGAGCGGGACACCGGAGCTCGAGCGTTGCGCGCCTTGCGATAACCACTGTCACAGTGTCCCGGTAACTCCAGTCGCGGAAACATGGAAGTCGACGCGAGCACTTCACAGACCAGAGCATCTACAACGACAATTTTCAATGCAGTATGGGAAGAAAAGTATCTTTTCGCCGACTACGGCTGCTATGCCAAATGTTTAGTTTACATAAAGTGTTCAATCACATGAAGAAGTTTAATTTGCAAAGACATTATACATTTAATCATGCTGATGAAAATGACAAGTACGCTGAAGAAGAACAAAAGGAAGTTCTCAGTGTTCTGAAAAACAATGCCTCAATAGAAGTACATTTTGGATATATTTTGATGTTCTTGTGTTGTTTTGACAGTAAAATAACACAATACAAAAGAGTTTAATTTTATTGCATACCGATACTACAACGTGAGCGTTTAGGAAAAGAACTTCCCAAAAAACCGTTTTCCAAAACCGCATCGTAATGCTGCTCGATTGTTAAGTACGTTTGGATCAACATACAACTGTGAGCAATTTTTTGCTGCTTTGAAAATTTGTAAATCTCGAATGAGAAGTACAATTACAGATCACAATCTGAAATGCATGTTACGGCTCAATAGCACCGTGTCATCTCTTCCAAATATAGAAAGTATATTGCGAGAAGAAAACACTTAAAAGGTGTAATAAGAATATTTGATTTTGCAATCAACTTCATTTTTTAATTTTAATTTCCTTTACTTTTAGTATTTTTATTACTAGTTTATTTAATCACATTTTTTGTGCAACTTTTATAATACTTTTCATATTCAGCAGCATGATAAACTGTGTAATGTCACCGCTATTACATTTATGTTATTGAGCACTTATTTTGCAACTAAACAATTGGCATTGCCGGCGCAATCTGCAAAAAGATACCGTTCTTTCCATGCTGCATTGCAAATTATCATTTTTTTAATTTCCAAATTACACTAATACGTTTATATCTAGCAACTGTTCCAATTAATGTTACAAAAGTATCTTACTGTTTTTTCTGTCGTAATATCCTTTCCCAGAGCTGTGAGATTTTTTCATTCCGAACAACGGACAATATCCCGTAGAAATACGACGCGACCCACTGTGCCACATGCCGCCGATCGATATTTGATGACGTCATTCGCTCTTTCTGCGGCGAAAGAGAAGAGAGCAACCGGCCGGTCCTCCTCGGAGCAAATGGTTGAGCGGCCCTGCCCTAGGGGTCAGGGGGATGTAACTTTGGAATTTTAAATGGTAACGCCCAATTTTTGTTTCAGATTCGAATTCTGCCTACAAAAATATGTCAATTTTATTCGGTAAATTTGTTTTTTTTTAAAAAATAAAAAAATAATAAAGTTATCAACAATAACTTTCAAATTAACAAAAATAACTTTCATTTGATGCAATATGAAACAATTTGTGAAGAAACTTATGAGAGAAACATGTAAATGTGTATAATAAAAAAACCAAAAATTATATTTTAATAAATTATTATAATTCATACATGCATATAATAAATAAATAAACTAAATTATGCTTTTATTTTTTTCTCACAATTATTTTGTTTCATTCTTCCGTGTTTTATATTTTTTGTTTTTAGAGTTCTTTCGTATATTAATAAATTTGCACTACATTTGAATCTCCTTCAATGGCGATTCTTCTATAACAATGTTGTAAATTTCATTATAATTTTGGGGACACCGAGACATGCAAACATCTCATAAATTTACTTTAATGCAATATTTAATATATTGCAAATAACTGATCTGCTTCCTTCTGCATTGCCAAGGTGCTTTGTATAATTAAAACCTAAATAAAGTAACATCATTGCAATGCTATTCATCAAAAAATGAGAGTTATCAAAAGATACTTTTGATACCGGATTCGGTTTAAGCGACAGCAAAACATTCAAAGAAGGTCTTTTAGCAGTGGCGGTTCTGAAGGGCCTTATAATACCTAAATTATTTTTCAATAAAATCTGTCGTTGTGTGCCATTTTTCAATATTTTTTTACTGAATCGTTGAAGAAAATTAGATGTGTTCGACTCCTTTTCCCCGTTTACGCGCGAGGGAATTAGGAGGGCTGCAGAGATATACTTTTTGGGGACGGTAGCTGAGCGAGGAGTCTGCCAGTGGATAGACACCGGCTGGCTCTGCCGCGCATGCGCATAAGAGAGCGTGCGCTATTTCCCGTTCACTTGCATACATTGGGCAGAGATCCCAGCTGGATCCTAGGCTCTCGGTAGGCACGGACTTGTATAACGATGCATGCTCACGTCTCGACCAGGCAAATTCACCTCATCACTTGACGTGGAAAAGTAGAGATATTTATGTGCCGTTTGTGTTGGTGTTTTCTTTACGAAACAAATAATAAAGCTAAAGATATAGTGTTGCAATGTCCCACTGACTATGCGTCAGTCTCACAACTTCTAAACGGTTCACAATATCGAAATGCAGTTTTCGCTCAACAATGCGAAATCACGAGTCAAGTAATACGCCGTAGAGATAGAAATAGTAGCGATACATAGTAATATACTGTGTTAGATATGAAGAGACTAATGAAATCTGCATCAAAGTAGACATAACTATGAATGAACTTTTAGGGTGAGAATTATTTGAAAGATACAAAATTGTATCTTTTAAAATTATTGATACAGTAGTGACTCAGATGGACTACAGGTTTCAAGATTTCGAAAACTTTCATTTTATTGAATTTCTTGACGAAAAGCAGTTTTCCACCTACAAAGCGTCCTTTCATTCAGAAAAGTTTTCTTTCCTAATAAATCAATATCCAATCCTTGGCAGTGAGCAGCCTCAAAATGAACTGACAAACGTATACATTAATAATAGAAAATACATGACTGTAGTTTTTTGCTGAAGTATTTGTTAGACAAATTGGTCTAGAAAAATATCAAGAGATTGTTGATACAATTCAGTCTGACTTTCCCATCATATACAGCATTATGTGAAAGGAACGGAATATGATTACATTCAAGAGTTAAGATATTCCTGAGAAATTCAATGGGAAATTAACTGTGCAGAAACGAAAGCTTTAAAGAACAAAATTTCGACGTTTTTGTTGAATAAAAAAACGATGACTGGAGCTAATTTACAAAGAAAATGGAAGATAAGATTTTCAGAATACCCAACTGCATGACTCTAGCTTCGCCACCTATCCTTGCTCATCAGCCAAACTAACATTCTCTAACTCTAATTCTTTTCGACAAATCTTAGTCACTAACCCCTGTTGATAGCCTTAACTTTCGCTGAAAGCGACTTCTTACGTTCTTACAAAGCCAGAACCGGCATTAGACTTTAATGATAAAATTAGGTTCGCCGTTACTGATTACATTAAGCATTTTTAGGTTAAATAAACATGGAGTTCGATAGGAGTTCCGATACTGAATTGGATAGTATCATCGAAACTGATTTCTAACAAAAACCTGAAAGCAATATTGTTGCCAATTTTATACACATACCATTATTATTACTAAATTTAGCTAGTTTTATTCCCTTTTAACAAACGTTGTGACTTTTGAGCTGAATTCATGTGTTGACGTCCATTTTCCCCACAATTCTCTCGTTCAATTAGTGACAAATATTCACATTAAGTTGGCAGTTATAGTAATGCGCAGTGTATTTGATTCCGACTTTCGATATGTTACTTGTTTATAGTGCGATTTTTCGAACTCTGCCCCTCAAGCCCCTATGGCCACGATGGAATATCACACGGATTTGGCGTCTTTCTCCCTCGTGCCGCTAGAAGTCGCATGATTGCAAGCACTGCTTGATACAATCGCGCGATATCTGGCGGCACGGCTGAGAACGTCGCGAAATACCGTGTCATATTCCATTCTGAAGACGGGCCTTGAGGGGCAAAGTTAGAAAAATCACAATATAGATATACTGTATTTCTTGGTTCTAAAAATATTTTAAAGTGATCTTGAACACGCGTATGTTTTTATACAAAATAAATTCCAATTTCTATATAAATTCATTTGTTTCAACACTGCTAAATTTTTAAAAATTTCTAGCATTGTCTGAAAATATCTGAAAATGTCTAAAAAATGTCTCGGTCAGTCCGGATTCTGAAGGAACACTAGAAAGGTTACCAGTTTCTCAGAGATTTTTTTAGACATATTAGTGATTCTCACAAAATTGTAACGGTTCATCATTTGGGGGGGGGGGTCATGACCCCCGTGACCTCCCCTTGGATCCGCGCCTGTAAACGCCATAATGCTGTATTCTTTGGTTTTTCAAAAATTACAAAACTACTTTTTTTACTCGTCTCTCATGTTGATATTTACATTAGCGGCAATTTGTTTACATTATTATATTTATGAGTACATGTACCTTAAATAATGTCAAGTAAAGTTTCTTGAAAACCCAACCGTTTTCTGTGAAAAGTAGCTCAAAATTCTGCATTTTCACAAACGTTTAAACGCCATTTCTCAAAAATGGCTCTAACGTTTTTATTCAAAGTTTTCGAACGCATAGTGCTAATTACACTCTCTAATATGACAAAGTTCAATTTGGGATATTTTTTGGTTTTTGTAAAAATTACACAAATATATGTTTTTTGAAAAATCTCTCACACTGTTAATATGCACATTTCCAGTAATTTTTAAACTCTATTTTATTTGTAATTTAAAGTGCTTAAATGACTTCAAATGAAGTTTTTCGAAAATTCATAATTTTTCTGTGGAAAAAAGCGTCAAATTTCGCATTTTTAGTAGCGCTTACACGCCAAATTAAAAAGGCTTCAAATTTTTAAATGAAAATTGCTATTCAAATAGGGTGTCCCTTATTTTCCGACTTTCAAATGTTTGACCGCTCACCCTCCAATTTTGTTCGAATGACCTTAAAACATGCCTATACAAAATTTTGTGGAGATCGGAGCATTCTAACCCGTGCCGACTTTGAGCGCAAATTCGCATGTCGAACATGTTCAGAGCTATCACCCTCTGTTAGTGTCATATATGCAGTGCTGATGGACGTGTGTTTTTAATAGGAGATAATATTCATTGTTAATATCAAACATCAAATAACTGGACACAATTTACTATCAAATAAGTGCTTGAAGTTTTATTTTATAACACAGGGGAACAAAAATAAACAGTGCAAACGCTAAACTTGTGGTTCGTGAGAGAATGATGTTTTGAGAGAAAGCAAAGAATCCCAACAAGAGCTAATCAGCATTGTACGCAAGAACGTATTAACTTGTTCTATTCGGAGTGAGGAAAATTACAAAAACCGCAAAGAAGTGAGAAGGTATTTTTAAACATCGTGAAGAGGAGTTTAGAAATAATTTGAACATTTTATTTGATATTGCACATCCGAATGACTTACAAACGATTGCGTTGAGAGAAGAAATGGTGTTTTTATTTCGGCAGAGAGAGCCAGGATGTAAAAGCTATCTTGCAGGACTAGACGAACATCTCGCGGATGAAGAAGAAAGGGCGTGACAAGGAACATTACAATAAGGAAAAGGATTACAAATTCTTTGAGTGATACAACTGCATCAAACTCTTGACGTTTTGAAAGAGTATACGTCTTTCTTGAAGAAAATTTGGACAGAGCATTGTTCTTTCCGCGCCGTCATCACATATATAAAATCTTATTTTACAACGTGTGTTTGAATGTAAAATACGTAATGTAGACATTATGTAGACGTAATGTAGACACAATCCTGACACCACTATTTTAGCATTTTAAGGAAAACTGAGAAAGCGTTAATGCCATTAATTTTCAAAGAGATAAAGAGAACGTGGAAATGTTCTTTAATGAATCCAAAATTAAAGAAATGTTGGCCTTTTATGAAAGTAACAAATTAAAGATACGTCTTCCCGGGGCGAGCTCGATACATAGAAAGAGATATTCAGTATTTAAAATGTTTCTGCTCTGATCGGAATCTAAACTATCTTGTGTAATTAAAAATTCCTTTAATAATGTCTCTCTGTTGATTGTAACTGATTAAGTCAACCCGTGGCTTTAGGGCAGTGCATCTGTAAAAACTCCTTATCAAGATGCTTTATAAAATTTCTAAAATAGCATGAAAGGATAGATTCCACAATTTCAAAAGCAACTTTAAAACAATTAAGACACCGTATGTAGTATTTGTTAGAAGATTTGTGTGTCGTACTCTCTGATGAAGGAGACATACAAATCAAAATCAAAAATGGTAGCAAATTTAGCCTGAGAAAATCTGCACATGATAGTGTTATTTTCATTTTTGTAAAGAATTGGATGGAGAATAACATGGTAAGCGCAATTGTTTACCGATGACCGTTCTTTAATTAATAATTCCTTAATATACAATATATTTCCCAATTCAATTTACTCTTCATTTCAAAGAAACATATTGCCGACTTTGTGTCAACCAAAAGCAGATACCTATTTCCTTGCCTGAAGTTGGATACTACTTTTATTCAAAACTGTCATTTGACCAGAAACTCATCATATTCAGAAGCTAAAAGGTTATTTATAAAGTTGAAATCTGTGAATGACTGCGCTGAAAGTTCTGTTAAATTAATGCAAGATTTGCATGGACTACTGAACGAAGATGAGGAGTGAAAGCAATTTTTTTTGTGTTGTTCAAGAACATCGTTCACTGTACGCATATTGCAAGAAAAAAAACACTGAAAAAAGTACCCACTAGAAACGTTAAAACCATAACATAGTCTAAAGAGTGAAAATGAATTAAATTGTAATACAAACTTATATATATATTAAAAACGTATCAGTAGTTTTACACTGACTTAACCCAACAAATCCCTAACATTCAAATTTCGCACTCAAGTCGGCACGGGTTAATATCGACTAATTGAGATGAAATTTTATTTTTGAGTAAATTTGACCCAATGGAAAATATTTAGGGGGTGAGCCCAAAAAATGTGCAAAAAATTTTTTTGGGGGCAATATAAGGGACACCTTACTATTCATGTCCAGGTTTTAGGGTTCTTTAATATTCTAAAATGAATATTTCGTTCTACCACTAGGAAAGCAAAAAAAGTGGTCTGCGGTAGATGTGTGTGTGGGCGGCGATAGATGGCAGCTGGCCAGAATATGTGGCAAGGATGAATAGCTAGCCGAAATCCAAGGAAATTGAAAACTAATACGGGAATGTCTGTGCCATTCTGTAGCACCACTAGTTTTTTACTTTCCCTTATACGTACGCATCCCGCATGCGGCAATTGGAGCCGCTCTGGAGGCAGTAGGGGTCGGTGGTGCCTTTACGGAAATAGTAACTGAACTATACGATGGCACCACCACCCGAATAATGACACCAGAGGGACTATCAGACCCTATACCGATTAGGTGCGGCATCAGACAGGGCTTCTTTTTAACCTCGTTATAGATCCCGTACTACAAAAACTAGAAGAACAAGCAGTTGACACTGCCCCCCCCCAGTTCTAGCTTATGCGGACGACCTGGCTGTCATGGCTAGATCCCCGGAGGATCTCCAAATAAGACTAAATCTCACTAACTACACACTTAAGACATTAGGACTCAGACTAAAGTCTCAAAAATGTCGCACACTGTTCATAAAAAGGAGGCGTGAACTTGAAGCTACATTAAAACTTGAAGACACCCCCATACCCCGCATGACCGAGGGGGAAGCCGTTAAATACCTTGGAAAACCAGTAGGATTCAATCTAGTAGAGTCCTGGGAGGGGTTGAACGAGCAGGTCCGATTATTAGATAATATAGCATCATCTCAGCTCCGGGACCATCAAAAAGTCGACGCGCTGGTACAGTTTGTGCAGCCAGCCACCGTCTTTCCCCTCAGGCTAGGCCGCTATACAGTTTCAATGCTCCGGCAATACGACAAGACTGTCCGGAGTAGGGCTAGGCAGTTCTTGTCCCTCAGCCATGGCTCCTCCACCGCCTTCCTGTATGCCAACAGGGAGGACGGTGGAATCGTATTATTAGAGGCGTCGACTGAAGAGGACGTGTGGTCAGTTGACAGCGCATTTAAGTTGCTAACCAGCCCCGACCCGATGGTACGAACGTCAGAATGACAGACCTCCAGATGGAAGCCGCATACTGTCAGCATGTGGGTGCCGAAGACGCTGACATATATACGTACCTCTCGGGGGCTCCGAACGACCGCAGTGCTCCTTGTAGATCGACCTTCACCCGAGCCCGCCAAGCCTCGCGACGGCTCGGGGTATTATGGCGCCCACCGAGGACTGAGGAGGACGGAGGCCTCCCATACATCGAGCTGCCGCGAGAATTCGCCATCCGCAAACCGTCGCGCCGCGCCACTGTGGAGCGGCGCGGTGACGCGCTGAATGCGGGGGCGGATGAGGAGGAGGACGACGACGGAGAGCTACAAATCGATGGCGCAGAACAAGAGGAATGGTTCGCCGACATCCGGATTCCGTGGGACTTCCTGACGGGCCCTTCCATTGACCCGTCTCCCCCTGACGCCCTGGACCCTGCTATGAACGGGGAGCCTCCCATACTGCCTTTTGCAGCCGGCAGCACCGCCCCGGAGCAGACATGCGTCGGTGACCCTCCCGATGCTACCTGCGGCGACGCCTCGGAAAGAACGCGCTCGGTGGACCTACCTGACGCAAACGGCTGCAGCGGCCCGAGCCGAGGTGTAGACTCCCCGGAGCAGGAGCGTCCCGCAGATCTGTCGCAAGCAGCCGAAAGCACCGCCCCGGGCCGGAGCGTGAACGCTGAGGTGGCCGTGCCCATCACAGCGGAGAACACTGACCCAAACGGCACGGTAGGCGCCACGGCGCCGCCTGCTCATGACCCAATTCAGCCCGAGACGGATGAGGATGGAGTCATCCCCCTCCCCAACTTGACGGCAGTCCCAGCAGAAGTAATACGTGGTGGAAGTACAGAGGAGTTAGAACAGTTTCTCGCAACAGTCACTGATACCAACGGTGAGGAAGAAGAAGACGCCCCCGCCCCGAAACAGAATATGCCGTCGCGGCTGCAAGCAGAAAAACAATCCAGAAATACCTGCTGCAGAGACGATCGGACATGTCATTTCCGAATGCCTGACACACTGTGCCATCCTGCAGCTCCGGCACAACCGCGTGCTAATGCACATTAAAAACGCGGCCGTAGCGAACGTATGAAGACCAGGCTGTAGGAGGCCGGCGACGCCCAGACCTGATAATGGTGCGGAGTCATGAAGCTGTCTGTATCGACGCCGCCATGATAACCGAACAACTTTTTTTGATTAAATTGGGACCTGAGATAGCATAAAGGAAGCTTAAGAACATGGTGCAGGTTTCATGTTCGTTAAAATGCCCGATTTTGCAAAAAATTAAAACAATTTCGGCGTCTTACAACAATTATGAAGATACAATTGTTTTTACTTTCCCGGATACGTACGTATTTACGGAGTAATATACGTAGTATAGGGAAAGTTATGTAATGCTGCGGAAAATCGATTTCGAATTTCAACGGAAATACACGTTTTGGGGTTCCCTGATACGGAAAAAGTGGGTCTTTTCAAAACGTCCGTCCGTCCCTCTGTCTGTTCGTTTGTCTGTCCGTCTGTCTGACCGTCTGTGAACAACACTAGCGCGTAAACCATACGTGCGATTTTTCCAAAATGGATATTCTCCGGTCTATCTGCGTCCACTCGTGGCGCCTCGATTTTGAAAAACTTTGACAAAATTTGAGGGTACTTTACATGAAGCCCCCCGGACATTTTCAAAATTTTCTCAAAAACGGCTCCAAATTTTTTCTTTAAATTTCTTGGAATAGAGTAAAATACACTTATTAAGGTGGCGTAGGTCCCATTTTCACGGTTAACTCTGAATTTTCGAAAATTGCCGAAGTTTGAAATTTTTTCACCGTCTTCCTAGAACTACAAAATTGAAGATAGAGATTTTCCCTTCAAATGAAATTTGTTGTCCAAAGTGAGTTCTTTCATTAAAGTCATGTACATTTGATTGAAAATTTTACTAGTTTTTGCGCAATATTTCACGCTATATTTGAAATTTTTAAAAATTACAGAAAGCAGATTTTCTCAAAAACTGCTCCAAATTTTTTTCTTTAAACTTTTAGTGAAGATGGTGCTAAATGTGCTCTATGAGATGACATTAACGCCATATTCCTCTACTTGTTTTTTTAAAAATTCCAAAAATGTAGTTTTTGACTTGTCTCTCACGTTGTTAATGTTTACATTAGCGTCGATTTGTTCACATTATTATATTAATGAGTATATAGACTTTAAATAATGCCTAATAAAGTTTCTGAAAAATTGAATAGTTTTCTATGAAAACTAGCTGAAAATTACGGATTTTCAGAAACGCTCAAACGCTATTTTCTCAAAAATGGTTTCAATTTTTTGTTCAGACTTTTCGAACGGATAGTGCTAATTTCTCAAGTTCTCTCATACGGTTAAAATGCACGTTTCCAGCAATTTGTAAACACCATTGAATTTGTGAGTGTAAATGCTTCAAAGGACGTCAAATGAAGTTTTTTGAAAACTCAAAACTTTTCTGTAAAAAAGAGCTTCAAATTTCGTATTTACAGCAGCGCTTTAACGCCTTTTTCTTGAAACGGCTCCAAATTTTTCGACGAAAATTGCCATTTAGGGTAAGATTTCATTTTTTACTTTCTCCCCTTACGAATACTTCGTAAGAAGAGAAAGTTATGTAATCGTGCGGCGGAAAACGGGGAATTTTCGCCAGAAAATCTCTTATAGCAGAGGCCTGGTGACAAAAAAGTGGATAAAACCTGTTTCTAAATTTAGAAAAAAAATCCTCTATCTCGTGGTGTAGTCAAAATCCATGATTTGTTGCTTCTTCATACTTCAACATCGATTGACGGCATTCCGTCCGTCTGTCCGTCTGTGGTCATCGCTAGCGCCTAAACCGTTCGGTCGATTTTCTTCAAAATTGATATTCCCCGATGGTTTTTACTCGTCTCAAGGCCTCTTGAGTTTGAAACCGATATCTTAGTATTTGAGGATACTTTACAAGAAGCCCATTTTGAGATTTTGTAAATTAAAAAAAATGGCTCCAAATTTTTTGATTATATTTTGTTGTTGAATAGTGCGAAGAACGTTGAAGGGAATGGCGTAGGCATCATTTTCGTTGATAGGCCCTATTTTTCGAAAATTGCTAAAAACTGCAAAATTGAAGATAGAGATTTTCGCCTCAGACAAAGTCGGTTGTACAAAATTAGCACTTCAAATGAGGTCATGTACCATTTTTGGAATAACGAATAGTTTTTGCGTAAATTGTGATTCAAATGAACAAAAAAAATTTTCTCAAAAACTGCTCCAAATTTTTTCTTTAAATTTTCTGCACGTGTGTAAGAAGGGAAGGTAAATATATAAATAAAATAGTGGTGCTATAGAGTGGCACATACTTTCTCGCAGTAAGTATTTTCCAAATGCCGATCATCCGATAAATTATGTGGAGAAAACCGTTTACCGCTGCCTTTCTTGGTCATGTTTTTCGCATGTTGACAATTACCGGCTTCCTAATGATAGAACTGATACATGATCGTTTTGACTGAAATATTAGCAGTTGTTCCGCAAGTCGGTCCCGTAGCCGGGTTGAGATATCCAATAAGGAAGGTACCGAGTTCGATCCCCCGTGGGGAACTTTAATTTGATGAATGTGATGTTGCAGGAAAAAAACACTGAAGAGTATAGATACTTTATTGAAAATCATTTGAAGTACTTCTACTCACGAATAGATTCAATATAGATAAGTATACAGGACTTGTCTGTGTTTTCCCTAACTGCGTCTTTTAAACAATTTTTCAACTGTGTTATTCGATTTCTGAAGCGTATGACATGTCAAATCAACCGTTGTCTAGTATATATCTGTATGAACCAATTTAAATAAAATTATGAGCATTTTAACGTTAAATTGTAATACAATATAACCAGAAGGCATGCGATAATCTTACAATCCCTAACGGTTCCGAAATGATTATTACTTTCTAGCCTTACGAATACTTCGTAATGCGGTTTATCGCTGCCTTTCTTGGTCATGTTTTAAAGACACGTTTTTCGCATGTTGAAAATTAACGGCTCCTAATGATAAAAGCGATAGAATTACGTTTTGACTAAAATATAAGTAATTGCGATAAATGTCCTGGAAATGTCTCGTATATATTTGTTCAAATAATTAACTTTTAACAATTTTTTTACTTCTCTTGTATTTGTAAAGCGTTTTGCTATCGTATCAATTGTTTCTTAATCATGCATTTACCATTTTATAGGTCGGTATTATTCTTTCATGGTTCTGTTCGACAGAGACGGTGTTGGTGTTGCGTAGTGGTATAAGTGCCGGTTCCTTGAATTTGAGTTTCGGTTGTCGGGTCTTAGTACCGAAAAGGTTTGCTGGTATAATACAGTTTTTCTGGTTTATGAAGTAGTGAAATAGCAAAAAGGACCGTATAGAAGCAGAGCGAGAAAGTATGTGCGTTGGAAGCACCACTAGTTTTATATTCTTAAAATTATAGTTTTGTTCTACTATTGTAAAACCGAAAAGTTAAGAAAATGTTCAAAAATGTAGTTTGGGCGGCGATAGATGGCAGCTGTGAAGAGTATTGGCAAATCCGAATAGCTAGCCGAGACCAAACGAAACAGAAAACTAATACGGGAAAGTCCGTGCCATTCTGTAGCACCATTAGTTATTTTCTCGTATACGTATATATGCTCGCGCTATATGTGGCGAGCTATACGCTCGCGCACGAACCCAACACCCGGCTTCCCTCGCGCCATGCCAAATTAGGAACCCTTTCAATTCGTCACAGCCTCGCGCGAAAGACGCGCGCGCCAGAAATTGCGCCCCCCTTCCCAACCCCGTCTTCAAATAACAAAAGCAGATAGTGACGGACTGCCTCCAGGGATCGCCCCGGGCATGCCGCCCCGGCTGGACGGTCCAGCATTGTTAACATAGGAACCGGAACTAGTCGATTAAGAGGACCTCCCTGCGTTGTGGAGGAAAATTCCCAAAACACATAAGGCGGCACAAAGGCGGCCGGGTGGGCTTGCATTGTCTGTCTCTGCGGCGCTGGCGAAATCTCAAACAACAAAGAGAGCCAATGGGATGACCAGAAAATGTCATCACTCTAAGAAGTGCCCTATTAGCTTCCGACTTGAGTAGAATCTTCCAGAACACAAAATTTCGGCCAATAACATTAGAAATTGCAATCACGTGATAGGGCAAGGCAGCCATTTAATGAAGAGTAGGGATACGTGAAAGAGGCTGGCGAGAGAAGAGAAACTTGGGCAGATGGAATCAAAAACTTGAGAGAGCAAAAACGTTTCGAGAAAGCATTTTAAAGTCTTAACTTATAAATAGATTCACATAGGAGTGGTCAACGACAACAGCTAAAGTTGATCGACCGACTCAGCACTGGCCGTCCGAACACAATTCTGTGGAATTTATTCCATTCGGCGGACCAGCATTTAATTATTCAGCCGAGCTATCGTGGCTGCATTAATACGGGGAAAGTGGCGTTTCACCCGCTATTCAACGTACGTGGTTCATCTCTACAACTTCCTGTCGGCGCGCGAGGCGAATTTCCGGGTACGTGAGCTGCAACCCTGCCTGCAACGCCTGAGACGGCGGCACCTGTTCGTCAACCTACCTGTGACTGTGCCCGTCGGATCCCCACAGGGGAGGGGGCGTGTCTGCGTAGGTGGCCACGACCTCTGGTGGAAGTCAGACGACCACCCGGACCCCGAGTTTGCGGCCCAATCTCAGGTCGTTAGCCTAAAGGTGTAGGCAGTGAGTAGGAAAGCCAAGCTCCGGGCCGTCGGTTCAACCAGTGCCCTCTAGAATACAAAGCCTGGCGACGGGCAGCCATCTTGCCAATGACGTCACGATGAGTAGGCCCAACAGCCCCGCTGTGGGCCTACGATCTATGCAACAGCATTTCACGATATATTTCTCCCTGGCACTTCATTTTACACCAATAGATTTGGGTTACGAAAATTGAAGGATTCATATTTTTAGAAATATGTTGCTTTTATTTCAGGACAATGTTTCTTTGAAAGAAAAAAATATAATTTTTCCTACAACTATCAACAAAATTAAAATCAGAAGTTAATAAAAATACACTTTGATTAATTACAGAAATAGTAATTTATTTTGAAGAAAATCATGTCACAATTTACATATATTACTCAATAGATAGTTTGTGTATCACAACAAGAACATTTAAGTAGTTTCTCAATACATATGCATACATATTCCTACATTAATACACACAAACATTATTTTTACAGAATAGGCGATTTAAAATATTTTGGGAAAGAAAATTACAGAAGCAGAATCATGCTGCAGGCTAGATTTCGACCTGAGATATCACGTAACAATTATGTATTTATTAAAACACATAAGACATCCCACATAACGTAATATTTGAAGCTCTGAACGAAAAACGTGATAAGGAAAATTCATTTAAAATACCGAATGAGGAGATCCTGCTAGCAAGTAGATTAATGTTGAATAACAAATTCTTCAAGTTCAGTGATTCTTGTTACAAACAAAAACAGGGGACTCCAATAGGTGGACTCATGAGTTATCTCTTTTCTGAATCGGTTATGCAGCAGACACAGTCATCTTAAGTCAAAATGAAGTAATATTTTGTGCTAAATATGTGGATGAGACGATTTAATTGTTGATGAAGCAAAGGTTGAATTCATTTTTCAACAATTCAATAACTATCACCACAACTATTACTATCACTGTCACCAACGTTTGCAAGTTTAAAGCATTTTTTTAAATACCTATCCTTGAGTTATTGTTGGGTATGAAAGTTTTCTCTCTACAAATAGCTTTGATCCACGCACTCCTTGGCTCTTTCTCATTGGGAAAGCCGAACACACTAACAGCACGGCCGTTTCGGTAGTTGCCTTTACAATTGGGTACACAATACTTGAAAGGCATCATTGTGATGAGCTGTAAATGAAACAATGAGGGTTTGAATAGTTACAATTTTTTAACATATGTTTACTGTCTAATCACTTAAGTTCTAAACACTGTATGATCAATATGCACAATAACCTAGAAGCCTCATAACATATTTTTACAAATTGAAGCACAAATGTATCATTTGCTTATATTTGCCTTAATTTTAGATCTAAGACGTTAAGTGAACTTAATCAGAAACTACTGTTAATAAATTGTATTTACCAAGTTAGAATTTCCGTAAATAAAAATAATCAAATTGCTGAAAAATCACAACTAACACAACATAGCAACACGCATAACACACGGAGTATCCGGCCGGAGAGTCTCTTCTTGGGCCTACTCGTGCTTACGTCACAAAATCGTCGCCAGGCTTTGTATTCCAGAGGGCACTGGTTCAACCCGGCGGTCCCTCAGTCGGGCCTCCTGGCGCGTCCGTCCGAACTCATGGCAGGATTGGGTGAAGGACGCCCCTCGGGGTGCTCTGGATCTCACAAGTAGAAGTCTGGCTGTTAGTTTACCATCAGCCAGGTTGCCTTGGTAACGGCCCCACTCAGGTCGATAGCCTTAAGTGTCGGCAGTGGGAAGGCGGGCTGGGGGCCCCTGGCCCCCGGGCGACAGCCCGGGTGGTCCCCAGTTGGGCACTTGGCTTCGTCTTGGCAGTGGCCCGATACTCTGGGCATTGAGGAGGGACGAGGTGTCCCGGCGCATGTGAGTGGCGCGTTGTCATACAATATTGACTCAGGTACTAGCCCGGATAGCTAGTAGCTCTGAGCTGGCGGGGTGGCCCCACCCAGGCATTGAATGGGCAGGTTGCCGCGAGGGCTAACTGGGTAACGGCCGGATCCGGTTACCTGCCCGGGGGCGTCCTTGTACGCAACCGGGGGGTGAGGATAAAGGCCAAAGAGCCATAGGAGCCCTCCCCGGAGACTTGTCCCCTCCAGGTAGAACAAGGCCAGCGGAAGTTGTATGCCCGCGAGACGTAATGTGCTCGTCGGAACAGGAGTGCAATTCGTCGACTCGAGGTATGAATCGACCACTTGCATGTCGTCAATAATTGCCATGTTAAAGACAGTTTAAAGGAACAATTAGAAATTTGAGCAAGTGTCGAGCTAAAGTAAATTTTAAAGAACTAGTTTAAGAAACCAGAAGAAAAACATATCTAAGCCAAAGCAATAATAAACGTGTTTTTTCCCTTCAAGCGAACAACACATTGAAGGAAATTCGAAAAAGCTTGTTTCTGCCAAACCCTGTGCATGCCCTCATTGAAACAGAGTGCTCATCCCTGAGGTGCTCATAAGCTGGTGCCGGATGTCAGGTAAGTGTTCGTTTGGCGCCCATTCACTTACAAATTTAACGGGTATATATATATATATATATATATATATATATATATATATATATATATATATATATATATATATATATATATATACACACACACAGGGTGAGTCACGTAACTTTAGCACCTCCTGTAACTTTTGAACGGTTGAAGATATTGCAATGCAGTTTTCACGGAAGTAAATGAGGGAATGGGGCTAATTGATATGTGTATTGATGTCTCTTTATCACTTGTATTTTACGAGATATTTGAGGTAACTTTGTTTTTTCAAAAGGAACTATACATATTTTTTCAGTCTATCATGACAAGCGTAAAAAGACGAATCCAAAGATATAAATATTGTTATATGTTAGATGATCATTTTTTTGAGTAATTGTGATTTTTTTGCGACTAGTGTTTAACGGATATTTTCATTGTAACTGTCAGCCCCACAAGGTCACGCAGCGCTCCCCCAGCAAACGCGGGGTCGGGAAAGGGAAGGGATTTTAGTTCTTAAGGATACGAAAAATATTCACAAAACTGTTGCATTTTTTCCTGAACTCTCCTTTCCATCCTGATCTATTTTCAGATATTTTGTGTTTCTTAGGGATTGAAAATACGGATTTGTCTTAAGTAATATTTATTGAAATAAGATTATTTCTATCCCTAAGTTATTATTATATTCTTATTAACATTGAAATTGTTTGCTCAAAATACGCTATATTTTTTGTAAAGTTTTAATTATTTATTCTTATTGTTCTTTGTTTCAAGATCCCATTAATACGTATCTTATGAAACCCCATTAAATGGAGTTGAAGTTATAAACAATTTTATTACGATACAAACTTTTGACAAATCCTTATTTTCCATCCTTTAATTCCTTCAGTCAAAGAAAGTCGAAAATCTGAAAATGCGAAAGGATGGAAAGCACAGTTCAGGAAAAACATGCCACGGTTTTGTGAATATTTGGAATAGGTTTCGTATCTTCAAATCTCCCTTCCGTTGCCCGGGCGCGCGTTGCTGGTGGAGCGCTGCGTGACCTTGTGTGGTGGACTATTCAAAATGTCCGTTAAACCCCAGTCGCAAAAATCAAAATTAATCAAAAAAATGCTTATCTAACATATAACAATATGTACATCATTGGATTCGTCTTTTTACGCTCGTCATGGTGGACTGAAAAAAATATGTATAGTTCCATTTGAAAAAACAAAGTTACCTAAAGAATCTCGTAAAATACAAGTGATAAAATAGAAATTAATGCATGTATCTATTAGCCCCTTCCCCTCATGCACTTCCGTGAAAACTGCATTGCAATAACTTCAACCGTTCAAAAGTTACAGGAGGTGCTAAAGTTACGTGACTCACCCTGTTGTTCACCCTCACCCAGGGTGAGTCACGTAACTTTAGCACCTCCTGTAACTTTTGAACCGTTGAATTTATTGCAATGCTGTTTTCACAGAAGTGCATGAGGGAATGGGGCTAATTGATACGTGAATTCATTTCTGTTTTATCTTTTGGTTTTTACGAGATACTTCAGGTAACTTTGTTTTTTTCAAAGGGAACTACACATCTTTTTTCAGTCTATCATGACGAGCGTAAAAAGACGAATCCAATGATATACATATTGTCATATGTTAGATAGGGAAAGTTATGTAATCCTGCGGAAAATCGATTTCGAGGTTTTAACGGAAATACACGTTCCAAAGTCCTCTGATGCCAAAAAAGTTGTTTTTTTTCAAAACGTCCGTCAGTCTGTGAACAACACGCTTAAACCATACGTCTGATTTCTTCCAAAATGAATATTCCCCGGTCAATCTGCGTCCACTCGAGGCGCCGCGATTTTGAAAAACTTATTTCAAAATTCGGGGGTACTTTACATGAAGCCTCATGGACATTTTCAAAGCTTTCTCAAAAACTGCTACAAATTTTTTCTTTAAATTTCTTGTAAGAATTTTGTAAAATACGCTTATTAAGGTGGCATAGGTCCCATTTTCACGGTTATATCTGATGTTTCGAAAATTGCAAAAATTTGAAATTTTTTAGGCGTCTTCCTATAACTACAATATTGAAGATAGATGTTCTTCCTTCAAATAAAATTTGTTCTCCAAAGTAAATTCTTTCCTTAAAGTCATGTACATTTTTTTTTTGAAAATTTTAGTAGTTTTCGCGCAATATTGAGAGAAATATTTGCAATTTTAAAAATTTACAAAAACAAGATTTTCCCAAAAACGTCTCAATTTTTTTTAACTTTTCGTAGGTGTAGTGCTAAATGTACTCTACGAGATGACATACATGTCATATTGCTCTATTATTTTGTTTTTGAAAAAATTACAAAAATTTTAAAACATTGACGTGTTACTCACGTCGGTAATTTTTATATTAGCAGTGATTTGTTCAGATTATTATACTTACGGGTACATGTGCTTTAAATAATGTACAAAGTTTCTCGAAAACGCAACCGTTTTCTGTTTTTCCTCATTTTCAGAAACGCGCTAACGCCACTTTCTTATAAATTGCTCCAAAACTTATTGAACAGATAGTGCTATTTGCACTTTTTAATGTGACGTAAAGTTCATTTTGGTATTTCTCGTTTTTTCAAAATTTACACAAATGTAATTTTTTTTAAAGTTCTCTCAAGCCATTAACGTACAAATTTCCAGTAATTTGTAAACACTATTAAATTTGTAGTTTATTTACTTCAAATGAATTTTTTCGAAAACTCAAAATTTTTTCTGTGAAATTTCGCATTTACAGTAGCACTTAAACGCCATTTTCTTAAAAACGGCTCCAGATTTTTGATGGAAAATTGCCATTTAGGACAAGATTTTACTGTTTTTGAATATTTTACAAATAATATTTCTGTTCTTCTACTAGGAAAGCGAAAAATTAATAAAATGTTCAAAAATGTCCTTTGGGCGGCGATGGCAGCTGTCAAGAGTAGTGGCATGTCCGAATAGCTAGCCGAGACCAAACGAAAAAGAAAACTAATATGGAAAAATCTGTGCCTTTCACTACTTACGTTGGTGTAACTCCTTTACACCCCCAATATTTCGCGAAGCACATATAATGATTGTTCGTATTTTAAGACAAACCAGTAAATATCATATGCGAGAAAAAACACAATTTTTTGTCTAAATCCATCTCCATTTTTTAAATAACTTTTAAAAACAATTTAACTTTAGAACTCAACATCTCGAAATTACGGTCAATGGAGGCGTACCACTAATAAAATAATGTCTGTAATGTCAAGCAGAATTTTCGTGAAAACTACTAATTTTTCAAGTAAATGTCCATGACCTTTTTTAATGAACTGCTTTTTTAAACAGACTTTGTCTGAGACAAACATCTCTATCTTCAATTTTGTTGTCCACCAATGTTATGTTTATAGTGGTATAACTCCTTTATTCCCTCAATATTCCGCGAAGGACACAGTATGCATATTCATATTATCTTCAGAGAAACAAGACTTATACAAGAAAACACACAATTTTTGTCTAACTCCATCAGACTTTTGTATAACCATTTAACTTTTGAGCTCAATATTTTGAAACTAATGTCAATGGAGGATCACTATATAAATAACGCCTCCAAATTATGTAAGAAGACCAAGTTTTGGCATAGACTTAAGTTTAAAAAAATTTATTAATACTTGTTCGACAAAATATTTGTCTTTCAAGTGTGCGAACATTATTTTACATTAAAAAGAACACGAGAAACTTAAATAGTAACTTCTAACATAGGTATTTTTGATTTTGACTATTTCACTCATGTCTGTCCGCGTCGTAAGTTAGCCAATGGTAAGCAAGGATATATTCAAATTAAACCAATCCCAGATGTTTATCGCCATCAGCTTGTTTACCTTTTTTATCACTGTAAAACCTTCGTTTACCTTTTTAAGATAACGATAGCAATTGTTTCACCTCCAAAAAAGCTTGTGTGCATCAATATAATTTTAAAATATGTCGTTTTGGTTATCTTTAAAACTCTGAAATAGAATATATTATTAAAAATTCAGTGCCGAGAAACAGCGAAAGGAACAAAGAAAGTGTGTGGAAGAAATATCAAGAATTATGTGAAGAAAGAAAATACAAATGGACAGCACAAACTACAAATGAGGAATTTACACATATTTTAGGTAATTAATATACGAAGATTAGATGGTGAAGAGTACAAAGAATATGCTATCAAAACAATGTGGAACGTTACATCAAAAATTATTCACGAAAATACTTTAATGAGCGCACACGTTTGTTCAATCCATTCGAAATCGACGAATTCCGCTGTTAATTCATCTTGTACATCTTCCATTTCAAACACTTCCACGGAAGGTCAAGACTTGGAAAACAACCTCCTAAAACTTTAATAATTGTGCTTCTAATAAATGTTCTTGTAAGTAGCCTTGTTATAATCGTTTTTCGAAAGTTTTATTACCATAAAATTGAAACATGTTTGAAATCATTTTCTGCATTAAACTGTTATTCAAATGTTATTTGATTATAGGTTATTCCAGGAGGCAGAGATAAGTCGGGGTTGAATGAAAGGTTTTCATTTTTCGGTTGTAATTTTTAGTAATATTTCCCATTTTCGTAATTCCTGTGATTTAAATTATCCTTTAAAATCGTCTAATGTGTTTATTCGTGAAATAGTCACACTAAATATCACTCGAAGTGGTGTGCTAGCCGGTAAATTCACTCCTCGCTAAGCAAGTCGTGAATTTACCGGCTAGCACAGCACTCCTCGTGATATTACTTATGATAAAACAATGATAAAAATAAACGTTGGTTATAAATATTACATAATATGTGAAATTTATACAATAAATAATAAATGCTATGGATTTAACTATGGAGGTTGTAATGGATCTTTTGAATAACGTGATTTAATTCTGGGAAAAGGATTAGCTGTTTTTCCGAGTTCAAAAGATTTATAAACAGGAGAAGTAAGTGAAGTATAGAATTTGTCTGAGAGACGAAGGATCCAGGATTTTAGAGGCAGAATATTGAGTTCGTGTAATATTTGATCGTTTCTTACGAACCAGGGTGCTTTCAATGTTTTTCCTTAGATATTTATTTTGTATAACTTATAATTTGTGAATATGCGATTTTGCTGCACCACCCCAAATGAGGCACGCATATGTCAGAGACGGTCGAATTATGTATTTAAATGTAGACAACGCTGTATCTAAAGAAAGGTAAGAATTTTTGTTCGCAAATGGGTATAATTTTATAACTCGACCAAGCGAAGAATGAAGGCTGCGATTGCGGCGCATCGTGGAACTAACAGTGAAAACACGGGTATGTACAGTCAGTTTAGCTAACAAAAGTTGCCAGGAGCGGGAAGCGAGTTCAGAGACTGCTCCTACGGAATCACCATGGTCTTCGTAGAGGTTGTGAATCAGCTGATAAAATATAACTTCAGAGACACATCATGCAAGATTTGCACTGACTGTTTTATTTTTGTCCCTTTACGTTGCTTTCTTTACTTTTCACCGTTCTAGTACAAGACTTAAATAAAAAGTTCTATTTATATTGAATTTTTAATACTTATTCATTGAATTTAAACGTTTTGTATTCTCCTTCATGCATCTTTTTTTCCTTAGGCTTTAGACGGTTTGTTAGGTATGCCATAAAGTACCAAAACATTAACTTTATCTATAATATTCTTCATAATGGTGGTTGTTACTCCTTACATAAAAAAGAATTTTATTCGGTATATATTCTGAGAAACTACCTAAGTTAAAATAAACGATTTATATGAATGTTACTGCTCATCGAAAGAATTAGTTTCAACATTTTGAATCGTTTTGCCGAGAAAAGTATACTTTTATTTATTCCAATATGAGATGCAGACATGTCGAAATAGTAAAAATATTAATTGGGAAGATTATAGATTTGCAACGAAATAAATCGCGCTTTCTTTCGCAATAGTTTGGCACGGTACCATTTTAATTTTGAATTGAGTATCCTTTTATCTCTGTCTCTGTCGTTTCGGTTGTAAACGCAGACGGTGGTGCGCTCCTGTAAACATCATTCTCAAGTTGGTGGAGCTATATAAGCTTGACATTAGTTTTATTTATTATTGATGTAATGTGTGTTTCCCAAGTTAATTTAGCATCAAGTTGTAATCCAAGATAGGTAATTGGAGTCTTGTTAGGAATCCAAGGGATTGCTTTATAGTTGATAATAAGAGGATAAGTAGGAGAGATTCGTTTTAAAGAAACTTTTTTGATTGAGATTTTTGACAGACTGACTGATTTTGATTTTTGATCTTGATTTGCCGATTTACCAAGTAACAAGAGTGTTTAAATCATCCTGTAAATTATCACGACCAGTTATAATGTCTGCATGAGAAGTGAATAGGGATGTGTCGTCGGCAAAGAAGGCTACTTGTGAATTTAATAAATGTGGAATATCTGAAACGTAAATATTAAAAAGGATTGGTGAGAGTGGAGAGCCCTGGGGTACTTCCGCGTGGATAATGTATTCAGTAGAAAAAACATTGTTAACCTGAACTTGACATTTAAGCTGTAGAAGAAAGCTTAATAATATTTTTGTAAATATACAGGAAAACCTAATATTCTGAACTTGTAAAGTAAACCATCATGCCATACTTTGTCAAATGCTTTTTCAACATCTAAAAATAGTGGAAATGTAAATTGTTTCTTTTGAAATCTTGACGCTATAAAATCTGTGATTCTTAATAATTAGTGTGTTGTAGAATGATTCGATCTAAATCCAAACTGAGATTTTGGAAGTACATTAGTTTGATTAATAAATTTAGTGACTCTCGTTAGAATTATTTTATCAATTTGTTTTGCAAATGTAGATAATAAGCTAATTGGACGAAAATTTTCTGGTCTAGTATGGTCTTATTGAGGTTTATGGATGGGTATTGTGATTGCTATTTTCCAAATTGAGGGATAGTAATTTAATCTAAAACAAGCGTTATATATTGCTGTCAATGAGCTAATGGTGGAATTTGGGAAATGTTTAAATACTATATTAGGAAGTTTATCAAACCCTGGAGATTTATTGTTTTTTAGTTTTGTTATGATAAATTTAATTTCTTCCGGAGACGCAAATTTGATACGTTCAGGAACCGTGTAGTATGGATTTTGAAGATTTTTAATTCATTTAGATGAAATGAATAATTGTTAATCGGATTATTAGAAAATGTCCTATAAAATTGCAGAGCAAAAAGTTCCGCTTTTTCAGAATCTGACAAGGCAGTTTTATTTAAGTCTCTTAAAATGGGTATTTGTTGTTTCTCTTTTGTTATAGTTCGAATAACAGACCAGAGCGATGAAGAATTTGGCTGGATTTGAGATAAGTAGTTATTAAAGTTAGTATATCGAAGTTCATGTAACTTTTTCTGAACGGTATGGGTTAATAAATTTAGTGTTTTCTTTATTATGAGATTACGTGTTACCTGCCATTTGCGACGTGAAACGTGTTTAAAAGTTATTAAATTTAGTATTTTTTAGGTAAATTATTACAAGACTGTTTTATGGAAGGGCAAGAATGTATCGTTGATTATTCTAGTGATTTTGAAACATTGTATATAAGAATTGAAATTTCGTCATCTATGTTAGAAGACGTAAGTAAAGAGGAAGGATATTTTGTGAAGTATTGCATATAAGAAGTAAATATAGTCCAATTAATCCTTTCCTTTACGAGAGAGTTATTAAATTGATGTAAAGCTAAAATTTTATGAAAAGTTATTAAAACTAGATTGTGGTCTGAGTTTAAAGCTGGAATACAATATAGGAAAACTGAAAAATTTATATTTTGGGGAAGTATAATATCAAGATTTTCGGAAGAATCTTAGTATTATATGAATAATAAGTTGGCTGAGAAGCAGCATGAATTGACCAATTATTTAAAGTAGTTAGATTATATAAGAATTGATCTTGTGGAGAAGTGGTATTACATCCCCAAGTTTCATGTTTGGCGTTTAAATCACCGAGTATAAGTGTTCTTGTATTGTTGTTCAGTAGTAATTCTAGAGTTACTTTAGATAATTTTTTGTTAGGTGGTTTGTACGCTGCTATTATATTTATAGGGCCTACAGAAAAGAAAACAGTGAGAGCTACTAATTCTGGATCACTAGAGTTGGGAACATATATTTGTAAATGTTTGATTTTTCGACGGATAAAAATTGCTACACCTCCAGTAGTGGTAGTTGTTCTATCTTCTCTGTATGTTTTATAATTTGGAATGTTACATTTTTTGGAATGAGTTAAATGTGTTTCTGTAACACAAGCAATATCAATGTTATGACTATATAGGAAATGTTTAAATTCAGCTAGTTGGCGTAGAAGACCATTAGCATTCCAATTTAAAAATTTTACTTTAGTGTGATCCATTATTAAGTTTTTGTGGAATAACGTCTTGAATTAATCGATGTATTTGTGGAAGTAAAGAGTTTAGTATTTGATTTGTTATAATGGGAATGTACGTGTTAATGTCTGAACTATTAATGGGAGTGGAATTAAAAGTGTTGTTAAGATTGCGTTGAGAGTTTGTAGATATTGGAGGAAGATTAGGATAATTATTCATATTCATAGAAGGGAGAGTTATTGAAGAAGTCAGAGAGGACTTGATGGTGGAATGAGGTTTTTTTGAATAATTTTGCTTTTGCAAAGGTGCAGATGAAGATAACTTTCTATTAGAATTTGAAACTATATTTGTAGTTGAAATTAATGATTGTTTATTAAAGAAAATACATCCTCTGTAGTTAGCAGTGTGATTCTTATGACAATTACAACATTGCAGGGTAGAATTTCTTGGTGTCTTGCACTTTGAATTATGATGTTTCTCAGTACATCTCACACATCGAGGTTCTAATGTGCAGTTAGCTTGTGTACGATTGCAATTTTTGCAATTTTTACACTGTATAGGAAAATTTGATTTGGAACGAAATTTAATTTTCACAATACTGCTAAATAGTTTATTCAGTTTTATGATATCCCTATTAAGGTCGTTGTCTGTGAGTTCAAGTGCACAGATTTCTAATGGTTGTCGATTTTTATTAAATAATCTATATACAGATGTAATAGTATATGTTTTAGGTAATTCAGCTTTAAATTCTTCGTTAGTGTATGAAATAGGAATATCATATAACATTGCTGATAATGTTTGTTTCATCGGATAACGATAGGAAAAATATCGAATTTTTTTGTGTATTACAAAAAAGTCTATACTTTCGAAAATCATCAATGGACTCAAAGAAAATGGAAATATAGTCACTTTTAACTTTGGCAGTGAAATATGATTGTGAAATTTGTTTTATCTTTGAAATAAATGCACCAACATTATTTAAAATCTTGGAAGTTTTTGATATATTAATTGGAGGAATGGAAGTTTTATTTTGATTGATGCATATCTTGAGGTGTAGGGATAGAATCATCTGCTTGCTCTGGAAGATCTTGATACGGATTGGAAGTAGGGACAGAATAAGATGAAGAAGGATCACCCCTAGAGTCAATTAAACGTTTGCGCTTAGAATTATTCAGGTCCATAAATGTTAAATTTTCAGGTGGTAATGAAGCACTGGAAGAAGATTTCGAAAACTCAATTGCATTATTCACTGCCACTGCTTGGTTTAGATTCATAAGTTCCTGTTAAGATTGAAGTTTTTGTTTTAATTCTTGTGTGTGCTGTTTGAGGTACATAATTTCTTGTTCTAATGCACCGATTCTTGATTGAGACACAATAATTAATTCACCATTATTTGGAATGTCAGGAATACTATATGAGGTAGGATTTCCCGTTTAATTTGGATTGTTTACTACATTGAGTGAGTCAGCTATAAGCTGCCCCGTAGGGCAACTTGAAATGTCCATTAAATACTGCTCAATTCACTTCAGTTTTTGATATCAAAAGAAACAGCAATTAATTCAGTTTATGGTATTAGTATTTGTTGCTTGTCACTACTATCACAATATTAACTATTTAACAAAATATATAAGAGGCTATTACAATTGATACTTTTGAGTCAAGGCCTCCTTAGCAAGTTGATATATCATAGACTTAAGTTAATCTTACAATTAGAATAATAATAGCTCATTGGCTTGCATGCAAGAAAGGAGAAACGAAAATTATTAAATAACGACAGGGTTGTTATTATTATTGTTGTTATTATTATATTATTATTATTATTATTATTATCGCCTCCTGTATTATTTCAGTAGTATACCTTTGGGTTCCGGCTCTCACACGCAACCAATCTTTATAAATGAGAGCTCTAAAGAAAGAGTATTTCACGGAGACTTGACGAATTCCACATTGACTTTAAAAATATGGATGATTTCTTTAAAAAAAATGCATCGCAATATTCATGTAAACGCATCATATGTCAACATACATCGGCAAATAACTCATAAACAAAGCGTTTTACAGCCTTAAAAAGTAAAATTTTGAGGCCAAAGGCCTGAAAGCTGCGTTTTTCATACCATAATCTATAAGATGAGACATTCTTCGATCCATTTAATTAACTTTTCGGTTCCACGCTTCAATACTATCAAGGCCACCTCAATATTTCAGCCCTTCCTGCTGGTAGCAATGTTTGTGGCGACACGCTTAGAATGCTTAGATTCGACAATCATTATTTACGCTTTCTGTTAACACCGTAGTTTGTGCAGTCTGACGAGGTTTATTTGCGTAATCATTAATTCAAAATTTGCTCTCCAGCAACAACTAGAAGTACTATTATAGTTGCTTGATACCTATACCTATGAAGATTGTTTCTTATGCGTGTAGTGAAATTATTCAATTAACGTTTTTTCATGGTCTATAAGTGCTGCGTACTTAATTGTGGAGTGATGTGGTGTTCAGTGAAGAGTGAAGACTGTGTTTGTGTTTTAGCTGTACCAATATTTTCGTTATCATTCGATGCAATTTTCAAATCAACGGGTTCAGACACGTAGCTTTCTCAAAAGTAAAAAGCTAATATTTTTGTGACTATCACGAAAAACTAAAACCTAACTGACAAAGAATATTGAATAATTACTTGAAATGTCTTTAAGTAAGGGTTTGGGAATTGTTCCAAGCAAATTCTCCATGATATTGAATAAATATTAATTGAAAATTTCTTTTACACATTAATTGCATTGTTTTTTATTTTATTTGTAATTGTGTTAGTACATTGCAAGTTACCTTCATAGATTTTAAACAAATAAACACGTTTCGTTAACTACTTTCCCTCTTAGAATGAATATAGAAGGATAGGGATGAGTGTGGGGTCTAACATGCGAGAGTTCTCGCACGGGTACGCAGAGGTAGTGGCGGAAAACTTGTGCTATGGCACTACACAAAGAACAAACTTTTTAAAGTAGCTAAAGTAAAATGGCTTGAAATAAATGGAAAACAAAAATCAAAACGCGCTAGCCTACAATACTATGTGAATCAATTAAAAAACAACTAAATTTAAAATTATAGAAAGAATAGTGCAAGTCACCCGACAACTGCCAACGATCGCAGTCCAAACGCACGATTTAAATGTTGGCGGTATCTGGAAGTATGTACACCAACGCCCAGCTGCAAACTCATATCGTAAATAAATCACCGTTAGATATTAAACTCAAGGTGTCGGTTCGTTAAGATATTAAAAATGGAAACATCGTTTGAGCAACATTCCCATGTACCGAAGTGAGCTTCCTAATGCCTACTAATTTGTTTCTAAAGCTAACAAATGGTATTTAGTACTCAAAGGTGAAAACATTAGTTTGATTATTTTTTGGCTCAGAATTGCTTTTCTTGAAGTACGTAAGGACGCAGAAAATAATTCAATACTTTTTAGTATACAAATAATTTTTCAATTTTCTCACTACAGCAAGCTGGCACCCTGAGTCTCCAAAACCCACTCGGTTCTTCATAACAAATCAAGGAAAGTTAAATAATATTGCAATGAGTTGCCTGTTCTTGCCCGATCCGGTATTTTTGCACTACTTTACTTGACTTTCTCAAGAGTAAAAACCTTTTCAATTATTTGACTATCAAAGAAAGCGAAAAGCTAACTCTCAAGGAAGATTGAAAAATGTCTTCAAATGTTGTTTTTAAAGAAGAATGAATTGTTCCAAGAACATCTCTCTATAATGTTAAATAAACTTTAATTGAAAATTTGTTTTAAACACCAATTGCATTATTATTTTGTTTCATATTCTGTAAGTACATTAGTAGTTCCTCTCCTTTATGGAAAGGATTGACAAATGGATAGGGAAAGGGTGGGGTTTAACATGCGAGAGTTCTCGCACGGGTACGCTAGTTATTATTATTATTATTATTATTATTATTATTATTATTATTATTGTTGTTGTTGTTTTTGAGTGTTGTGATATGAAATGCCATATATGTTTTCTTTCTTTAGTTTGTGTAAAGCAAAAAAAAACTGAAATTATAATGTTACTTAATTTTTGAAGCAGGTATTGTTATTTATATTTTGGTAAGAAAAGTTCCTGGATCCCAAATAGAAATATCACTTACGTAAATGTTCGTAATCGAGAATCTATACAGACGGTCTTGTCACACCCACGAACATTATCTCACCGTGAATCGACCTCGGTACGTAAATAGGGCGATTATCATGGAAAATATTTTAACGAAATATTGAAGAATAAAGTTAATACATCTATCTATCTATCTATCTATATATATATAAATATATATATATAAAATATATATATATATAATATATATATATAATATATATATATAATATATATATATATATATATATATATATATATAAAATTCTCGTGTCACAGTTTTAGTTACCATACTCCTCCGAAACGGCTTGACAGTTTTTGATGAAATTTTATATGTATATTCAGTAGGTCTGAGAATAGGTTGTTATCTATTTTTTATATCCCTAAGTGATAAGGGTAGCCCACGCCATTTTTTTAATTTTTCGGACAAAACGTTTTACGCAACCCGCTACACACGGTATGTATTTCGCACAGAGGTGTATTTCACACACAGTATGTATTTCACCCACGGCGTTTATATTACGCAGCTGCTCAGCGACGTGCAGAATCTGCAACTAAATGTGAATAACACGGAGATAGATAGATAGATAGAGAGAGAGAGAGACTGAGAATGAGAGAGAGAAACGGAAAGAGAGAGAGAGAGAGACACGGAGAAAGAGAGACGGGGAAGGCGAGAGAGGGAAGGAGAAAGAGAGATATAGGGGCAGAACAACGTCTGCCGGGTTCAGCTAGAAAAATGTTTGTCTCCGCGAAACATTGTTGCGTTAGGTTTGAGGACTCTTAAGCATATTAGAGACTAATATATCATTAATACTATAATTAGCAGAAAAAAACAGCAATTACTGTTTGACTGCAGGTAAAAATGACATTGGGACTAGGAACTTCGTTTTAATAATTTATGATGATTTTTTCCGCGAAATCTTTAATTAGTCTTAATTAATGTTTAGTTAGCCTTCGGAAATTGCTATTAAATTCTCGAATTACAAAATGGAAAATAGATTCATTGTTAAACAGCTCAAAATGTGTACATGTATTTTATAACGATTTTTAAATGATTGTCCTTTAGAGAAAATTTATTTATTATTGTTAATTATTTTCTCCTGCCGTCTTTTAATATGTTTGAGTTAAAGATTTTCGTTGTTACTGCCATTTAGTGCAACAATGGGTAAAGAGAACCCTGATTAATTTAATGATGTAATAATGTAATTATCACTTGATCAGTATCTCCGCCACGCGTCTACGGCGTCACTTCTGACCAGTGTTGCCAGATGTATCGCATTTCCGCAGTGTTGCCAGATGTACCTAATCCGCAACCCGCATTAAGCGATGCGGATGCCAAAACAAAATCCGCATTTCCATGATAGTGGATTAAAATCCAATTTTTTTCATTTCCTCAGTTATTACAACGATCGTTAGATGTCCCGCTAACTATGGTTGACAAAGTTTGAATGTTCAAAATGCTGTCTCTATTCGATTAATGTAGAAAGCAATAAAACACCAATCATCTACCAAGCATTAGGGTTTTATCCAATTGGCGTATTCGAAAATAGATGACCATGCACCTAGGTGCTGTCGTGAACTCTGTCCTTTATTGTCTTACTGTTAGAGACAACTGTTAGGTGACAACACATTGGTTAGTCGTTTTCGAATACGCCAAATAAGAATACGGATCGTCGTTCAGATTCTTGCTGCGTTTATTCAAGCCGGAGAAACGATGCACTTCGCCGGATATTGAAATTACGTTACTCGGCATCATATTAAACTGAGATTAAAAATAAATTGAAAGTACATTTATAACAAAAATACTATATTTTATATTTTTAATTTTTTGGGTGAATCGAGAACATATATAGTGAGAACAAATATAGAACAAGAATAGTGAGACAATATCGCATTTATAACGGAATTCTACGTCGATATAGGAATTATTGATGTTTTCCGCTATTTTAAATTATATTAGTATCCGCATTCATTAGAAGAAATACATATTTTCTAACTTAAAACTTTGCAATCGGAAGTTTCACAGCTGGCAACATTGCTTCTGACCCCAAAAGCAGCACGGAATAGGGATGAGATCTCTCACACAATAAGCTGTTTCTCACTCACTACAGTTTTCGGCCATTATTTTTATTTTTTGGGCGTTAATCGTAATTTTACAATTATCACTTTTCTATTTCGGTGTAATTTTTAAATAATTTATGATTAATTTGCAGGGTTGTAATGAAAAACATTGTCGAAGCCATCATTTTAAATGGCAAATTTCGAGGTGAGGATATATTACTGCCTCTACGACGACTCGCTCACGCAGGTGGAACTCACTACCCATTCACTACCATTCTCACTACCCATGGGTAGCCGACTCACTACCCATTCTCAGGCAGCAATGGCTCTTTGGCAGATTGTTGCCACACCTGGTGGCCGGCTGACTTCTTCAAGGTAGTCATCAATATTTGCCCGGCCTGCGTGTTGGGATGTTCATCCGGCTGTGATGTTCGTGTTTTTTTTTTAAATTTTGGAAGCATGGCTCAAACTGTTGAAATCAGTCGGAGCTTTTTCTGGCTAGTAGTAAATATTAATTTATTCAACTAGATAGTTTTAGCCTGGTACTGAGGCTGGATATTGTACTATGAAAAATAAAAGGGCAGGTCTTTCTACATGGAGTAAGTCAAATATTTGTCCTTATTGTACTATTGAAAACATTGTCTCCTATATTATTTCAGTAGTATACCTTCCCATTGCGGCTCTCACACGCAACAAATCTTTATATGTGAGGTCTCTAAAGAAAGAGAATTTCACGGAGACGTGACGAACTTCAAAAATATGACTTCGACTTCAAAAATATGACGGATTTGTTTAAAATAGCATTTAAATATTCATGTAGAATGCAACCCACAACGCACATAAGAATTTTTGAATCTATAACGTTAAATAACTCTTAAATAATACGTTCTAGGGCCTTAAAAACTAAAATTTTGAGACCAATGGCCTCAAAGAAACGTTCCTCACACCGTAAACTATAGGATTAGATTCTCTTGACCATTCTATTACATTTTTGCCGGTTCGACGCTTCTCGATTCTACCCCACCTGTAGAATCTGCAACAGTGTGTGAAGTTACTAATTACTTGCTTACTGAAGTTACTAATTACTTTTATGCGACTGAATTACACAGGTGTACCTCTTTGCTCGATAATAAAGTTAAATAAGAATAGTTTGTATCAGTGGCATAGCTTCAGTTTGTGTTACATGGGGCGAAGCTAATGGTGAACCCCCCCCCATAAATTAAGTTTAAAAATATCTATTGTTGCATTGATTGTACCTTATTTTATTAAAAATACAAAAATATTTGCACATGATAGTTATTTAAAATATTTTTAAAAATTCGATGTAATTAGGAATAATTGCAATTAAATCATAATCTATGCTTATGATTTAAATGTATGTTTATTAAATTAATATAAATGATTTTTAACTAAACCATAAAAATTATATACTAAAACTAAGAAAACTAACTATTAATTTATAGAATTTTTAAGTAAATGATTTAAATTATATAATTACAACTATAAAATAATTTAATTGGTGTCACCCCTAGAATGGTGTCACCCGGGGCGCGCCGCCCCCCTGCCCCCCGGAGCTACACCACATTGACAAGGATGTATTATATTGTTATCAATTACAAGGTAACATGTAGAACAAGTGAAGGAGGATACGAGGGTCTTGAAGAAAAATAGTAGTTTATGCAATTAGTTTATAATGTTAAGTTTTATTGCATGAGTACATGTTTTGAAAACGAGTGACATTAGGAGCGAGTTTTCAAATTTGTACAAATGCAATAAAGCAACATTATAAACGAATTGCATTCTTTATTTTTTTGTATGACAGCATTATAAATTTATAAGAGAATCAAACTTAATTTTGCGAAACGACTTTGCTGTGATGTCTCGAGTACTTGACTTCCGTGCGAGGAACGGGGGTTGGCTGTTCCGTTTACCGCTACCTCCTCCCCCGATTCTCTCGCTGCGATTGGTTGAATGTGTGATGACGCCGTAAAATCTAATACATCATAATTTGTGCCGTAAAATGCCCGATAGCAATACAAAAGATCTTTTATATTACTAGAATACAAAAGAATATATTACAGCTTTAATATGGACATGGAAAAATAAGGAAGCATGCGAGAGTTCTCGCACGGGTATCCTAGTAGTCATTTATTTATAAAAAGTCAAAAGAACTTAACTTGCTGCATAGTAGGCTTTCTTCTGTTATTACAAATTAATATCTTTAACTTTTCATTGAAAGCAAGTTTGCAAACTAATTTTATGGCTGTTAAAAAATGATGAAATCGATATTACGACGGTTTTTATTTCTTACCTGAAACAGATTTTTCAGTAGCCACTTAGCAGTTTTTCGCGGGACTGGCTTGCAGTCATTTTCTCTCGGAAATATTTGAAATGAAAAATGCTTTGACTAAGAAATAGAAAGATTATGAGGTAATATCAGTTTCATGTCTTTGAATGGATGCCATAATAACAACCAACAAGTTTGCGAAAAAGCACAAATATAATGGGAAAATACAGCTTCTTATCTGATAAAATCCGCTAGAAAATATTTGTATATTGAAGAACACTATAAATAATAATTTACAATGTTCTTCAGAATCAGCATTATTTAATGAAATTAAAATCAAATGATGTTTGTTTGGTTACAAAGACAGTGGACAAAACAAACCATGACGACGAAAAACTCCACTGCAAATCTATATATTCAATATGGTATATCTTCAGCAACTGGATGTATAGAAAACACGAAGATACAACGTCCTTTTTCTAAATGCATCACGTTTCTTGAGTTGGTTCCAAAAGTGGGTTAGCCATTTCTGTAAAAATAGTGAAGTTAACACTTTACACATCACATTTATTTCAAAATATTCATTTCGCAAGATACCTACAAAACCGTCGATATCCATTATCTATACAGTAATTAATGCACAATATGAATACATATGTATATATTATTGTCATCAAAAAGTTTTCGTATTAAGTCATTCGATTCGCAGAAATAGGAAAAACAATCTGACGAGAAACGGGACTTCTCGCCACAAATCTCTCCGTCGGGCCACAAATGCAACGTCTTGGACGTTTCTCGCAGGGGCAAAGCCACGCCGCTGGGGGCCGGCGGGCACCGAAGGGCTGCGGCCATCTTGGAGGCCTTGTCTGGCGGTGGCGGCGGGTGCGGGGCCACGCTCATATCGAGGGCCGCGGCGCCGCCAGCCCGGGGGGCAGGGGCGCGGCGGGGGCGGCTGCCCCGGACGGCGCCGGCGGCGCGGGGGGCGTGGGGGACGTGGGCGACGGCGATGGGGAAGATGGGTTGCTGCCGGCGCTCTCGGTCGACAGCTTGTTTAGCTCCTTCTTGCGCTTCTTCTCTTTCGCCTTCTCCCGGCCTGCTCGCCAGAATTCTTCAAATTTCGAGTTGAGATCGAGTTCGGATTTGCTGGCGGTGCCAGCAGTCTGCTCCGGGGCGCCCTCGTCCAAGTTCTCCTCGTCCACCTCCTGAAACAAGAGAAGATCGTTGCACTCTGTTGAATACATGGCGCGGAAAGGGAATGCATTTTGAAATATTTCTTGTTCATTATACATTTGCAGACGGCAGAATTAGAAACTACTGTTGTTTTGAAAGTGAGGGCCTGAACACATTTCCGAGAATGCACGAATAGTGCCGTTGTTTAACAGCAAATGACCAATTCTGACGCCATCCGAGACAGTCCGGAAAAAGTGCTTGTTTTGTTTTGGCAGTTTCTGCGAAGTCTGCGAAAAAATCAAATCCACTTCGGTATTCGACAGTGCGTTCTGGCAGTAAATTATTATAAATAATGTAGTGAACTACTGCCGGGAGAAAATGAAGAAGTGATCCTACAGAATGGCACAGACTTTCCCGTATTAGTTTTCTATTTTTTCTTTGGTTTACATCGGTCTCGGCTAGATATTCCGCATTGCCACATACTCGTGCCAGCTAACATTTATCGCCGCTCAAAGTTACATTTTTTGACATTTTCTTCATTTTTCGGTTTTCCTATGGTAGAACGGACATGCTATTTTTAGAATATTATAGAACAGTAAAACCTCAAAATGGCAATTTTCTATGAAAAATTTGGAGCCGTTTTTAAGAAAATGGCATTTAAAGGCTACCAAAAATTCGAAATTTGAACCTCTTTTTCACAAAAAAATTTTAAGTATTTGAACATTTCATTAGAAGTCATTAATTGACAAACAAAATATTGTTTACAAATTGGAAATTTGAATTAGATTTCACAGAAAAATGAGTTTTCGACAAGCTTTATTTGACATTATTTAAAGCACGTGTACTTATTAATGCAATATTGTGAACAAATCTCTGGTAATGTAAACAGTAACGACGTGAGAGGCAAATATAAATAATTACATTTTCGTCATTTTTGAAAAAACAAAGGAATAAAGCAATATGGCGTTTAGGTCATCTCATAGTGTACATTTAGCACTACCCTTTGTAAAAGTTTAAAGAAAAAAATTTGGAGCAGTTTTTGAGAAACTCTGGATTTCCGAAAGAACTAAATATGGAGAACAATTTTTTTGACGGAAAAATCACTGTCATTCATTTCGTAGTTGTAGGAAGAGGCCAAAGAAAATGGAAACTTTTGCAATTTTCGAAAATCCAGTGTTAACCGTGAAATTAGGATCTACGCCACCTTAATAAGTGTACTTTATTCTTACAGGAAATTTAAAGATAAAATTTTGAGCCGTTTTGGTGAAAATTTTGAAAATGTCCGGGGGCTTCATGTAAAGTAGCCCCCAATTTTGAAGAAAGTTTTTCAAAATCATGGCGCCTCAAGTGGAGCCAGATCGACCGGCGAATTTCCATTTTGGAAGAAATCGTACGTATGATTTAGGCGCTAATATGGTTCACAGACTGACGGACAGACAAGCAGAGAGCCCGCCAGACGGGACGACCGGGACGGCCGGGACGGGCAGGACGGGCAGGACGGGCGGGACGGGCGGGACGGGCAGGACGGGCGGGACGGGCGGGACGGCCGGAGGGACGAACGGACGAACCTACGGACGTTTTGAGTTTATTTCTAAACGATTAGTCAAGACATCAAATTGATTAGTCAAGGGATTAAATTGTTTCAAAAAATATTAAAAAATAAAGAAAATTAGTGGTGCTACAGAAAGGCGCAGACTTTTCCGTCTTAGTTTTCCTTTGGTCTCGGCTAGCGATTCAGAGTTGACACATACTCTTGCCAGCTGCTATCTACCACCGCCCAAAGTAGGTTTTTGACATTTTCTTAATTTTTCAGTTTCCATATAATAGAATGGAAATATTTTAAGAATATTAAAGAACAGTAAAACCTCGTACTAAATAGCAATTTTCTTTGAAAAATTTGGAACGGTTTTTAAGAAAATGGCTTTTAAGCGCTACTAAAAATGAAATCATTTGAAGCACGTACACTCACAAATACAACACTGTTTACAAATTGGTGGTAATGTGCATATTAAAGGATTGATAAAAATCTTTCAAAAAATTACTTTGATGTAATTTTTGAAAAATCGAAAAAAAAAACAAAATTAACTGAATGTCACATTAAAGAGTGTAATTTGCACTATCCGTCCGAAACGTTTGAAGAAAAATTTGGAACCATTTTTGAAAGAATGGCGATTGAGCGTTTCTGAAAATGCGGAATTGTGAGCTAGTTTTCAGAGAAAACGATTAAGTTTTCAAGAAACTTTACGGGATATTATTTAAAGCATATGTACTCATTATTGCAATAATGTGAAGAAATCGTCGCTAATGTAAATATTAACGACGTCAGAGAAGTAAAAAAAATTACAATTTTGTGATTTTTGAAAAAAACCAAAGAATAAAGCTATATGGAGGTTATGTCATCTCAGAGACTCTCTCATTTAGCACTATTCCTACCAAAAGTTTAAGGAAAAAATTTCGAGCCGTTTTTGAGAAAATCTTGTTTTTGTAATTTTTCAAAGTTGCAAATATTTTGCACAATATTCCGAGAAAACTACGAAAATTTTCAAGAAAAGTACATGACCATAATGAAAAAACTCACTTTGGATAAAAAATTTCACTTGGAGGAAGAAACTCCATCTTTAATTTTGTGGTTGTAGGATGACGCCGAAAGAAGTTCAGACTTTTGCAATTTTCGAAAATTCAGAGTCAACCGTTGAAATCAGATCTACCTACGGCACCTTAATAAGCGTATTGTACTCTATTCTTACAAGAAATTTCAAGAAAAAATTTGGAGCAGTTTTTGAGAAATTTTAAAAATATCCGGGGCTCTCCATAGTATCACCAGACCGACAACACATCCTGAATGGCTGCGTTCGTAATCGCGTGACGACTCTTCAACTCTCACTGAACTTCTCACTAGCGAACTCGTACACTGGGCTTCCCCTTGACGGCGCTTGCGGGCCCGAATATACTTCCAGGCGTCGCACAGTGGGGCAGGAGGCCTCCAAAGTTGAGAATAAATATTTTAAGTGAACAGAAGAGCAGTAATGGACTGAGTTGATAACAAAAGATGTTAAATAACTTAAATAAAGCAAAATATAACATTATTTGTTAATTTCAAATTCACAGTTACAATTATAAAAACGTTGTTTCAAAACATGCAGATACAAAGTCTGTTAATGAAGAAAAGGTTACACTTAATGATTGCCTTTATCTGTGTGTATCGTCATTGTATGACCTAGTTCTTATCAACATAATGAATCTGAAGACTCATCAGTATCATTATCTTCTGTTTCACATTGTGTTTTCCAAGCAACATCATATTTAAAACTTCTATCGTAAGTTCTTCAATTTTCTTTGCAGGAAATGGTCTGTAGCTTATTATGACAGGGTCAGATGACACCAGAATTCGGTAAAAATGTCTTAATTGGTTTTGTCTATGGCACACTTACGAGAAACGTCTTCCCTAAATTTATTAATGTCCATATTACGTGTCTCTTCAGATAACTGACCAATAGGCAGTAAAGATTTCGGCAACACTGCTGGACAATGAATAACTAGTTTGTGTACTGTTGGCGGCGTACAGTACCAAGGGTATTTTTCCACAGATAACCTGGCTGTATTAACACAAAATGTTTGGAACTTTTCTAAATACGAAACCTACTGTAAAGGGCGATGAGCACTATGCGAAATCGTTCAATTAGTTCACAATCAAGACCTGTTACACATGCCGATATCTCAGGAATTTCAAAAAACGATCTTGCAGTATTACTATCAGTAGAATTGCTAAATCCAGGCTTTGGTCTGTCCACTAATAAACTCATATTTTCTCGGAATTCTTTCTGTATTTTTCGTATTTTCAGACTCTCATCTTGGCTTCTCCTCATGCCTGCCATGATTTAAGTGGAATTTTGTAGGATATGTGCAGCAGGCACTCAAAGCATCGAATACTGAAATACTGTGTGCATGTGTACTGAAATACCAAATTCCAAATCTGGGGAGTGAACTTCCATATTTAGACATTTTTCGATATCATCGAATTGTTTAGAAGTCTCTCAACATATATAGCATTTGTGTGAATTTCATGTCGGTCAGAGCTTTACAAATCTTCCCATCAATCATAGCAAATATCAAATAATACCTTAAAATAATATTCTTACATATCAGATTAATCATAGAGGGTTGGAGGGTCAATGAGGGTTAGAGGGTCATAGAGGGTCAATGTATGTTTTCTCAGCTGCTGAAAGCTCCGCACTCTCTGGTTTCAACTGCATTCTGATTGGCCTGCAATGTGTAGTAAACGATGGGCATGGGTTTTACCAAAGAACCGTTTCTTTTCTTCGGAATTTCTTGTTAGCAACTATAGCGGGACGATAGATGACAGAAAGATACTGGAATCAGAGATATATGCTTCACTGACACTGTCTTTATATGTAGGAAAACACAATGATATCTGAAGCCATCTTTCATTTATATTAATAAATCTATCGTACATTCTGTTTGGACCATTTCTGCTTATATTGGGAACTAAATTATTGTATTCATTTTCAGAGGTTTTGGGCAATTAATTATTACTCTAATGTGTTCTTTCAAGAAACAAACATATTTTTGAATATTCTTGTACCCTGTTCGCTTCATAAGACTAAGTTCATTCTAGATATGTGTAATGTCGCTTCCGGAGATACTGAAAAAGAAGAACGCACGAACTTAGAATTTTTTTTCTACAGGGGCAAAAAACGGGCAAAATTTCTCATTAAATACTTCAAGTAGAATGTATGCTCAATTTAATGTAAATGTTTGCTTGGACGCATTTGAAAGGTAACTAAATCTTTATCAATTCATGTATTTCTTGCAATTTTGCCAAAGGTTGACAAATATATTTCTGTACGCGAACAGGCACTAAATATTCGCAATATTATGACGATATACTTTTACTTAGCTTTCGATGTATCAGCCATGTTAATTTAGTTCCAAAATACCTTCGCGTTTACATTATACAAACTCAAAACCATTAGCATACATCCAGCGCGCCCTGCGTAAGCTTACCGACTGACCAGATTTGCCGATGCAAAACTCGTATCAAAACACGCCAGGGAACAAGTCGGTGCATGTTTGAGATAAAGTACTCCTTCTTGTACGCAGCAACAATCAGTAAACATGAATCGGTCGACTTTTGATTTTTGAATTTTTCTCATGTTTTACCGTCTCCTGCCCCCTGTGCGACGCCTCTGGCAAAGAAGACTCGCTCTCCACCTCAGCTCTGGTGAGTCCAGCTCGCGCCGCTGACGCAGGCGGCGCTCTATAGAGCGCGCGTTGCCTAAGAGCGCCAATGCAAAGTTGTGCGCAGCCGTAAGTGTAAAGGCGCAAACGGGATTGGCGCGAGGAGGTGAATTGTGGCTTCATATGAAAATATGTTTGCCAGCTTTTTTCGATCAAATAACCGAGAATTGTATTATGTTTATATTCTTAACTACTTATTACTATTTGTTGTTTATTTTCTTACTAAATTCTCCGTGATATAAACATCTTTACTAAGTGATGGGAAAAAATTGGAATACGAATTCTTTCCGTATTTTAGTTTTATATTGTGTTCATAAATCATTCAGTTATTCATTATACTTAGCAATAGTGTAAAATAAATTAACAAGTCTCTATAAGTTAACAATTCTTGCTTAAGGATGAACAACGCTTTTAACAGACAAGAATATTTGTCTGTTAAACCTTCCAACCTGAACGTAGAAAGTTCATGCTTTTTTACTCTTAAATAAATGAGATTACACAATATAGATACTTCTGATTCAATTTTTTAAAATTTTACTCTTGAATGTTAATTTGAAATCGGACTGATGTATTATTTCATTTTAATGGATCATTTCTTTGCCTTAAAGGGAACGTAGAAATTAATATAGCAAAATTTGTGACAATAGCTGTCAAGTAACTTCTCCCAAAGACTGTCATGGGCCAGGTATCCAGTGACGTTAATTTGTACAAACCTTACTTTTAAATCTCCCGCCAATTGCTCTGGACGCGGTAAGACCCGCCCGCGAACTTTAGTAAGACTTTGCACGCGACCTAGACATGCCTTTTCAAGATTAAATATTATTCTCACAGTTCATACATGGATTAAGATATGTTAGTGGGGATCTTTCTGTAGATAGAAAGGTGCATCTTAGGTAATCGGAAAGTAGACCCAGTTATTCGGATTTAATTATTATCAGTTAGAATTCTAAAGAGTTATTAAAGTGTCACAAAGATTGTGTGGATTCTGTGAATATGTGTTTTCTGAATTATTGAGTGTTGTTGTGTGTTGCGTTATACATACTCCTGTGTTTTTTGTTGGAATATAAGTACTCTCCAGGAATTTTCCGTACTCATTTATCAAAATTGAGTAAGATTCCCAACAGGATCCCCTGAGTGTTGACAAGGATTCTGTTTGCCTAAGTTATAAATTAACGGGTATTCAAGATCGATCTTTTACTTTAAACTTCGCTTAGTGAATGAACAATATTGTCAGTGCCCAGGCAGGGGGGGTACAGAAAATTGGCGCACGACACCCTGCAACGATTTCGACCTACCTCATCTTAAAGTAGGTGTGCGGGCCAGGCGAATTCTCAATGCGCCACTCGAGGATGCGCAATGCGCCATGCGCAAATTAGATGGCGAGTCATTGTTCGACGGCGTGTGAGGCTTGAGGTAGGCGATGGAGGTCGCCAAGGCCGCCGGAATGCGTCTGAGGCGACCGCGCGGCGGGCTCCAAATATTCGTTACCCCCTCTCGGCCGAGAAAGAGGGTGAGCGGTGGCAGTGTCTCACCCGTAATGCTCTCCCCCCTGACCCTCCTAAAAACAAGGGCAAGGGACATCTTGGCCTTTTACGATTGCTAAAAAGGCAAACGTCAATAAAAATGGTCCCTTCTTCCATTCGCAGAAAAAAATATTTGGAAGGTATTGGTGAAAAACAATGGAGAGGTTTTTGAGAATACTTTTTCTTTAAATTTATTGTAAAAATTAGAGTAAAATACACTTATAATGGTGGCATAGGTGGGATTTTCACGGTAAACGCTGAATTTTCGAAAACTGCAAAAGTTTCAATTTTTTCGGCTTCTTCCTACAACTACAAAATGGAAGATAGAGATTTTTCCTTCAAATACACTTCGTTATCCATTGATAGAAACATGTAGAATCTGCAACTGTATGTAAAATTAATCCCGGATCATATATCTTCGCAAGGACCACTTTAAGTAGCGTTCTCGAGAGTAAAAACCTATTGTAATATTTTTGTGACTATCAAGAAAAGCGAAAAGCTAGGACGATTGTACAATTACTTCAAATGTTATTGTTAAGGAAGTATTGTGAACTGTCTATAATACCGAATACAGATATATTCAAAACATGTTTCAAACATCAATTTCATTGCCTTTTATTTTAATATTCAATTCTATAAATGCAATGGAAGTTATCTTTTTAAATTTTTAAACAAATAAACACTTTTCGTTAATAAATTCCCCTCTTCATGCGGAAAATGAAACATTGGGGAGAAGATGGGGTTTACCATAAGAGAGTTCTCGCATAGGTACGCTACTTGTTCTCCTTGTTATATTTTTGCAATATTAAAAAAAAACAGAAAGTTTTCCGGAAATGAAACCAGCATCACTTTTACCGTCCTGACCGACAGATGGGCAGACGGATAGAGAGGCAGGCGGAAAGAGCGGCAGGCGGAAAGAGAGGCAGACGAATAGAGAGAGAGACGGATAGAGAAACAGATGGATAGAGAGACAGACTGACGGATAGAGAGACAGATTGACGGATAGAGAGACAGACTGACTGATAGAGAGACAGACATTCAATCAGACGGATTGACATAGACGGATGGTCATAGAGAGACGAATGGACAGACAGACGGATGGACAGACAGACGGATGGACAGACAGATAGATGGACAGACAGATAGATGGACAGATACACGGACGGACAGATAAAGGGACGGACGGACAGACAGACAGACAAAGGGACGGATGGACAAAGGGACGGACGGACAGACAGACAAAGGGATGGACGGACGGACGGAAAGACAGACGGACGGACGGACTGAAAAGCCAGGCGGACGGACGGACGGACGGAAAGACAGACGGACGGACGGAAAGACAGATAAATGGATGGGTGGGCAGATTGGGAGAGACAGTTTTGCCGTCAATCGAATTTACGAAATTTGTTTAAAGCAAAAGTTGCATTTCCCAATTTTGTAGTTTTGAAATAAGAACTTTTTGCAGTTTTTGAAAAACTAAACGATTGTTGGAAATGGGACTAGCACCACATTTATTACTGCCCCTTATTACATAAGAGGGGAAAATATTAAAAAAATGGAGCGGTTTTTGAGAGAAAATAACTATATATTTTGCGCAAAATGACACGAAAACTACTCATATTTTCGAAAAATTAAACGTGAACTTATTTGAAGATCTGTCTTTAAGGAACACATTTCATTAAAAAATGTCAATATTATAGTCGTAGGAAGACGCCCAAAAATATTGGCAACCCTGCAAATTTCAAAACTAGTGGTGCTTCCAACGCACATACTTTCTCGCACTGCTTCTATACGGTCCTAAATGCTACTCCACTACTTCATAAACCACCAAAAGTGTTTTCTACCAGCAAACGTTTTCCGTTCCGAGACCCGAAATCTGATCCTCAAAGATAACGAACCGGCACTTATACCAATACGCCAAACTAGCACCGTATGGGTCGAACAGAGCCATAAAAAGAATCGAACCGAGCTATAAAATGGTAAATGCATTATAAACAAACAATTGATACGATGGTAAAAGACGATTTACAAATCTGAGAAGAGACGTGAAAATTTTTTTTTGTTTATTTAAGGTCGCCTTAGAAACAGCTTGGTCATTGGCGACCACAGTTACAAAAATACAGTTTTTACAGATTTACATTATTATATGCTAACAAATTTGCATGATTATCAGATTCCATGAAGTACAAGTACGTTAGAGCTAGAGGGTTAATACAGTATTTGTACATGAGATTGACAAACAAGTATAATCAATTACTAAAAAAATTTACCAGCTTAAATTTGTTAAGTAGTTGAATGATTTTCATGCATTCAGAATTAGAATTGAAAGTACAATGGAGATCATTATTAATATTAAGTTTTCTTCTGTTCGTCGTCATCACATGGCAATCAACAATAAGATGTTTTGTAGACACAGGCAGTCCACCATTTGGGCACGGATCAGGAATAGTCTTTTTCAAAAGGTGGTTATGGCAAAGGTAAAAATGAACTTTTTGCAGTCTGGTTATGATAACTTGCTGTCTTCTGCTAAGGTTAAAGGATGTGATGGGAGATTCCTCAATGTTCTTCCTAACTGCTTGTAATTTAGAGGGTGACATTTTCCAGTTTCGGTCCCAAAGCTTCTTGACCTTGAGTAGGAGGTACTTATTAAGGTCAGGAAGTGAGCCACCTGCTTTGGTTTCAATTTCTGGAAGAGAGATTGCTGCTTTCGCTGCTGTGTCTGCTTCATCATTGCCCTGGATACCTATGTGGGAAGGAAGCCAAGCAATTGTGATGCGGTATCCTTTACAGAAAGCGTGATAAAGCTTTTCTTGGATTTCTTGGATCAAGGGGTTCAAAGAATGACGGTTGCGGACGGCGGTTAGAATAGATAATGAATCAGAAAAAATAACAATCTCTGGGTTGGATGGTCTTAGATTGCTAATGTCTATGGCTTTGATAATAGCCCAGGCTTCACAAGAGAATATGGAATAGAAGTCTGGGAGACGATAAAGGTACTTGAGAGGAGGGTAGATGAAAATAACAGCTCCACTAGCTCTTGATTGTTGCTTGGATCCATCCGTGAAGAATTGGCTATGGTTTACAAATTTGTGCTGAAACTCTAAGATTAGTTGCTTAAGGATATGTTTCGGGAGATCGGGATTTGTCAGTTTAGTTGCTTCCGTGTTTATTGGCAGAGAGAAATGAATCCAAGGGGGAAGGGGGTTGAGTTTCCTCTTCATGGTATCATGCGGCACGGTATCATTCCGGTACTTAGTGAGTCTAACACTTAGCTGTTTTGGATAGTTAGGATGATTTGCATATTGGACGGATTTGGAAAGGCTACAGGTGTACTTAAGTGTGGGATTTGGAGGGCAACAATGGGTTGAGTTAGCAAATTTTAAGCATATGTACTTTCTACGGAGATCTAACGGAAGGAGGCCCGCTTCAACTAGCATGCTAGTACATGGGCTGGTCCTGAAGGCCCCCAAACTTAGGCGACATGCAGAGTTGACAATAGGGTCCAATGTTCTTAGTAAATGGTTGCTAGCTGAGCCATAAGCCACGGATCCATAATCTTACTTTGGTTGTATCAAAGATTTGTAACCGTTGATTAGACAAATGGCATTAGCTCCCCATTTATGTGAAGACAACATTTTGATTATGTTAAGTCTAACAGAGCAATCAGCTTTAAGGGAAGAAATGTGGGATTTCCACGAATGCTTTTGGTCGAATGTTAAACCCAGAATTTTACTGGTATTAGTTCTTCTCAGATTATTGATCACCAATTTTCAAGACTACTGAAGACGAGTTCAAAATTTTTCGAGATCTTGACACAACCATGAATTCTGATTTCGTTTTTGATAAGATGAATCCTGATGACTTGGACCATTTATTAATCATATTGAGGGATTCCTGCATAATTGTTGTGGTTAATTTAATATCATTGCCGCTGCAGAGGAGGGTGATATCATCAGCGAACAGGAATAGTTTCACTGTATTACTCACTTCATTTATGGCGATGAGGAATAATAACACACTTAAAACTGACCCTTGAGGAAGGCCGTTTGGCATCTCTATGTGACGTCATCATGATGTGACGTCTTGAATACGGACCTGGAGAAATCTATGTTCAATAAAGTTCTTTATAAAAGCAAACATATAGCCCTTGATTGGCAATGTAGCAATAATACACAGAAGTCTGGATTTATGTACCATTTCACAGGCCTTTTCAAGATCCAGTGTAACAACCATGACATGGTGATGCATGCTAAGGGCATCACAGATTTCTGAGTCAATTCCCACTAAGTGATCATTCGTGGAGCGAAACGTTCTGAAACAACTTTGGGAAGGAGACAAGAGGCTTCTTGATTCTAGTAACCATCTAAGGCGGTTACATACCATCTTCTCAAGCAATTTACATAGATTGCATGTTAGAGATATGGGCCGATAGTTAGATGGATTAAATTTGTCCTTATTCTGCTTAAGAATCGGTATCACTATTGCTTCTTTCCATTGGTCCGGAAAGATCTGAGATGACCATATAACATTATATATCTGAAGAAGATGAGTCAGGGCCTTCACTGGTAGATTTTTAAGAAAACTTTAGGGAATGTTGTCCGGGCCCGGAGAAAAGTTGTTACTTTTCAACACATAAAGTAGTTCATCCATGGTGAAAATACTGTTATAATGGTCTTCGTTGGAACCAACCAATGAAGAAATACGATCTTGAGGGATTTGAAAGTTCAATTCAAGTGTATTGACATGTTCAGGATCATAATTGCAGTAGCTGGAGTTCTTAGCAAAAGATACAGCAAGTAAATTGCTGATGTCTTGCGGTTGTGGGTACTTATTACCGTTTGAGTCCATTAACATGAATGGGATAGGGTTCAACGGTGCACCGCTAATGGACTTGATTTTATGCCATAGCAAAGAGGAGGGGGTCTGTCTAGTTATTGATGACGTAAAATTGTTCCAAGATTGAAGCCTAGTTGTTTTTAATATTAAGCGAGCTTTGGCCCTGGCTTTTCTAAAGAGGGTTCCGTTTTCAATAGTTTTACTTTTCTTATACTTCCTGAAACATCTTTTCTTTTCTTTGATGGCTGCTGTACATTCCTCATTCCACCAAGGAACCTGGTGTTTCCTAATTTTTCCAGAGCTTATAGGTATGGATGAACTAGCCGCAAATGTCAACATATTAGTAAAATCCTGAACTGTTTTATTTATAAGAGAAGGAGGAGACGAGTCTGGTTTAGGAAGGTTATCAACATTATTATTAATGTTGTGCTGGAATTCTAACCAATTTGCATGGTTAATCAACCATTTAGGTTAAGTTTTAAGATTCTTCGCCATTTTGTTGATCAGAGAAGTTGATGAAAATAGGATAGTGATCACTGTCATAAAGTTGATCGAAGGTGTTCCAAACACATCTAGTAGCAATATTACGAGTCGCAAAACTCAAGTCTATTGCACTCTCCGTGCCATTGCTTGCATTGAATCTTGTAGCACTTCCGTTATTCAGTAGGATTAAATCATAGTAATTATCAAGCCATTCTTCAATAGATTTACCCCTTCCATCAGTTCTTTGTGACCCCCACATGATATTATGACTGTTAAAATCACCCACTACTATGAATAGTTTAGAGAGTTGCGTGATAATATTGTCAAGTTCGAGGATATTCAACGTCTGGCTATTTGGTAAGTAAATATTACACACAGTCACCACTATATTAAGCCTAATCGATACGGCCGCGGCTTCTAAGGAGGTTTGTAGTGGGATATTATGACGAAAAACATCTTGTTTCACAAAAGTCGCAACTCCCCCACTTGCAATTAGAGCATCTCTTCTATTGCAGAATACACTTTTATATCCACGTAACTGAGCACATGTATTGTCTTTAAAATCGGTCTCTTGCAGGCAGAGAACTTGGGGGCTGAAATCGTTAATGAGAATTTTTAAGAAAGACATTCGGGAGTGGAAGCCATTACAATTCCATTGGACAATATCCATGAAGAAATGTAGAAAATAAATGGGCGTAGTATTAGACTGAAGACGTCTGTGATGTATCCAAGTCAGTCATCACTGCATCAAGTTTTTTGATAATTCTCGAGCATCTATTTTTCACACCACGGTTTGGTAGTGTTTGGTGAACAGCTCTTAACATTGCCGTTAATGCTGCAAAATCATCTGCGAATTCCCTGGCAATTGCCACAGTACAGTTATTACCTTTCGTTCTGTCAAAGAGACTTTGGAGTTGATGTAGATTTAGTGGGTAATGAACATTGGGGGATTCTAAGATGGATATAGTATCAGACCACGACTGGTCAACATTTTCAGAAGAGGTTTTCACTTTTTTCTTATTTTTGGAGGGTTGTTTCTTTATTTTTTCTTTATTCTCCGCAGTTTTATCATCCATGTCAGAGGTTTCCGAGTTACTGTCAATCTCGCTATCTGATTGATTGCTAATGAGTTCTGTATTCGAGCTTACAGTAGATAACGGTCTCTTTAATCTGACACCGTTGCAGGAAAGGTCAACATCCATTGAGTTTTCTTTTGAGGCAACTAGGTTTCTCACGGTCGGCTCAAGGGGAGGAGAGGTAAGTAGAGGGGGAAAGCTGTCAAGGCCAAGGTTAGGGTTAGAACTTTCGTTCAGTTCGCTCTCGGGGAGAGTAGGTTCAAATGCATTGGGAGAAACATTAGAATGATCAAAACTCTCATTATTTGATTCTGTGATTTCTACTTCCGTAGGGAGAGGTAGGGTATTAGTTAATTGGGAGTTACATGGATTTGGGCAGTTTTTAGCAATATGGCCTTGATTTTTACACAAAAAACAAATAGGAACATCAGGGGTTACATATATCCAATGGAGGACATTATCCATAAACTCTTGAAATGATTCAGGTAATTTATGTTCATCATCCGGTGAAACAAATGTTTGGCGGCGAAAACTAAGGATGTGGCTCAAGTTGGGATTATTAAATCCAGCACGAAGTAATGTTAACAGTACTACAGTTTTAACACCAAATGTTAGTAGTGTTTCTTCAATCACTTGATGCGGTATACTCGGGCAAACATTTGACAGAATAATTCTTTTGTTCCTGGAGATTAATGGTCTTATGGGGACTACTTGATTAGCCACAACAATGTTCTTATGATTATAGACTAGATCATCTACGACATCTTTGCTGGATAGGTACACACAGAGTCTGTTGTTCGATATTTTCGAAGCAAACTTAATATGAGAAGGATTAACTTTAGTTGATAACTTTTCAATAAATTCTACTATTGGTGCACTATTTGCCGAGTCTATGATGATAGCATTTTCTTTCTTTGGAAAGAGAGATTGCATGGTAACTTTAGCATAGTTAATGGTTGTCTTTCTGTTCTGGTCTCCTGAAGATTGATGAACTTGAGAGGGCTCCATGATGATCACGAAAAAGAACTTTTCACTTAGTTAAGCAATATCACTTCATGTAACAATACTCCACTTCTACCACGTTTAACATTACACTGGCAACTACTGAGACAGTGAACGCACACAACGTGATTTGGCCTGGAGCGAACGAAGCGTCTGGCCACCACGGCGGTCAGGACGCGACTGACGTGAAAAATTGTTGAACGTTAAAAGGTCGAAAAAGTATATATAGACTCATCCAGTTCATGTATCGTAATTATCAATATTTTTGATTCTAATGGCTTCACGTGGTTTTCAATAAAGATTTTAGAATTCTTAATTATTTCCTGTGACAATACAGAATATTAACAAATAATATGTTCCGACTAGGACTCGAGAATCGGCGCAGTTGCCTTGTGCCAATTAACGCTGCGACCACAATGGCTCAGCATTACGTTTACACTTGTATATTAGTAATAGTGTATGATGGTTTCAGTACTAGCATTAGGAAGCCGAAAAATCCGGAGAATGAGAAACAAAATGTCCTTTGGGGGCCCAAAGAAGATATCTCGGAAGATAACCATTTATAACAGAAAAACTGGTTCAAACTATAGAGATTAGAAAACTAAGTTCTGCGAGAAACTCTGTGCCATTCCATAGCATCACTAGTTTCCTAAATATTTCAACACGTTTTATCCACTTTTTCCTCACCATACTCCAACTATAAGAGTTTTTCTGGCGGAAATTAGCCGCTTTCCGGCGCACGGTTATTTAATTTTCTCTTCTTACGAAATATTCGTAAGGCGAGAAAGTAAAAAGCAAATTAATAACGATTTTGGAACTATTACAGATATCTAACTTGTTCTTATTCAGAATTATTATATTATGTTTACATTTAATGTTGATATATTCTTTTTCTACTGAAATCGGTTTATATAGATGCACAGAACACGACGAACAATTTATACGGTTATTTAATTTTCTCTTCTTACGAAATATTCGTAAGGCGAGAAAGTAAAAAGCAAATTAATAACGATTTTGGAACTATTACAGATATCTAACTTGTTCTTATTCAGAATTATTATATTATGTTTACATTTAATGTTGATATATTCTTTTTCTACTGAAATCGGTTTATATAGATGCACAGAACACGACGAACAATTTATACGGTTATTTAATTTTCTCTTCTTACGAAATATTCGTAAGGCGAGAAAGTAAAAAGCAAATTAATAACGATTTTGGAACTATTACAGATATCTAACTTGTTCTTATTCAGAATTATTATATTATGTTTACATTTAATGTTGATATATTCTTTTTCTACTGAAATCGGTTTATATAGATGCACAGAACACGACGAACAATTTATATGATGGTATATACGCTTTAAAATTCCAAGAAGAGATGTGAAAAATTGTCAAATAGTTGAAAATTGGAAAATTATATTCGGACACTTCCAGTTCATTTATCGTAATTATCAATATTTGTGATTCGAATGGCTTCACATGGTTTTTAATCATGTTTCTGTAATTCTTAATTATTTCCTGTAACCGTATTTTGATAAAAAGTATTTCCCGCCCAGGACTCGAACCAGTGAAGCTTCCCTCGGAAACGCTAACCCGAGGCACCCAAGTAACGAGCACAGCTACCTTCCCTCTTCCTGGCTCATCCTCTTATATAATAGTAATAGTGAATGGTGGTTTCATTTCTAGCATTAGGAAAATGCAAAGAATGTGTGACAAAATGTCCTTTGGGCGCCCAAAGAAGGTATCTCGGAAGGTTATCATTCATAACAGAAAAACTGGTTCAAACTATAGAGATTAGAAAACTATGTTCTGAGAGTAAGTCTGTGCCATTCTATAGCACCACTAGTTTATGTATTTATTTACCGTCTCTTATTACACACGTGGAGAAAATTTAAAGAAAAATTTGGAGCGGTTTTTGAGAAATTTCTTTTTGTAATTTTCAAATGAAGATTAAGCAAAAACGACTCGTTTTTCAGAAAATTCTATATATCCTGTTTTAGAGAGCTAATTTTGTACAAGAGACTTTGTCTGAAGTAAAAATCGCTATCTACAATTTTGTAGTTTTAAAAATATTTTTTTGAAATTTTCAAAAAACCAAGCATTTCCCAGAAGCAGGACTAACTCCATATTTTTTTGTCATCCCTCATTACATAAGTGAAGAAAATTTAAAGAAAAAATGTGGAGCGGTTTTTGAGAAACATTTTTTTGTAGATTTGAATCGCAATTTTCTCAAAACCTACTGTTTTTTTTTTCAAATGACATTATTTATTGAATGACATGACCTTATTTAAAGTGCTAATTTTGTACAACCAACTTTTTTAGATAAAAATCTCTATCTTCAATTTGGCAGTTTTAAAATAGTTTTTTGCAATTTTCGAAAAATTGGGCATATCAACGAAAATGATACCTGCATCATTCCCTTAAACGTCCTTTGCACTATTCAACAACTAAATATAATCAATAAATTGGGAGCCATTTTCTTTTTAACTTTGAAAATCTCCGACGGGCTTCATGTAAAGTACCCCCAAATATTAAAATATCGGTTTCAAATTCCAGGGTCCTTAAAATGAGTAAAAACGATCGGGGAATATTAATTTTGAAGAAAATCGTCTGAACGGTTTAGACGCTAGCGTTGGCCACAGACGGACAGATGGACGTTTTGCCGTCAATCTATTTTGCAGTATCAAGAAGCAACAAAACATGGATTTTGACTACACCACGAGGTAGAGGATTTTTTCCCTAAATTTAGCAACAGGTTTTATCCAATTTTTCCTCACCAGACTCCAGCTATAAGAGTTTTTCTGGCGAAAATTAGCCGTTTTCTGGCGCACGATTTCATAATTTTCTCTTCTTAAGGCGATAAAGTAAAATATGGAATTTCAGGGAATTGTAGACCTGCGCCATTCTCTTAATCGTTCTTTACGCTATCCGAAGACAGTTTTAACAAAAACTTTGGTGCCATTTTTGAGAAAATTTCGAACATCTTTCTAAGGCTTCTTGTAAAGTACATTTAAATATTAAAATATCCGTTTGAAACTTTCAAACCCTGGAGTTTAGTAAAATTGATTGGGAGATATCAATTTTGGAGAAAATCAGCTAACGATTTAGGCGCTAGCACCTAGACGAACGGACAGACGTTTTGCCGTGAATCGATTTTTCGGTATCAAAGTCATAAAAAACGTGACTTCGGACATACAGCCTATAAAAGGGAGTAATTTAGTAAATTCAGGAACAAGATTAATATAGATTTTTCTTAATAGGGTCCGGCAATAAGATTTTTCATTAGAAAATATGCGGTTTTCCGGCTCACGGTTACAAGCCTTTCTCACCTTTCCAAGTAAGTGCGAGAAAGGAAAATTTCCAATCCAAATCATGTCTTATATGGAGGAGGTTGTAAGGATGACAAACTGAAAGGTTTCACTTGATGAAACGTATCTAGATAAAATGAGAAATCCTGGCCAACTTAAATATAGTGATGGTAATTGGTTGAGAGGTTGTAATTCAAATGCATTAAAAACGTACAAAAGTATAAATTTCATAAGCGGATAAGCAGCGCGGTCGCTCTCCGATACTGCGAAAGCTACCCAACAAGACGTGTGATATAAAATGAATTTTGCCCGGCTCTAGTTTATGGGGTTTGGGGTTTTATGAATCTAAAACGCGCTTTTAAGAAAACTGCAGAGAAGCGTAGTTCAATTCCTCTGAATTGGTAATTTTTTATCCGGATATTTGTATATTAATCTAGGAGAAATTTATAAAAACCGTAAGTTGGAGATTTCAAGATGACAATTTTGTGAGCAATGCAGAAAAATCAAATCAGCAGTTCATTTACTGTTGAAATTGATTTTCTATAACTCGGGAACAAACATTTTTATAATTTCTATTTTTCTAAAATAATATTTTTTCTGAATTCTTTTTCTAGTTTTTCAAATATTGCTAATTTCGCGCGCTTTTTTCATTTTTTAAAATTCTGGGCCTCAAGAAAATGTGCGCTAATAATCTCTTCCCCAAACGTCATATACAGTATTTTACTGTTTTTTGAACAAATAAATAAATAAACTATCGTGGCAAAATGTTGGGTAAATTACTATACTGCTTTTCCGGCATAAGATAAATCCTCAAGACTTGACACATGCGATAATTTTAACTTAATTTTGTAACAATGGTGGAGCCAGGGGGGATTTGGGGGCCATGGCCCCCTCTAAAAGGTCTAGAGGTTTATTTGTTGCCTTCCTTGATTTGACAAAAGTTATTTAAATATTTCTTTATGAAACCTGGAATGGAATTCATGGAAGTTATTATGTAATTACTTAAATAATAATATTGCGTAGTACCATTTACACAAGAACAATATACAATATAATAAAAAATCTTTATTATTTATCAAAAATCTATGATGGCCCCCTCCAAAATGACGAGCTGGATCCGCTCCAAAATGAGCTGGTATTGCAATGAAACAAAAAATGTAGGTTTCTATTGATATTTTTTATTACTCTTTCTATTTCCGAGGTTGAACGAGCCAGACAACAGACAACTGTTTAAATTTCCTATTTAGTATGACAAAAATTTTCATAATTAGTAGGCCTATAATCAGAAACTCAGAACTTGTCTTCTTTATGTCAGCAGTCAAAAATCGTCGACCTTTACGAAATTGGTTCCTGGAAGTTCCAGACTACATGTCAACGCTATTAAATTCGTGACCCAGAAAGCAGTCTCTCTCTCTCTCTCTCAAGATTGTGCTCCCGCGCATCTCTTACGCATCCGTCGCGAGAGCACTTCTTGATGGGCCGCCCCGGTGAAGCGATATTTCTTTAAATTACTGTGCCCGAAATCCGTATTTCGCAACTGAATCACGGGATGGTATCAGGGTGCGAAAACGCTAAAATTAGATTGTTTACCCGGGGGGATGTCGCGCAGCTATTTTCTGGGGTAACAGTCAGAGACAGCACGTCGCGCCGCGCGCGCTGGCACAAATATGTGCGCGGGGGGGGGGGGGCGCTCGGATCGTCGTGGCCGCCACGCAGTGGGTCATCTTAGATCATTTACACGCCAAAAGCCGTTCAAAACTCTGAAGTGCAAAAGTGAAAAAGTTAATTCTTTCATTTTTTCACATCGAATATTTTTCCAATTTTTTACCGTCCGGAGAACATGTTTTCCGGACGCCTTGACTGCTTTCTTCCATAAGTGTAGTGAATATTCTGGGATAGGGTGGTGTTCTCCCCCTTTGGATCCGGCGCCGAGCGTGCGGTTTTCTTCCTATGTGTGTCTTCCACAGCGAGGTACAGCCCCAGTAAGGGCATGATCTAAGTCCCCAACTGATATCCTGACATTTGTGATAGTGTAATTCTTGTAAGTAAGGGTATGTGTGTAAGTAAGGGGACGAATGAACGAAGATGAGGTAAAGATCGCGTACGTTGCGTGACTCGCTTGTTAGGGCACTCCCCCATTCGCCTGGTATTGATTAGAGAAACCACGCAATGAGTCGGTATTCAGAGCAGTCATGTCGGCCGTTAGAATTCTCCTCCAGATAGAGACTGAATTTTAACCTCCTATTAACTAGTCCGCCGCCGCGGGAACTCGAAACGACTTTACGGCTGGTGTCTAGTAAGAGCTCCCGGACCCTTCATAAATAAATTCATAAAACGATTGAAGAATAAAATAAAATTCAATTGAAAGGTCCCATTTTCCTTTTCTCTTCTGTAGAGGTGCAACAAGCTGGAACAGCCAGCTGGAATCATACATCATAATCATCGCCACATAGGAATCAAACATTTCAAATGATTTATTGCTAATTAATAGCCATAATTTGGAATGAATTGGCATGTATCTTCGGGGCAATAACGCGTGTGAGCTGGATTGACGCGACGCCAGCACACATAAGTTAAATTCAGGTCGTAGTTCTACGGAAACCCTCAGATGAATGATTGCGAATTAATTGCCACAATTGGGGATTAATTGCCACATATCTTCAGCGCGAAAATGGGTGTGAGCTAGCTTGACGGGACGCCAGCATACACAAGTAAAATTCGGGTGGGCGAAAATTCCCAGACGATTTATTGCTAATTAACTGCCATTATTTGGAATTGTCACGTATTTTCGGGGCGAAAACGGCTGTTTGGTAGGCGTCAACACACACATAAGTTACATTCAGGTCGTAGCTCGACAGAAAACGGATGTGACGCATCAAACCAGCTCACACCCTTTTTCGCCTCGAAAATACGTGCCAATTAATCCGGAATTGTGGCAATTAATTAGCATCAAACCATTTGAGGGTTTCCATCGAACTACGACCCTAATTTAACTTATGTGTTTGTTGACACCCAGCTCACGCCCGTTTTCGCCACGAAAATCCGTGGCAATTAATTCTAAATTGAGGTAATTACGTAGCAATTAATTAGAAATAAAACATTTGAGAGTTCAGCCGAGCTACGACCCGAATTTATCTTGTGTGTGCTGGCGTCGCGTCAAGCCAAATCACACCAGTTTTACCCCGAAGATATGTGGCAATTAATGATCAATTAATTAGCAATAAATCATCCGTTTGTTTGCGTCGAGCTACGACCGCCGAATGCAACTTATGTGTGTCGCGTCAAGCCAGTTCACACCCGTTTTCGTCCCGTAGATACGTGGCAATTAATTCCATACTGTGGCAATTAACTAGCAACTAATGAGCAATAAATCATTTGACCTGTTTCATTCCATGTGCTGACATGGCTGTTCCAGCTTGACGCACCTCTTCTACTGGTCATACACCGAGGAAAGACTAATTTTATACAATTTGTAAGACGCAATGTTGTAACCCTCACCACTCAGGGGTGCATCAAATAATTTTAAGACGAAAACTAGATCTTTGTAGATTATGCTTAGAAGAAAGCGGCAGTAGTTGCGCAAAAATTGCTTTTCTTTTTTTCAATGTTTCATCATTTCTCGATCAAAGGTATTGAATGTCGTTTCAAAAGATTATCCAAGAGTTGTCAGTTTGCGTTAAAAACATTCTGCCCGACCCATTATTTTCTGTTGTTTGCATTGTGTTATAAAGGTAATTTATTCCCGCAGTATGAGAATGTAAAATATCACCAAATGTGATTTATAATTATCCATAACATAATAGAAACAAAATTTTTTTCTTATTACAACATATTCTGGAAGAAAAATGATGCCTCTTAGTACGAATGAAAGACAACAATCAGTTCGAGTGGACAAAATGTACTCACGATATAAAAACTAAAAGGCAACGGTTCTCACAATCTGCGTACATTGGCAGGCTAGCCCCCGAATGGCTCAAGGCAAAGAGTTGTCAGTCTGCATTAAAAACATACTCCCCGACCCATTAGCATGATCTCTTTCCTTACCCAAGCCCCGAGATAGTGTGGCAACATGAAAACTGCTTAGGACATGGGTGAAGCTGAATAGTGGCATGATGAGGAAGGTGGTACTCGTAGGGCTCTCTGGCTAGATGAGCAGAGTGAAATGTATCAAATAAGGTACACCTTGAAGCAACAACTGGTTTATTGTGAACTTCTTTGCAACGTTTCCGTATATGTACTCTCCAAACCTTGCTAGGTTGTCAGATTTACCAGGAGAGAAAAACAAAGTCCAATTCCTAACAGCCGTTAACCAGATGTCCATAAATGTAGCTTGGTTATCACCTAGATCTTGGAATTTTAGCCACGAAAAAGTGATGATTTAGGCACCTAAAACAGGTAACAAAATTATAAAATTAGGCACTATTAGGTATGAAAAGTGACGTTTCAGGCACTTAAAATACATTGTAAAATGATTAAATGAGTCATTTAAAATCATTAGACACGAAATGCTTTTTTTTAAACTATTAATCCTTGTTCGGCTTGATATGTCTTTCAAGGTTTTGAATCATACATATTTCCATAGAAAGTTGTTAACATACGATATTTTTTACATATTTTTTAACTTAATAAAATATTAACGAATTACAGAGGAGTGTCCAGGAAGGATCCTCTAACTACTCGAATTTATTTCTAAGTCGTCGTTGTTATTAACTGCTTTCTTTTCTGCCATTTTACGAAGATCGAAGTAAGTCTTTGGAATGCCGACTTTTAATTCTTGGATACAGATATGAAGTGGAACCTAACTTAAATTTTGGGGTAGCAGGGCAGGATGCTAAGTTTGTGTAGAGTCGGGTGGAGAGTCTGTCTATCCATTGTTTTATTGGGCATGTAAAGAGTTGTTTTGGAATTTGCTCGTTGCGGATATACCAAGGTGCATTTACTGTCCAGCGTAGACGCTTACTTCGAATTATTTGTAGTTTATTTAAATTGCTGTTTGCCACACCTCTCCAAATTTGACAGGCGTAGGTTAGTGAAGGTCTTATTACATTTGCCTACCATCTAATTCAAAACAATCACTCTTTTGACCCTGATAACAACTTCAAAATTCTACATTATGAAAATAAAAGGAATAAATTGAATATTTAGGAAAGTTTTGAAATTTTTAAAATTATACAAAAATCCAAACGTAATATGTCTTAATGAACAATCACAATTAAAATTAAGCCCCATCATACATTTATCTATTGACTATCTTTCCCCAAAATTTTTATTTTCTCCCTCACTTTCTATCAGTCTGTCTCTGTACCTCGCACTATTCACATTTTTTAAAAAATATATATCATATTTTGCAATTTGTTTGTGAACAAACATTTAGCAAAATTACATAAATTTTCTGTAAAGTAGTACTTGAGAATAAAGTCCACTGACCGAACTCCACTAATGTTACATTATTAATATTTAACAAGCTGCATTAAACATATTTGACAAAATATACAATAATGGATATATGCAATGATGCATGGAACACAATTTCTGAAATGAGCAATTTACAGTCGATATGCAAGGTCTAGAGGATGTTGTCGTTGAATTCGGCTGATAAGTGTTACTATTGTCTAGTAAGTTGATGGCTAGAATATTTGGATGGTTATGTAGTCGTTGTTGGTATTTTGCACTGGTCTTGTTGATTTCTTCTTTTATTGTTAGGAATCTGTAAGTCTTTGTGTATTGTTGCGTTCTTTAAGTACCACGGGGCATTTACTAATTTTGTTAATGCTATTGACTGAAAGCGTTGTAATATTTCGATGTTAGAATTTTGAGCTGTTCCCCGAAGTTGTATGCCAAATGTCCAGACTGATTTTAATATTGCTTTGTTCACAATTACTTTGCGATGCTTAAAGACGCTTTTTTTTCAGTAACCAGTTTAACCTCATAAGTTTTAGGTCTAATTATTTTCTTTTATTCTTGATATGTTTTTTCCACGTGAGTCTTCAGTCCAGAGTAAGTCCAAAATATTTTCCCGAGTCATTTTGAGGAATAGGTTGAGATCCGATTTTTATAGGTGGACATGTTTCCTGCTTCAGACTGAAGGTGACTTGGGCAGACTTCTTGTCGTTGATCTTGAGGCGCCAGCATTTCTGCCACTTATGGATGAATTGCAGATGTTCTTCCACGAGACGAGATGCCTCTGCTGGATCTTCGTATCGAGCTAAGATGGCTGTGTCGTCTGCGTAGGTTGTTGTCAATGCGTTTACTGATGTTGGGATGTCGGCAGTATAAAGCGAGTAAAGGAAAGGTGCAAGCACACTTCCCTGAGGTACTCCTGAATTTATAGGGATAAGTTCTGATGTTACGCCGTTAAATTTTATTTGAAAGTATCTCTCTGTGAGATATGATTTTAATAACTGATAGTAAGGATATGGTAGATTTTTCTTAACTTTATACAAGAGACCTGGGTGCCAGACCTTGTCGAAAGTCTGACTATTCTTTATTTTCTAGCGATTCATTAATTTCTTTTACTATTCGATGAATTCGTTCTATAGTCGAATGCCCTCGTCTGAACCCAAACTGATGATGAGGTATTATTTCCTTTTCTTGTAGAAGTGGATTCAAGCGTGATAGAAGGAACTTTTCAAAAACTTTAGATAATCTTGGCAGGAGACTAATAGGTTTGTATGATACAACTTCATGCATTGGTTTGCCGGGTTTAGGGATAACTATTAACAGAGCTATGTTCCATTGTTCAGGGAAGTGCCCTAGTCTTAGAATGGCATTGAAGATGGAGGTAAGTATAGCTATCAATTTTCTTGGTAGATGGCGTAGAATTGTTGTTGAAATCATGTCATATTCGGGAGTTTTTTTAGTTGGTTAGTTCTTGATTGCTGTTTCAACTTCTCGAGCACTTAGAGGTTTGATTTGGGGAGCTACTTGCAATGGTGAATCTATGATGTTTTAAATTTCTTCCTCTTCTGTTGCAGGTATTTGTGGAGGAAATGGTTGAAAGACGTTAGAGAAATGGGAGGCGAAGCATTCCGTTTTCTCTTCGTCGGGTTTAGCCCAAGTATCGTCAGTTTTTCTGATGGGACGAATAGATTGCATCGGTCTCTTCAAGTATTTAGTAGTTTTATAGAGAGAATACTCAGCATTTGAATTTGGAATCAATCTTGTAAGCTTATCTTGTAGGGCGTTGTTACGGTGTTCTTGAAGTAATCTTTTGAGGTTTTGTGAAGCCGAATTTAGTCTTCTTTTTGCTGCTGGGTCCTTAGTGATTTACCATTGTTTTTTTAATTTACGTTTCGCCATCACCTTCTCTCTTATTACTTGTGGGATATTAAGTTTTTTGTTTTGCTTCCTTTCTGGAGTAGAATACCATGCAGTTTGATGAAGTTGACTGGTTATTATTCTTTAGCTTCATTTACGTCAAAAGTCGTTTTCAATGGTAGATTAGCAGTGCTGTTATTAGTTAGCTATTCTGAAAAATATTTCCAATCTGTTCTGTTGTTGTGAATTGCGTTTTGCTTGCTGTCTTCAATAATGAATGAGCTGATGACTAGTAGAACAGGTGAATGATCAGACGATAGATCTTGTGACCAGTAGGTGCGAACGTAACTTTGGTTTACTCCCATTGCGTTAAAGAAATCTAATACATCAGGAATTCTGTTATTGTCTGTCGGCAAATAAATTGGTTGGCCAGATGAGTAAGTGGATAATCTTTCGTTTATTACGGTTTCATATAGAGATTTGCCTTTCGGAGAGGTTAGTCTGGAACCCCACAAAGGATGTTTAAAATTGTAGTCACCGCCAGAAATTAATCTTGGTCCAAGTGTTCTGAAGAAGCTTGCGAATTGTGAACTCTGAATTTTATGTTTCGGAGGGCAATATATTGCTGCAATATTCAATGCTCCGAATGCAACACTTACTTGAATGGATGTTGCCTGCAAATACGTAGTACTATATTGAGAATTTAAGTGATGTTTAATTTTTTCCCGAAATAGTACAGCTGTTCCTCCATGTGCTGTACCATCCGGATGGTTTGTATGATATACGTTGTATTCTTGAGGCGAGAAAAAACTTATTGGTGAAATGAGTTTCTGAAATGAGCATAATATCCGTATTTGTTAACTGAAGTAAACACTTGACTTCATTTCAGTGTTGTAACAAGCCATTGGCGTACCATTGGCTGCTAACTTATATGATTTGTTAATAATTTAGTTAGCACTTTTGACACAAGATTTAAAAGTGCACTTATTTGGTCTGCTTATCTGTTGAGTATAGCTTCAAATCTTTCGAAATACCGTTGTATTATTGAAAATAATTGAGTATTAGGCTTCATATTTGTTGCATTATTGTTGAGGGTATCCTTCTTTGTGAGTTATTCAGTGCTTGTGCATAAGTAGCATGTTGATATAAATTATTTCTCGAAGTTGTAGGAAGTTTTCTTGATCTGTATTCATCTTTGTTTGTGAAGGAATGTCATTTGAATCTTGGGAAATTTTAGACGCTTTAGACACTAGGATATTTTTTATTACGTATTTTTTGGTAAATTTCACATCCTTTATAACTCCCCGTGTGCGGACATTCACAAAGGGCGCACTTTGGGGGCGTCGTCTTGTTTTTCTTATCACAAGGTTCTGCTATCGTGATTCTCATCCGCATACTTTGGTTTTTCTTTCTTGGCGCACGGGGGTGTGTCAATAAAATGGAATATCTCAAGGTATTTCGCGTTGTTCTCGGTTGTGTCGCTAAAAGTCGCATGATCGCGACTGTATCGAGCAGTGCTGGCGACAATGCGATTCCTGCCGGCACAGCGGAGAACGACGCAAAATACCTTGAGATATTCCGTTTTGTTGCCACACCCGCATGCGCCAAGAAAGAAAAACCGAAGTATACACACCGATAAAGATGGTTGCAGTAGTTATTCGGGTACTCTCGACTTTGGCAGCGATGGCATTGCACAAGATCTCGCTTTACTCTTGGAGCTTCAATTATTATTTTGGTGTTTTGGTTAGTTATGGTTATCTTTTGTGTTTGGTTACCTTTTGGTTCCAAATCAATTAAATATACTGGTAGGGAAGCTTTTGTTACTCGATGTTTGTAGTTATTTTTCTTACAGTATGACCGTTTTCTTCTATTTCTGCTTTCAGTTCATCAATATCTATTGAAGGATGCATATTTTTAAGACTATTCTAAATGCCCTTTCTTCTTTTAACTAATAGCTGTGAAACACAATTTTCGCTTTAATAAGATATTTAGTATGTGATCGATAAGTTTCTGTTGTTGCCGGTAAGATTTTAAATTTATCTTGTCCCACGAGCTCGCAGCAGAATTCTTCCTTCTTCACGGCTTTCTGTAAAGTTTCTGACATTGCGTGGAGGTCATTTAGCCCAGGGAGAAACATTGGCGGTGGCTTTTGTACTTTCTGAAAGTTGCTGGATTTATGACTTTCATCAGTTACTTTATTAATGGGTTCATCGTCATTAATTACTTCGAGATCTGAATATGTATTGCCTGTTGGTGTGCTACTTACGTTTGCACTTTGACGTTTCGATTGTTTTTGTCTTTCAGGGCTGTTTGATTTACATCTCTTGCGCTGGTTTACAACAACTTGCCATTTATGAGTATTACTGTCACTACTTGAATTACTGCTGGTTGTTTGATTAAGTTCTGGATTTGTTGCATTGACTGTTCTTGTTGATGACGGAAACTCTTTCTGCTGCTTCAGGAGTCGTAGTTGATCTAGTTGTTGTTGATGTGACTGCAGCTGAAGTTGCCGTTCTTATAATTGTTGCTGTTGTTGAATTACTCTTTGTTATTACTCGTATAAACTGTCCATTGCTGGCTGGGTTCCGTTCACTACTTCCATTGCTGCTGCTATGCTCTATCCGAGGTCAGAGCATGCTATTTTATTTGCACTAATGTTTCACAGAACTATGCAATCATTTACAAATTTGCAATAAATATGTTCAATTTCGGTGCACTGTCTGAAGACTACACCGGAATGATACACACGCACACCAAATAGAGTATTTAACTTAACACTTCGTTTACTCTGAGCTCACTTATCTTCTGCCCGTGGCGATACGAACAAGGTAAGCACAGCGGAGCAGCGGCCACGACCGTTCACCTCCGCTGAGACGAGAACTGATTCAGAAAATGGCGGCATCCTAGGACGGGGCACTATGTATACTTAATGTGTGTTTAATCTGTGTTACTTGGGTAAGTACTCTATTTAAATAATTTTTATGTTGAATCAGTTTATGTACTTCTTTAGTTATTCATGTGCTAATTTTGTTAATTGAATTTTTAAAATTGTGGACCCACTGATGATGGGAAAAATTTCCCGAAACACGTGTATGGCTGAATTTTCTACAAAGTAAATTTTTTAAAGTCTACTATTGTTGTTTCTACCTAATTTATTCTTGAAATTTTATCGTGGAGTACCACAAGATCTCTGCTGCCTTTACAGAATTTAGTCTTATGTATTTGAAAATGGATATTGACGTGTCGATATTGATTTTTGAATCTTTATTAATTAGTGGGTACAGTTTTAACATTTTTATGAATGTTTTGTGTGCTTTAATTTTTATGTGATCTTTTCAAGTAAGCCTTTTGTCAATTATAGAAAAGTGTTTGTTGAAGAGATTGGCAACTGTTTCCGGATAACTCGTTTCTCTTTCATTGTCCTTTAAAATAACATTCTCTACAAGATATCGAGATGATGTGGTTGTATTTTTTACGATATCCCACATTGCTTTAGTTTTGTTACTAGCGCTCAAAATGTCCTGACTATTTTTCATTATTTTTGCCTGAACTATTACTTTTCTTAAAATTCTTTTGTATTCTCGGAAGTATATATGGAAACCGGGTGATACGTTATGATGTTTAAAAATAAAGTAAAACGTACGTTTGTTTTTACACGATGTTCTAATTCCTTGTGTGATCCAAGTATTACTTTTGCTTGAAATGTTTAATTTTCTCTTTTTAAGAGGAAAGCATGAATTGAAAGCTTGGAGAAAAATAAATATTTTTCATTTGTGTCAACAGCGTTATAAACTGCGTCCCATGATTCCTTCATCAAGTAGTCCGTAAGTAATTTTATATTAACTTTAGTGAATGCTCTGCACATGCGTGTATTATTTATTGTGTCAGTGTTTATGTTCTTAGTAATTGTAAGAATTTGTGCATCGTGGTCACTGTATCCTAGATTATTCGTTATTATTTCATATGTAGTTGTGGTTTAGTTAATTATAATTTGATCTAATGTTTTTTGTGATTTAAGCGTATTCCGTGTAGGTACATTCACTGTAATATCTAAATTAAAAGAATGAAGTAAATTGAGAAACTGCTCTTTTTCGTGGCATTCGCTCAGAAAATCAATATTGAAATCTCCATATACAACAATGGATTTAAAAGAGAGTTACTAATTACTAGTTACACTATTAGTAGACAGCCTTTTTGAGTTTGATTATATTTCAATTCAAACATATAAATCAAATGTATATAGCCCATGCGATCAGACGAAAGTATTTTGTTTTCATTGTTATATTCACAGTTTTATCTGAATGTAATGAATGTGTCACTTTTAACGCTAGTGCTAAAAATTTAACTCTCGCTTCGCTTACCACAAAAGTAACTTGTTTTTGTAGGTTCTCTCGTGCCCGTGTCACATGACTTCGGAACTGCTCAGTGGCATAGATGCACTGTTGTAGACAACACCCGTCTCGTATTAAATGATTTCTTTTGATAAGTACCTAACATGCTTCATTCTAGTACAATTTTCTCATTTATTAAACAACCCTAAAAATGTTGCTTACATCAGAAAAGTGAATTTTATTCTATTTCCTAGTACATGAAAATTCGGTAAATTTCAAGGACAGGGTTCGGCTCCTATTGACGCGCACGATTCGGTTCCGAACGAGTCACTCGCGGCGCCGCCACAGTGTGCCCGGCCACAAGGCCACGTGGCCAACGCACTTTCGTGTGGAATCGTGACGCTTCGCTACCCGTGTCCAAGTTGAGGACGAGGCTCGGGCCTTCGGCCCTCGCGTTAACATAAAACATCCTTGAGTCTGTCCAACGCATAATTACCAACGCATTTTATGCAAATACTCCCCTTAAATGTTTACGCAAATCCGCGAAAAATAAACCATTGTAATTCTCCATTACACATTCGCACCACACCGCACAATGCACAATGCAACCACAAAGGCATCTTCCCGCTCCCTGAGTGATCTGTTCTCGTGGTCCGCGCAAGTGAACCGTGCGCCGTTGTTTTAGTGAGCCGAACCCTGTCCTTAAAAATCAGCCGAAAATTCATATTTGTATCTCTCTTGTCACATTCAACTGTGCACTTCATTAAACCCGTTTTACAAGTACAATTACATAGGACCACAAATAAAGAGTATTCTAATTTGTAAAAGAAATACTTCATAGGAATCATTAATCAAAGTTGCTGTTATTACTCTATGCTAGGCATTCTGCCATTGATAATCCAGATCAGTGACATTTATATACAGCAAGTTATCAAAGTGCAATTCCAGCAATACAAACGGCACGCGAAGGTACATTACACACAACACAAGCAGCCGGTGTCCCCAAAGTCACGTGACTTCCGGCCACCGCATGTTGAAACCTGCGCAGTGGGCTCATGCGCACTGTGACCGCTGAAATACAGGAGAGAACTAATTGAACTACTGAACTAAATGAACTACGAACGGTGACCGGCGAACTACGAACGATGACCCGTGACAGATGAACTATAGTTAACTAAACGGTCGTTCCGTATCGTACCGTTCCTTCTCAAGAATAGTTCAATTGAACTAGTTCGTTCGCGATCGACACATCCCTACTCTACACCCTCAAAGTCGACCTTCTGAAAGCCTTCACACGTACGTAAACAGTAATTTAGATAAACATATCCGAAGATTGGAAGAGGTCGTTCTCAACACAGACGGTTGGGCACAAGTAGGCAACACTGCGAATTTTCCCAACCGTGCACCTGTGACTACATATAAGACAGAGATACCACATCCAGTCACAATTCACAACAAATTTAGTGTTTTAGATTATGAAACAGATTTTCCTCGCCTTCCTGATCCTCACAACCCTTCCCTTCCATCGAAAAATACATGCACAAACCAAATCAAACAGGCTAGGAAGCGTGTCAAAACCAAAACACGTAAAGCTTCGCATCCTAGCCCACTTGAAAACATAGCCATTCCTACTGAGCCTAAAAAACAGGTACTTATTTTAGCTGACAGCCATGGTCGCCGTCATTCTTCCATTCTCAGTAGGAAGTTACCCTCCAACTACTCAGTCTCGTCTATTTTTAAACCTAACGGGAGGTTTACAGACGTGACTGCAGAGTTGAACACCCACACGAAGACAAGGACCAATCAGGGCACAGTCGTTATCATAGGAGGGCAGAATGACATTAATTTGGGCGGTAACTTTACACCTGAACAACATGTAAACAAATTACAATGTACCGCCCAAAATACAAACATTGTAGTCTCGACTCTGCCCTTTTGGTACAACAGACCAACTCTATGCAGCGAGATTAAGCACGCAAACCAACAACTAAAACTGCAACTGAAACTGCAAATGTAACACTTTTTGAAATTAATTTCCTCTCAGTAAAACACTTCACCCGGCACGATCTCCACATGAACCTTGCTGGAAAAATGCAGTCGGTGAGAAGCTTGCACAATACATCATCAACTCCAGTCCTACGCAGTCTCCTGCCAAAAATCCATCCCTTTCACCTTCCTTACGTTCTCCACCCCCAACCCTTATTACGAACCCTCTTACCCCCTCCTGTGAACCTACTCCCGTTTCTTCTATTCCCACTATCAATGACGCCCCCATTTCCTCAGAACCTGCGACTGCTGGGACACATTACAACCTTCGACCATGCACTCGAGGTAAAAATGGAGTAAATATATAGCAACTACTGTCAGATGCAGCAGAAAAACATTCGTGTAGGTACTTGCAAAAAATAAAGATATTGCACCATAATGTTCAATCCCTTTCAAATAAAACTGAGTTTATCGAGGCTGCTCTACAGAGCGATTTAAATCAAATGGATGTTCTTTGCTTTACGGAACATTGGTTATCTCCTAATGAACTTAGCATTTTCCAAATTCCAAACTTTTACCTCGCAGGCTATTATTGTAAAAAAAACAGAATCTCCTGCATATGGAGGTTCTTGTATTTACGTTAGACATAATATCGATTCTGTCTCCGTTGAAAATGTTTTGAAACTTCTGTTGTACATCATGTGCTAAAAATGATATTGCTTTGCATCTACAGACCTCCAACAAAGAGAGCTGCAGATTACATTTTGTTCTTAGAAAAACTAGAGATAACACTAATCAAAATCATCAATCGTTCTTTTGAATCCATTATTGTATGAGGAGATTTTAACATTGATTTTCTGGTCGAATGTTGCGAGAAAGAGCAGTTTCTTAATTTAATTAATTCTTTTAGTTTAGATATTACAATAAAAGTACCTAAACGGATCACAGTAAATTCAAAGAAGGCAATCGATCAAATTATAATTAACAAAACCACTACTAGACAAGAAGTTGAGACAAAAGATTTAGGATACAGCGACCACGATGCACAAATTCTTAGCATATAAGAAATGTAATAAATAATACACGTATGAGTAGAGTGTTTACTAAAAGTAAAATAAAATTATTCATTTATTACTTGCGCCAGGAGTCATGGGACGCGGTTTACAATACTATTGATACAAACGATAAATATTCTTTTTTTCAACGCTTTCCATTTTAGCACTTGCTTTCCTCTTTCCGAAAATTAAATATTTCACGGAAAAGCAATTCTTGGATTACACAAGGGATTAGAACATCATGTAAAAACAAACGAGTTCTTTCTTTCATTTCTAAGCATCATAACGTATCTCAAAAAGATTTTCTCCTCTACTTTAAAAATACAAATCATTGTTAAGAAAAGTCATAAGGCAGGCTAAAATTATTAAAAACGATCAGGATATTTTGAACCCAAGTAACAAAGCAAAGTCAATGTGGAATATAGTAAAAAATACGACCAAATCAACTAGAAACCTTGTAGAAAATGTTGTTTTAAAAGATAACGATAGAGATGTGAATGATCCGCACAACAGTGGCTAGTCTGTTTAACCAATACTTTTCGTGAATTGCTGCCAATCTCATTAAGGGTTTTCAGCCACAAAATTCAATATCTGACGTTTCCCTAAAAATCTTAGACACAATGTTCGTTTCCGGAACCTCTTCTTGTGAAATTCTCAAAATAATCGGTAAACTAAACAATTAATATTCGGTCGGTTTAGATGAATTTCCGGATTGTTTGTTAAAGACGTGAGCGCCTGCCATTATACGCCCGTTAACTCGCATATTTAATGCATCTTTATGCAGCGGAATTTTTCCAGATATTTTTAAAACAGCTAAGATTAAGCTGCTTTTCAAAAAAGGCAACAAAAATGAAATTCAAAATTATCGGCCAATTTCTCTTTTGTCAATTTTTTCAAAAATATTAGAGAGACTTCTTTATGTGCGAATGGAAACCTTTCTCAATAAACACGACGCGTTTTCAGATTGCCAACATGGATACCGAAAATCAAAATCTACGGAAACAGCCATTTTTTCTTTTCTTAAAGATGTTGCTTCATCATTGGATCAAAACGAAGCAACTATTGGATTATTTTTAGATCTTTCAAAAGCTTTTGACGTCATTGATCATAACATTTTACTTTCAAAATTACCTTCATATGGAATCCGTGGAATTGCTCATGATTGGCTATGTTCGTACCTGAAACAACGATCTCAGAGAGTAGAAATACCTTCCTGGAATGATGGAACCTTATGTACACACCTTTCCGGTTCTTTGCCAATTGTACGTGGAGCCCCGCAAGGATCGATTTTAGGCCCTATTCTCTTCCTATTATTCGTAAACGACATGCCTTTAGCGATTCGAAGCGGAAGAACAGTTCTCTTTGCGGATGATACAAATATTCTTTGCAATAAAGAAACCGTAAATAGAACAATATCAGATGTTTCAAATTGGTTCCGTAATAACAAATTAATAGTAAATGAAAAGAAAACTGTTTCAATGCAGTTTTGTATTTCAAATAAAAAATTCTGAACCATTGAAAATGAACGGTGATTGACTGATGTTAGATAACAAAATTTTTAGGTCTATCAATTCAGTCAAACCTCAAATGGAATGCCCACTTAAATGAATTGAACACAACATTAAGTTCATTATGCTACGCGTTCAGAATTCTTTCAAATTCCGTCAGGCTTCATACTGCTCGTTGTGTATATTTTGCGAATGTTCATTCCCGCTTGAGATATGGCATAATATTCTGGGGACACATCTTATAGCTCCCAGACTTTCAGATTACAAAAAAGAATTGTACGAATCATAAGCAAATCCCACCCACGTGATTCTTGTAAATCTCTCTTTATTAATCTAGGAATTTTACCATTACCTTGTCTCCTGATTTACGAATCAGTAGTTTTTGTCAAAAATGACTTACTTAAGGGCGAGAATATTGTTGTATCTCAGAAACACATACTTTTCTTAAAAGAAGATTTATTACTTGAACAATCTTGGCCCACTCGGCCACCATGAACAAATGCCACAATACACTCTAAGGAAACATTTTTGCCATTGACTGACTACGCAGCGCGCTCTTCTCTCTCTGTCGAGATCTGCCGCCGGCGCCCTTTTATGTCGGCCAGCTCCCGCGTAAGTCTTCCCGCGGCTCCTCCTAATTGGCTGGCTCGATGGTGCGCGAAGTCCAAGGAGTATTCATTGCTGTTCTGAGCGCGCTTTTTGGCGCGTTCGGCGAAACTCGGCGCTCCTGCTGCCGTCGCTCTGTGCTGTGTGCTGCACGCCGCCGGCGCTCTTTGCCGCGGCAATTTCGAATTGCCGGCCATATACTACAAATATATTGCCAGCAAACGCCGATGTCTTATAAGTATAACACACGACGTAGTAATCATATTCATCAGGTGGCAGTATCAACAGCTCACTACAAAAAATTTACATTCATGTACATTACTCTACAGTACTTTGTCAGATGACATTAAACGATTAAATTCGATAGAAAATTTTAAGTCCCAAGTAAAATCGTTTCTGCTGCATAACTGTTTCTATACAATTCGAGACTATACCGAGCATCAAAAGGAAAGTAATGTTAATTTTAACAATGATAGTTATTGTAATTATTTATCATTTGGACTGTATAATTCTAAAGAACCTGTAACAAGTACTGTACCACAGCTTCTGGGTTGATGGCCCCCATCTCGATCAGATTTTTCGTCCAGTTTCCCTCATCCTTTGAGCAAATGCTGAGATGGTCCCTTGTTTTGCTTGTGGACATAAATGTAACTTTCATTATTTGTGCACGTCTTCTGAATTTCAGTGGGAAATATAGTTATTGAAATTATTGTTTTCCATATTGTCGCGGCAAAAAGTATTATTCTTTCGTGAAGAACATGATGAGGGTTAAGGGCACAAATTCATAGCTAATTTACCTTTGAAAATATATTTTAATATAAAGGAGCGAATATTTTTGTCAACAAAACTTGAAAAAACGCTCTTTTTTCTGTATTCAAAATTCGACTAGAATATGGTTTAGGATAGAGATCACAGAATTATGAAAACGTGCACAATCTTCACTCTTCCCATAGGTCGTCACACACAGTTTTAAACTGTTTTTGCCGTAAATAAATTAATAAATAAATACCAGAAATTACCAACAAGTTCAAAAGATCCATAATAAATAGATTTGATAAAAAATTGAAGGTGAGATATAAAATACCTAATAAAACAAATGTTGTTAAGAATGTGAAAGATAAAGTACCTCATATGCTAAAAGAAAAAACCGTCTATAGGATTGCATGTTCTGACTGTGATAAAAATTATGTAGGACAAACTAAAAGAAAATTGATGACAAGAATCAAAGAACATACGAAGAATATCAAGGAACCGACAAATAGACAGAACTCTATTACTCACCAAAGAATAGAAACTGGACATAATATGGATTTTGAAAATGTTGATATCATTCATACAGAAAACAGAAAATATCCGCGTATGGTTTCAGAAACATTACACATTAAGATGCTCAACAAATGAATTCTATGATAGCCATTATTTCACGGGTGCATATGACGGTATATTATACAGGATGTCCGGGGAGGAAACGTCGAAACTTCGAAAATAAGCTCTGAATACAATTATAAGCATATTTTGTCTAATAAACTACGTGGATATTCCGAATGGTTGAGCCGCTATAAGCACTCAAAAGTTGGTTTGAAAAATTGATTTCTAGGCCAAACTTTGCATTAGAGAAGCATAGAAACACTCCAAAACCATATACGTTGTTTATTATTTACAAAAGAAATGAATAAATTTTTCTGTCTGAGCAAATATATTCATTTCTTTTGTAAATAATAAACAATTAACATGTTTCTGGAGTGTTTTTATGCTTCCATAACGCAAATTTTTGCCTAGAAATCATTTTTTCGAACTAACTTTTGAGTGCTAATAGCGGCCCAACCATTCGGAAAATCCACTAAATTTATTAGAGAAAATACTAGCGTACCCGTGCGAGAACTCTCGCATGGTAAACCCCATCCTTTCCCTATCCATTTATCTATCCTTTCCATAAAGGAGAGGAACTACTAATGTATTTACAGAATATCAAACAAAATAACAATGCAATTCATGTTTGAAACAAAATTCAATTACAGTTTATTCAACATTATAGAGAGATGTTCTTGGAACAATTCATACTTCTTTAAAAACATCATTTGAAGAAATATTTCAATCTTCCTTGAGAGTTAGCTTTTCGCTTTCCTTGATAGTCAAATAATAGAAAAGGTTTTTACTCTTGAGAAAGTCAAGTAAAGTAGTGCGAAAATACCGGATCGGGCAAGAACAGGCAACTCATTGCAATATTATTTAACTTTCCTTGATTTGTTATGAAGAACCGAGTGGGTTTTGGAGACTCAGGGTGCCAGCTTGCTGGGGTGAGAAAATTGAAAAATTATTTGTATACTAAAAAGTATTGAACTATTTTCTGCGTCCTTACGTACCTCAAGAAAAGCAATTCCGGGCCAAAAAATAATCACACTAATGTTTTCACCTTTGAATACTAAATACCATTTGTTAGCATTAGAAACAATTTAGTAGGCATTAGAAAGCCCACTTCGGTACATGGGAATGTTGCTCAAACGATGTTTCCATTTTTAATATCTTAACGAACCGACACCTTGAGTTTAATATCTAACGGTGATTTATTTACGATATGAGTTTGCAGCTGGGCGTTGGTGTACATACTTCCAGATACCGCCAACATTTAAATCGTGCGTTTGGACTGCGATCGTTGGCAGTTGTCGGGTGACTTGCACTATTCTTTCTATAATTTTAAATTTAATTGTTTTTTAATTGATTCACGTAGTATTGTAGGCTAGCGTGTTTTGACTTTTGTTTTCCATTTATTTCAATCTCATTTTACTTTAGCTACTTTAAAAAGTTTGTTCTTTGTGTTGTGCCATAGCACAAGTTTTCCGCCACTACCTCTGCGTACCCGTGCGAGAACTCTCGCATGTTAGACCCCACACTCATCCCTATCCTTCTATATTCATTCTAAGAGGGAAAGTAGTTAACGAAACGTGTTTATTTGTTTAAAATCTATGAAGGTAACTTGCAATGTACTAACACAATTACAAATAAAATAAATAACAATGCAAGTAATGTGTAAAAGAAATTGTCATTAAATATTTATTCAATATCATGGAGAATTTGCTTGGAACAATTCCCAAACCCTTACTTAAAGACATTTCAAGTAATTATTCAATATTCTTTGTCAGTTAGGTTTTAGTTTTTCGTGATAGTCACAAAAATATTAGCTTTTTACTTTTGAGAAAGCTACGTGTCTGAACCCGTTGATTTGAAAATTGCATCGAATGATAACGAAAATATTGGTACAGGTAAAACACAAACACAGTCTTCACTCTTCACTGAACACCCACATCACTCCACAATTAAGTACGCAGCACTTATAGACCATGAAAAAACGTTAATTGAATAGTTCCACTACACGCATAAGAAACAATCTTCATAGGTATAGGTATCAAGCAATTATAATAGTACTTCTAGTTGTTGCTGGAGAGCAAATCTTGAATTAATGATTACGCAAATAAACCTCGTCAGACTGCACAAACTACGGTGTTAACAGAAAGCGTAAATAATGATTGTCGAATCTAAGCATTCTAACCGTGTCGCCACAAAAATTGCTACCAACAGGAAGGGCTGAAATATTGAGGTGGCCTTGATAGTACTGAAGCGTGGAACCGAAAAGTTAATTAAATGGATCGAAGAATGTCTCATCTTATAGATTGTGGTATGAAAAACGCAGCTTTCAGGCCTTTGGCCTCAAAATTTTACTTTTTAAGGCTGTAAAACGCTTTGTTTATGAGTTATTTGCCGATGTAGGTTGACATGTGATGCGGGTTGCATTATATGCAATTTTTCGATGCGTTTTTTAAAGAAATCATCCTATTGGTTTCCTATTGGTACAGCGAAAATATTAATTTTAGAATATTAAAGAACACAAAAACATAGCCGTAAATGGCAATTTTCTTTTACAAATTAGGTGCCTTTTAAGACAAAATGGAGTTTTAGCACTACTAAAAATGCGAAATTTGAAGCTCATTTTCACAGAAAATGTTTGAGTTTTCAAAATACTTTATTTGAAGTTATTTGAAGCACTTACACTCATAAATATAATAATGTTTACAAATTGTTGGTAATGTGCATATTAAAGATGTGAGAGCTCTTTCAAAAAAATTACAATTATGTAATTTTGAAAAAACAAAAAAAATAACTCAAAATAAACGGTACTTAACTAAAGAGTGTAATTTGCACTATCCGTTACAAAAGTTTGAAGAAAACATTTGCAGCCATATATGAGAAAATGGCGTTTGAGCGTTTCTGAAAATGCGAAATTTTGAACTACTTTTCACTGAAAACGGTTGTGTTTTCGCGAAACTTTACTTGACATTATTTAAAGCACATGTACTCGTAAATATAATAATGTGAAAAAATTGCCGCTAATGTAAGTATTATCGACGTAAGAAACATGTGAAAAAATTTACATTTTTGTAATTTTTGAAAAAAACAACTTATAGCGCAATATCGCTTTTATGTCACTTGATAGAGTACATTTACCACTATCCTTACCAAAAGTTTAAAGAAAAAAGTTGGAGCCGTGTTTAGGAAAAACTTGTTTTTGTATTTTTTTAAAATTGCACGTATTGCAGGCAATATTGCACGAAAACTACTAAAATTTTGAAAGAGATTTACATGACCTTTATGAAAGAACTTAATATGGAGAACAAATTTTATTTGAAGAAAAATCTCCATCTCCTATTATGTGTAGTTGGAGAAAGACGGCGAAAAAAAATTTAACTTTTACAATTTTCGAAAATTCAGAGTTGTACGTGAAAATCGGACCTATGCCATGTTAATAAGTGTATTTTATTCTATTCATACAAGAAATTTAAAGAAAAAATTTGGATCTGTTTTGAGAAAATTTTGAAAATTCCCGGAGGGCTTTACATAAAGTACACCCAAATTTTGAAGAATATTTTTCAAAATCTCAAAGCTTCGACTAGAACCTGATCGACCGGGGAATATCCATTTTGGAAGAAATCGTACGTATGGTTTGGGCGCTAGCAGTGTTCACAGACGGACGGACAGACAGACAGACGGACGGACGGATGGACAGATGGATGACAGACGGACGTTTTCCTTTCAATTGGTTTTTCGGTATCAAGGACCCACAAAAAGAGTTTCTGTGTACAGCACGTGTTAGGGGATTTTTTTTCTTAATTTAGCAACTGGTTTTATCCACTTTTTCCTTTTCACGGCCCGGCAATGAATTTTTTTCCGCCGAAAATTGGCCATTTTTTCGCGCAGCATCGCATAACTTTCCCTGTACTACGTATATCACTCTGTGTATACGTACGTATACGAGAAAGTAAAAATACTGTTAGGCTGATAAAATTAAGGAATTCAATGTGCGAGATATTAAGGTGAATTATTAAAAGTAATATGCTACTTGCTGGCACAATGTCACTTTGTTTAGTTACAACGAAAATAATTTAATTAATGTGTTAGTAGTTTAATTAATACATAATCTTTCTATTTTCGTTTGTGTATCATTCCGTTTTAGGATGGTACAATTACGTCCAAAATATTTAAAGTTTGTCAGTGGTTCTGAAGTGATGATTTCAATAATTATTTTGAGCAAATAATTTCCTTTTCTCTGATTTTCTCGCCCTTACGAACGTAGGAAAGTAAGAATTGTATTCCTACGCCACACTTCGGCGAATTTTCGGTAGGGAAACGTTTGTTAGCGGTAACGAAAAAATTGATAAATCCTGTTTCTGTATCGAAAAAATTACTTCCTCTAACACGTGGTGTAGTCACAATCCATGTTTGGTGGGTCCTTGATACCGAAAAATCGGCTGACGGCAACTCGTCTGTCTGTGCGTCTGTGGTCAACGCTAGCACATGAATGGTTCAGCCGATTTTCTCCAAAATTTATACTTCCTCATCGATCTGAACGAATTCGAGACTTTAGAGTTTCAAACGGATATTTTGATTTTTGGGAGTGTTTTATATGCCACCTCAACAACATTTTAAGCTTTGGTAGAAAAAGACTAGTCTTCCATATGCTCTCCTCGTGGCAGTTCCTGAATACAAGGCAAAACACCTATTTGCCATGAAATAATGTACTGAGCGTGGCACAGTACAAAATATCAAAATCAAGTTTAAGATGCAGTTTGTCAGAATAATACAAAAATCTGCTTTACACATATACTAAAATGAATAGCTTCAAATTGTTATTTACGGATAATTATCATAAGTAATGGATCATTACAAGTAACGATAAGTATAAACAAAGTAATTCGTAAACGAAAGTGAATACGACGATAGCAACAATGGAGACAAGAACGAATGCAAAGTCGAGAGCATGTAAAACAGTAATAGAAGAGAATGTGCATGTAAACAACAGCGGGGAAAATAAATAATATTGTGACAGGTTTAAGTAACGTAATGGACACGTGAGCGAATTCCATGGGGGAAACTAAAATATTTTAATAAAATGTGTCGACAAGAACCAAGGAATAGATCTATGGAACGCGTAACGCCAGTGATCATGAGATGAGTAGATAATATTCGAGTTATCGAATGAGATACGCAGTAGAAGCAGGAAGAAACATATTTGTGTGCGAGTTGCGCATATTCTAAAACAATCGACAGATGCTCAGGGTGAATGAACGGGGAGACGAGGCGCAGATTCGGTGATGATCGGATGTCAGGACGTGACAGGAGGATTTTTTTCGTTATTGTTGGAGTGAAGTAGGACTTATAGTTCTTATGCGAGAGTTGTCAACGCGAAACGATTGCGTTATGAATTATGAAGGAATGTTTGAATAAAGTTATCAGAGAATTTCGGAAATAAATGAGAAACATGATTGCGCATAAAAAACTCAGACATTGTTATGTGGACTAACAGCAAGATGGAGATGGAATGAACTGGGGACGACGGTCAAGGGTGCTTCCCTTGCAGTAACAGGAAAGTAAACAACGAGGAATTCTGTTAAAAATTTGAGATAATGTAGGATGATCAAGTCTTGTTTAATTTTAAATAATTAATTTAACATTTGAAAGAAGTCAATGGCCATGCATGCATTCAGGGAGGGAAATAGGAAAATACTAGCGTACCCGTGCGAGAACTCTCGCATATTAAATTTCACCCCATTCCCTATCTTTCCATTTCCATATTCAAATGGAAAGTTGTTAACGAAACATGTTAACTTGTTTAAAAAATGTACAATGATAACTTCCGATCTATTTATAGAATATGAAATAAAAGGAAAACAATGAAATTGATGTGTGACGTTGACAAAGAAATTTTGAATGAATTCAGTACTATAGGCAAATGCTCTTGGAACAATTCAGTACACTTCCTAAGAAACAGCATGTGAAATAATTATACAATCTTCTTACAGATCTTCCTTACAGATTTTCCTTACAGATAGCCACGTAGACTTTTTCTAATAGGTTTTACTCTTGAGAAAGCTAGTTGGTCATGAGAAAATACAGCATCGGGCAAGTACTACTCGACTCTTTAGAATATTATTTAACTTTAATACCGAATTGAGAGGAACACAAGTGCAATTCAGTCACCTAGAATATCAAGAAATTATCACTTACAGTTGATTAATTATCAATATTTAATAGTTATCAATTTCACTAACAGTTGCAGATTCTACACATCTCCGAAAAGGTGGGGCTGTATCGAGAAGCGCCGGACCAACAAAATGTAATAAAATGTCCCAAAAGCTCTTATTCTATAGATTATGGTGCGAAGAATGTTTCTGTGAGACCTTTGGCCCCAAAATTACCAAATTTTAGTCTCTAGAACGCTTCGTTTAGGAGTTATTAAACTAAATAGATGTTTAAAATTCTCCCAGAGTGTTGCAAGTTGCATTTGACATGAATATTGAGATGCCTTTTTTTTCACTAAATCCTTCATATTTTTAAAGTCAAAGTGCAATTCGCCACGTCTCCGTAAAATTCTCTTTTTTTAGAGACCTCATTTATAAATATTTGTGGCCTGCGAGAGCCGCAAAATGCATCTATACCACTGAAATAACACAAGAGAGGATTTTATATAATATAAACAAAAAACTTGAGGTGATGAGCAGCATCTGGACTATCATATGATGTAACAACTGTAATTTCGCCTCCAAGAAATAATTAATACAAATTCCCTCTAACGTTAATAAACCAATGCAATCTGAATTCCTGCAATGTTTCGCATTTTTCCTTAGCACACTTCCAAATATTCTTCTATGTTTGTTCTTTCTGTGGGCTGATCTTACATACCGAGTACATTTTTTAACAGTTCGTAGCTGTGAAGAGACAACATATCACGATTTCATAAAAAAATTGTATACGTGTGAGGGGAAATAGGAAACAAAATAGTACAGAAAGCAGGCAAATCACACTGTCAGAAATTTCCGCATTACTTTTAATGTAAAAGTCCATTGAAGTAAGTATCATTTACGTAAATGAAATTTAATGTACACGTACAGTAACTTTAAAGTACATGTGCATTAAATGTAATGTACGTGTACAATTAAATTTACTGTATGCGTGTACATTAAATTTACTGTACGTGTAAATTAAATTTAATTTACGTACATGATACTTACTTTAATATACTTTTACATGAAATTACTGTATGTGTGCATGAAATTTACTGTACATGTACTAACTTCAATATTTAAAATTTTTTCAAATATTTGTCACTCCGACCGTTCAAACCTGTCTCTCCAGGTTTACGCCCACTTATTCTAACCACTATCCAATCGAGACAATCAATCCTTTGAACATGTCCTTAAGCCTGAATAATTGCCCGTTGGGATTTATGAAATTGTCACGTTTTTGGACGCGTTTACGCTCGAAAATACTTCCCGCAGATGTAAAGAATACTAAGTTCTGATCTTGGTACTGAGTGACAAATGTATTTTAATATTTAAATTGTTCAACGAATAGTCAACCGGAATTCGAACCCGGGACTTCTCGTTCACACGCAGGTGCTCTAACCACTGACCTATTGCGACATCCAATAGCTTCAGCAGGTTCTTACGCCTAATGTTTTGCCCGCTATGATATGTATAATATATTCTTTACGTCTACGGAACATATTTCTTTAGACGTAATATATTGAGACGAGTCGTGGATACTCTGCACAAAATTAAGAAGAGAGAAATAGAGATATAAGGGACAGGGATTCTTGTCCGGAATGGGCTCCGGCTTTAATCATGCGTACACTGGAAACTGTGATTAACAAAATTTTCCTTTTATTACACAAATAATTATTTTACAAATGGGTGGCCTTTAACGTTTACGTTAGCATTCATTCTATTCCCTGTCCTATGCTTAACTATATTTGGGAAAAAAACCTCGATACAAAATCAACGTTCTCCAAGGGCTAACTACCTTCCCTCCCTACCCTTCCCGCCGTTCTACCCGTGACACTCCAACCTGGATAGCGTCTCCATCTGCTCACTCCTCCGCCGGGGAGCCGGCGCCGGGCGCCGCACTGCCGCGTTCTGGCCTCTTCGTGTCGCGGGGGAGCCGGCGAAAGGGGAGGGGGTCATGCGATGCCGTCCCGGTCGCTCGTTCCATCCGCTGGCTGCCGGTGCGTCGCCCGCCGCCTTGCCCTTCGGGGATGCTCGCTGCCTTCGGCCGCGTTCGGAAGACCGGGGGGGGGGTCTCCGCCAGCGTGGCCGGCTCTCACCCCACTCTCGGCCGTTGTAGTGCTTCTAACGTTTCTAAAACGTTGCTACTGCATCCGCCTGCGGATTTCAATTTCGGCAGCAATTATCGTTGACTGTTCACCTAATTTACCATTAGTCAGGTCGATTGCGGATAGGTACTGTTCCGTTTCTTCTCCTAATCCCCTTCATACCACGTGGATATCATTTACTGCAGGCTACACTCCACTACGATCTTATGGCCGCTTCGTCTTGTTTCACTCTTCAAACTGCACTTCCACATTCGTCACTCAATTTCCTTAACCCAACACCTTCCCAGTTCTGTGGCGCAACACTGACGTGCATTCCTCTCTCCGATTAACAGTCCGCGTCGCTTCGCCCGTCTTCACCCGATGACCAACTTTCCGCCACCCTACGCACGTCCGTATTCTATGAACTTTTCTCCGCCACTGTCGCGCCTCGTGGCCGCTGTGGTGCTTCTCACGAACCGACTCCCGTTTCTCGCACCCGACTCCGTGGTGTGCTGGCCGCTGCCTCGCAGTTCAAATTATTAATATTCGTCAGAACGCATTGTTATCACGTGAGTGATAACAATTCGTTTCAATATATATTAAATATGTATTAACTCTACAAAAGTATGTATATTATTTATAATTGTCACTTACTACTTCACCTGTTTTGGACGCGTTTACGCTCGGAAATATGTTTCCTAGCCATAAAGAGTACTAAATTGTAACATTGTTACAGTGACAATTCTTTGAAAAATTTTAGATATTTCCGGAGAACTTGAAAAAATTGTTAACTAAAGAATTGGCGTACTATGTACATCGCTAGAATTTTATTATAAAGATTTTTACAATTTTATTTGTTACCAATTTGAATGTAAATACGAATTTTAAACATTTATATCTTTTGTTAAAAATATACATATTGAAAATATATTTTAAATTTATTATACGTAGGTTCAAATAGCGGAAGAAAATATTTCTAAAACCTACAATGATTTTAATTTAAAACATTTTACACATTAAAATCGCTTTAAGGTACACGGTACAGTAAATTTAATGTACTGCAGTACATTAAATCTACATTGATTTTAATTTACACATTCAATTTAATGTACATGTACACTAATATCGTTTTAATGTACACTGTGTTAAATTTAATGTGAAAAGTGAATTAAATTTAATGTAATTTCTGACAGTGCAGTACTGTATCTGCAACACTGTTCTTCAATGATTAATGAATCAATCTACTTAATTATAAATTTTATTTGCTTGTACATAACATCTAGATCTTTTACCGACATGCTTAAAATAGCATCACTGAATGTACCAATTGAAAAGTCTTCATAGTTTTCGTGCAAACGGTTTGACTTGCTTTCTGTAAATATTCTTGCAAATGCTATGACTGAACACGCTGACTTGAAAAGTTGACCGAATCACTGCCGAAAACGACAATATTGGCACAGGTGAAACACATACCAAACAGGTTAATCTCGGGATTACTGTGCACCTTACTTCTTCACTCTTATAAGAGAGCAGGATGTCGCTTGAATTGACATGATCCATTTCACTTCCATTCGGTGCGCTGGGATGTTATCGTTCACCGGAGAGGAATCGTTTTATTAAATTGTTTTTATTACCAAACCTAAAAAGATAATCTTTACTCTTCACCGTTCAGAATCGTCTATTCTTTACCAATATTATTTCTTTCTTCTTTTTCCGACGAAGAACGTCAACGGATGTCAAAGATTTCTCTGTCAATTACAGTTTGATTTAGTTCACGGCCTCCCGCGCCAAGGCTTGTGATAGAGGTGGTATTGGTAATTTCGGTGAAAAATGTAATGGAATGTCTTGTTATATCTCTTTTTGTAGATTCTAATGTGGGGAACAATTCTTTGAGGCCTTTGGTCTCAAAATTTCAAGTTCTAAAGCCCTAATATGCATAATTTAGAAGTTATTTAACAATATACATTTTGACAATGGGGGTCATGTGCTGCGGGTTGCATCTAAAACGAATATTTAGATGAGTTTTTTTCAACAAATCCTTCACATATTGAATGTGAAAGTGCAATTCGTCACGTCTATGTGAAATTATCTTTTTTTGAGACCCAATTCTTAACAATTGGTTGCGTGTGAGACTCGCGACGGAAAGGTATACTACTCAAATAATACAGGAGACGATAACAACGTATGTACAACAACAATGAGGGATTAAAAACAATATTTTTTAATGTTTTTAGGTTTGGATTTTATTATCAACTGCTCTATACTGAATTAATATATATGTTTGCAGAATACAATAGCATATTGAAATATGCCAACAAGGTCTCGTCATAAATTATTACGAGATCGTGCCGTTTTAACTGACATAATTTTACCTTAGGACTGTTATATTCGTGACCCGTTCCGAATTTATAGAAAACTATGGGCGCCAGGAACAGGTTACGATTATTGATAATTCAAACCAATGCTTCCACAGCTAATCTTAACGAATAGATAAATGTCCGGCTAGCTGGGTTAATGGGTCACGTAATGGATAATCGCTATCGCCTAGATAGCCGATTATTTGATTTGCCAACTATACAGTATGGCGAGGAATCTGAAAGGAAATAAATAAATATATCTCTAACTACTTATCAATTGTGATGGACTAAATGAAAATAATCTTTTCATTTCCGAAAGAAAAATTTAACAATTTATTGACTTCTATTGACAATTGTTCTGCCTTTAGGTCATGACCTTTTAAAAGAAACCCTTTGTACTGCAGTATTTATCTAAACGTGGTCTTGACCGACGGCGCCCCGCAGTATCTTCTCACTTGAATGCTGATAATACCAAGTCCAATTTCTCTCTTCTAATCTTGCGACGCTGCCGACGAATCCAGCCCTCACTTCCTAGAATATCTACTGGTTCTTACTTGATATTCACAGTTCCTACTTCTCCCCAACTACGTGGTAAAACATTAAAGTCCAAAACCGCAATATAAAAAACTTTCAAAGTCGTAAGCGAATTTCACTGCTGCACATCAACTTTCAGAGTCCGAAAACTATTGATTCTCACGTCAAACAAAGTCCCACTCCTCTAATATTAAAGTCGCGAGCGATCTGTACCATTCGACGGCCTCTATCAAAATGAATTTACTCCTCCGTTTTTCGCCCTCAACGCCTCGGTATCCATCCTTCATTCTTATTTTTATTAAACAAAACGACAAACTTCGACAGTCTATTCTCAGGAGTTGACAGTCTATTTCCCCTTAGCCAATCCATTCATTTCTTACCAAATCAAGTAGCCACGCCCTCGATAGTCATTCCTTTCTAGACCAATCCCAAATTATCGTTTTCGAAATTTGTGTTTTCGAAAATCTTAATTTGAAATAATTTCCAGCACTTTAACTCGCAAATACTATAGTGTTTACAAATTGTGGGAAACATGCAAATTAACGGCGTGAGAGATCTTTCAAAAAAAACATTTCTTTAATTTTTGGAAAAAAAACACACAAAAAAATACCACCAAAATAAACTTTGCGTCATAGAAAACAGTAGAAATAGCACTATTCATTCGAAAAGTTTCAAGAAAAAATTTGCAGCAAATTTTTAGTAATTGGCGTTTGAGCATTTCTGAAAATGCGGAAGTTTGAGCTAGTTTTCGCAGAAATCAGTTGAGTTTTCGAAAAACGTCAGATTACATTATTTAAAGCGCATGTAATTGTAAATATAATAATGTAAATAAATTACCGCTAATTTAAATATTAACGACGTGAGAAACAAGTGAAAAAATACATTTTTGTAAGTTTGTGGAAAAACAAAATAATAGAGCAATATGGCGTTTATGTCGTCTCAGAGTACATTAGGAACTATACCTACCAAACGTTTAAAGAAAAAAATTGGAGTCGTTTTTAAGAAAATATTTTTTTTATAATTGTAGTTATTGCACTAAATATTGCGCGAAAAGTACTAAACGCTTCTAAAGAATGTAGATGACCTTAAAGAAAGAACTCACTTTGGAGAACAATTTTTTTGAAAGAAAAATCCCTATCTTTAATTTTGTAGTTGGTGGAAGACGCTGATAAAAATTCAAACTTTCGCAACTGACTTAACTGTGAAAATCGGACCTAAGCCATCTTCATAAGTGTATGATTCTTACAAGACTACACCTTCAAAAGTATATTCTCTATTCTTACAAGAAATTTACAGAAAAAAATTGGAGCCGTTTTTGAGAAAATTTTGAAAATATCCGGAAGGCTTCACGTAAAATCCCCCCAAATTTGGAAGAAAGTTTTTCAAAATCACAAAGCTTCGACTAGAGCCAGATGGAAAGGGGCTTCTTCAATTTGGAAAGACTCTTACGAGTAGTTTAGGCTTTAGTAGTGTTCATGAACAGACGAACAGATGGACGGACGGACGGACAGACAAACTTTTTGCATTCAATTGGTTTTTCGGTATCAAAAACCCATAAAAAAGGTATTCTGGCTACACCACGTGTAAGGGAATTTTTACTTTCCAGCATACTATACGTACATAATTTTGAAGACTATTTTTCAAATCGTGGCGCCGCGAGTGGAACAAGATCGACCGGGGAATATCCATTTTGAAAGAAATCGTACTAAGGTTTAGGCGCTAGTGTTGTTCACAGACGGACAGACGGACGGACGGACGGATTGACGGACGGACGAATTGACGGACATTTTGCTTTCAATTAGTTTTCCGGTATCAGGAGCCCACAAAAGAGGGATTCTGGCTACACCATGTGTTAGGGGATTTTTTTTCTTAATTTACCGACTTGATTTATCGATTTTTTCGTTTTCAGGGTCCGGCAATGAATTTTTTTCTGCTGAAAATCCGCCGTTTTCCCTGCAGCATTACATAACTTCCCGTTACTACGCCGTATATACATGCGAATAAGGTAAAGTAAAAATGGACGGCTTTGGACGACGACAGAAGGCAGCTGGCAATAGAAAGGGGCAAGAATGTTAAGTAAGTCCAGACTAAAGAAATTAGAAATTTAACTAGTAGCAGAAAGTCTGTGCCATCTGTAGTACCACTTATTAAGCACTTGGCGCTACAATTATTCATCCAGAAGTACATTAATTAGTCGTAATTCTTTTAAATCTTTTATAAACATTTCACCCCAGCCGTTGTTCAAAATTTCTCGCTGTGCGATGCAGCACGGTATAACGTGGCATGGCAGAACGTAGCGGGAGGGGGCGGGGCGTGTGGTGGAGCGTTGTGGAGCGTGTGGTGCTGGCAGAATGGCGCGGGTCGTGGTCAGGTGGAAGGGAACGGAAGGGAATGGAATGGGATGGGAGAAAGTGGTCGTACGGCGTGGTGGGGGAGAGAATTGCGAAGGGGCGGGAAGAGAGGAGTGGCGAATGGGGGGAGGAGCGTGAGTGGGGGGGGGTGGCGCGAGGAGGCAGGGCGTGTACAGTGCGACTTTTCTAACTCTGCCCTTCAAGCCCTATGGCCGCGGTGGAATATCGCACGGCATTTCGCGTCTTTCTCCGTCGTACCGCTGGAAGTCGTATAACATGGCATGGCAGCACTGCTTGATACGGTCGCGATACGTGGCGGCACGACTGAGAACGTCGCTCTATACCGTGACATATTCCATCGTGATGACGGCCCTTGAGGGGCAAAGTTAGAAAAAATCGCTATATACGGTCGCGTTGCCACTCCGGCGCAACAAAGCGGCGCTTGTGCTGCCAGAGGAGGGCGGGCGCAGGGGCTGCCAGCTCAGCGCCAGTGACTCAGGCCGCAGCCTTCCGCGACGAGGGAGGAAGAGAAGCGGGGCTTATCGCCCTATCGGACGACGTGCGACCTCCAAGAACTTCGAGAGGAGGCAGGAGGCTGCGCTTAGGCTGAGTCAACACTCGAAAAATAAAGCGATGGGTAATCGGCTGGTGAAACTGCCAAAACGATTCTTGAAAGGCGAAGAAAAATCGCAATTAGCGAATACAAACGTACCTTTGACTTCATAATTAGGCAATTTAATTGAACTGAAGAAAATATACAGTTGGTAACAGTTCGCCAGCACATTTTGTTGCTTGGAAACCACCCTTAGAAAACTTCCCGAGCGACTAAATGTGCTGGTGAATTTCAAATTCAAGGTCATTTCTGCTAGGTGTACATAGTTACATTTTATTTAACTGGAATTATTCAATTATCTTGTAATATATTTTTCATTAGTATTAATTTTCCACGTAAAACTGTTTTTCGGGGAAATTATGGACTGTACAAACAAGACTGTCACAAACTGTATGTCCAATATACACGTACGATGTATCAAGACATAAATAACTGCCCTGTAGTTTCTCTGATAAACGCCAGGCGAATACCAGAGCAGTACCCTAACAAACGGGCTATGGACCGCGCAAACTCTCCTTCCCCTTCCTTGTCCTATCCTCTCCCCTCTTACATACACCTAACATGCACTACTCTTCCACACCTACCGGGAGACGGGTCGGGAGCCTTAGAGCTTGTCCAGGCTGGGTAGTGCCCTGCTGGTAAGAGATATCTGGTTGGGGAAACCTCGCCGACGGCAGTTCGGCGCCGGAACTCGCTATCCAGCGGGGGAAGACGAGCGCCAACTCCCGAGGAAAAATCACGCGCTACAAGACTAATGGTCTGAGCAGTTGACGTACGGGAATCACTAACAATCAATCTTAAATAGTTGCCGTATACTATAATAATTGCTACTAAAATAAACTAACATTAATCATGTATTATTTTCATAGAAGTTGAATAAAATTGAATAATTAATTCTGTTTTATGTTTTGAAAAGCATCTGATTAGTTTCTTAGAAACAGTGCTAATAAAGTTATTCAGTTGCGTGAATTTCAAGAAACATTTAGCTTATAGTAGTAACTAGTTGCTTGCAGCAGCAACAAAAATGCTACTGAAAACTAGTGGTTCTACAACAGCATGTACTTTCTCACATTACTGAAAACACCTATGTAATATTGCAATATTGAAATTTATGCACTACTAACTGTCACCACGACCTGGTCGTTACATGTGGAACTTCAGCGAAACAGCCCCGGCAGATACGCATATGTCGGAAGTTTTCACGCCCAAATGGTTCGACCAATAGGAGAATTTCCTCTTCAAGCGACGGAATTTCGCATTAAAGACAGAGGAACTCCGTCATTTTGTCGGCGACCACGAGTCAAGAAACATTGTGCGATATTGCTGGAGAAGCAGTCTACATTACAGTTTCTGCGTGAAAAGTTTTATAAAAGGTAACGACTTCTTATTTATTCGAAGTGTTCTACAAGCTAAATGGATTATAATGCTGAATAACTGAAATTAAGGAATATATGCATTTGATATGATAACATAGTACGTGTTCGCAACACGTGGAAAAGAATGAAGTACTACAAGAAATGTAATGCATGAAAATAAAAGGGATTTTCATACATACATTTCGCCGTTCATCTGGATTAGAAATACTGAAATATTTCATTCTACAGCTTTTTTTGTTGGTGGCTACTTCACACTGAGCTTTGGGAGAGCGAGGCTCGTATTTGATCGTACGCCGCCACGACCTATCGACGCCGAGGGAATTTCGACACCGCAAGACGCAGCAGAGAGCGACTGACCGCGGACTCTGCTCGCCAGCGACCTTGAGGGTGTAGGCCAGCGTTGAAGAATTTCGTCGTAGCGTGGGTCAAAGCGAAAACGAACGTTTACCGCAGCTGTTAGAACTGCAAAAGGGAGAGATTCAGTCTGTACGAACTTTAACAGAATGCTTTATGCAATTTATGTGGAGTAAACATACTAGATTTGAAGTAGACGACATTAATTTAAAACCAGATTGTTATATATTCATTTGACTGTCGTGTTTTGAATTTAGAATAGACTACAGTCATACGAAACCGTGATTTGTAATTTTTAGTAGTTAAGATTTCTTTGTACATATGTTTGCAAGATAATTCCATTTTGTTATTAAATTTATTAGTGCCTTACATACTGAAATTGTGATAAACCAGACAAGGAAATCGCTCATTTTTGGTTAATACGATAAGAAAGAATTAACCGTTCAAAGATTATTGAATTTCTTAGTGTTTTATCGATCAAATTGAATCCATTTGATATAATTAATCAGATTTCAAGAGTAAACATTTTCTGTATACTTCTTCGTGTGTCAGGGGTATTTTTTGTACGTTATTTCTTTTCCAGCATAATTTATGCATGTGATTAATGTTTGTCTTCAAGGTTTAATGATTCATTGTGTTAACTTGTAACCAACGTGGAAGGTTGAAGGATCAGAATTAATGTAATGCTAGGAAACATCAAAGAATATATGCTCTCATTGTTCATTCCAGTACTGTGATTGTTTTTCATTTAATATCAAAAGTCGATTACGAACCCTAGACCCTAAATTGTGGTGTATTAATTGAATAACTACAATAGGTTGTCGCAACTGGCAGTCCCCAGTTTGCGAGTCGTGCATCGACAACGATTGCACGAGTCATACGTCAGTACCCCGATGGTAGGAAGGGTAAGACGGTGACATAACACCTCAGATATTACTTGAAAACTCCAATTCAATCAATTCAAACAAAACGTTTCTAATGTTTAAGTACACTTATTTCGATGGCCAGGAGCAGCAATTATTTCTTACTTTTATGAATAAAACAAACGGATATACATTTGACCGTTAGAGTATTTGCAGAAAATCATATAGATGCGAGCAACGCATTTCTGCCAGAGCAGCGTTCTCAAAACTATGTGCAATTCGTTTGACATAGGCTTGGCGAATCTTTTCTTAACAATTCTAGGCAAAAACCTTATTTCCATCCGTATTCAGATTTCAACATGTTTGTGGGTTAGTCATTGTATATCATCATATATAGTTGATAAATAACTAACTCTAAAACCATTTAAATTAGTAATGTTCTACGATTTCTAATATTAAGATTATTTATTACCCCCTGACATAATGACAGTCTCAAGCGAAGCGCAGGAAAAGAAATCTTCATTATAAAAGTATAAGTTATTTTAAATAAAATTATATAATGAAAGTTTATAATAATGTTATTCAATGTTTTGATTCCAAAAATGTTTAAATGCACTAGTGTCTGCAGCCAAAACCATCTCATATAATAAAAATTTAAAATAATAAAATGAACCCATTAACGATCTTTAGCAGAGAAACAGCAACGTGTTTATTATGTAAAATATAAAATAAATCCTTAAGTTTTGGAAATCCTTGTTTACTTTTCAACTCTCAAAATGTTTACCCCAAAAGCAAAAATAATTTTTATTTAAAAAAAGGATAATGTTTACAAATCGTTCAATTAAAAAAAGGATAATACGACGTTCTAGTGTATTGCTTTATATTCGTTGAAATATTGAAAGACTAAGGTATTGCCGATGAAATGCTGAAATTTGCATAGATATGTGACCTTTCGGTGAGTGAAAATATGTATTTTCTAAACCTCGAATTACGGACAAACCGCCTGGCAAATAGGGTTTTTAAGTCGAAAATTCCTCATTTTTGCCCGCAGCATTACAATACATTCTCTATGCAGCGAAAGCAGTAACGAGAAAATAAACTAGTGATGCTACAACAGCACAAACTTTTACGTGTTATTGGAAATGGCTACGAAGGATTGAAATATTGCACGTTCTGCGCTACTAATATCTTAGCCATTATTTGAAAACGTCCAATTCAACCTAGAAGCGAAGAACTCACTGTTTTTCATCGCTGTGTTGTCAAAACAATGTGAATTCTACAACTGTATAATAATATAATACAAAAGGTTTATAAACTTGTATTGCAAAAAGAAGCCTGATACCTTACAGCTATAGTAAGTCACAACAATGACACGTATTTCGCGACAGTGAAACGGAATTCCATTTTTGCATTCCTTGCATTGTCGATGCTCCCTTAAAGAGCAAGCAATTTTTATTTCAAATATTTCAAAATAAATAATTTCTAAAATGTTAATGTGTAAATGTACCAAAAAAGGTCGAATGTAAGAAACGAACCAAGAAATAATATGCAAAATTGCAAATTCTAATTTACGACGAATCCGGCTGTCTGAACAGCTGAAAATTTGCAGCGGACTATTATGTTTGTCACGAAATTATAGAAAACTATTCGTATTTTCAAAAAATTAAGCACGACCTTATTTGAACACATAGTTTTGATAAATACATTTCATTGAGCGTTGAATTAGCACTATCCGTTCTAAAAGTTTGAAGATAAAATTCAAATTCGTTTGAGCGTTTCTGAATATGTGGCATTTTGAGCTAGTTTTCACAGGATTGCACTTTTTTAATATAATGTGAAGTTTACTTTGAGGTATTTTTTTGTTTTTTTTTTTAAATTACACAAATGTAATGCTTTTGAAAGATCTCTCACATCTTTAATATGCACATTACCAGCAATTTGTAAACATTATCATATTTATAAGTGCTTCAAATGACTTCATATGAAGCTTTTTTGAAAACTCAAAAATTTTCTGTGGAAAAGAGCTTCAAATTTCACGTTTTTAGTAGGGCTTAAACGCCATTTTCTTAAAAACCGGCTAAAAATTTGTAAAGAAAAATGCCAATTAGAACGAGGCTTTTGTGTTCTTTCATATTCTAAAATTAATATTTCCGTTCTACCATGAAGAAACTGGAAAAATAAGAAAATGTCAAAAGAATTTTCTTTGGGCGACGATAGACGGCTTGTGGCACGAGTATGTGGCAATTCCGAATAGCTAGCCCAGAAAGAAGAAAATAGAAAAACTAACACGAGAATGTCTGTGCAATTCTGTAGCACCAAGAGTTTTAAATTTTGAAAATGTCCGAAGGGCGCCATGTAAAGTATATTTCCCCAGAATTAAAAAAATCGGCTTCAAATTCGAGGGACTACGACATCAGCCAGAACGATGAGAGATAATCGACTTTGGAGAAAATCGGCTGGTTTATGCGCTAGCGTTGTCCACAGGCAGACGTTTTGCCGTCAATCGATTTTTCGATATCAAGGACATGGATTCTGGGTACATCACGTATTAGAGGAACTAATAAGCAATCTCTCACTCTTATATATATATATATATATATATATATATATATATATATATATATGAATTTGTGATTGCCGCAAAGCCTACTGAAGGGAAATACCGTAGTAAGCCACGACAGAAAAATCGACAACGGGGAACAAAAATTGTGAGAAGGTTATTGTGAGACGGTGTGAAAAGAAGTTATTTTGGCTGATGAATTAATAATATGGATTATGAAAGTTTTGTTTTGAAGCTAATGTGGATTATGCCTATATAATATTATTAATATATGGAGAAAGAATATTCAAAACATTGGCAAGGTACATTTTTTTAAACATCACCAAAGGAAGACGAAAGTATCCGTAAACTCAAAAGTCGAAGTTTATAAACTCAGAGAGAGAGAGAGAGAAACACAATTGTATGAACATTGGGAAAGATAAACTCTAGTTGCTTTTTAACATGAACTGTCAGAACAAAATAATGTTATTGAATATTTTTAGCGTCGGCGACACCGCCGTCTTATCAACGGTCGCTGGAGGGGGCGAGAGGGGAACAGTTGTCACCCCTACGGCATCGAAGGAGAAGAAAGTAGTTGTAACGGAATCGCCGAGCAGAGCAGAAGAAGAAAGTTCTTAGCAGCGAACACGAACGGTCATGGTGTGAGGAGTGTTCGACGTGAGAGTTCAAGTATCGTTTTGAAGAAGGCCGAAGTTCTATCGGGCCGCCACGCCACGTAGATTGAGAAATAAAACGTTCTCACTGCAAGTTATTGTGTGCGCGTGTAACGGAAAAAGTGTTCACGCGAAGCACCTAGAAATAACTCGCAAATATTCACGTTGCGCGTGTAACGGAATCCGGACAGAACTTTATTACCAGTGACGCCAATATTCTTCGGGAGCGAAAGAGCGGCAAGTTCCTGCGGAAAACACAAAGAAAGCCAGAGAAGCCATTTTGTGCATTTCGTGAAGAGACGACACACCGCCCGCTCAGAACGAAGAATCCGACCCGCCACTACGTAAAGGCCACATCCAACGGTCTGGACTTCGCCGAGAAATTTCCGGAAGCATCATCGATTGGACTGCAAAGCTGCCGATACAACTCGAAGACGGACCGCATGCGTGGAGCAAGATAAGCAAAGCTACGAGGCCAGGCATCACGACGCACCGCGTCGCCCGCCCATTCTTTGCTCCGCAACAGCGGGCCGCACCGAAGGAGAGCTGCTGGCCGCCCGAGGTCAAGTGCTACCGTTACACCGCGCCGCGCTGCCTAGACGCTGCACCGCGTCCCCAGGTGGGGCGAGGTTAGCCAAAAGCATCGAGGGTTCCGGCGTGCGTCCCGTTCTTCAGGCGTCAGGGGAGTATTACCAGCAAAGGTCATTCGCCCGCGCAAAGACGACGAAGCGTGAGTACCCACGGAATAGGTTTCAGTTAAAACTTGTTAACGTCGAAAGAAAGGCATGTATTTCAATTATCAAAATGAACTAAGTCATATTTGAACGAACTATTGAAATTGATCAGATTTGAATGTTGTAGAATAAATGTAAAAGGAAGTAAATTTATGTAAGGTTCTACAAGGATTTCAATAGAACATTCTGTATTTTCAGAACACGAAATTTAATCAGTTTCAGAGATTACAAGCTATTTGTTTTAACTTTCATGTGTATAAACAGAAGGGTTTGTGGAATATTCTGTTTAATTAACTACTATATAATTTGTGCAATTTAAGTGAATACCAGATATTCTTTTTAGTGGAAATCCAAAGAATTTCGTGCATGAAATTACATGAGAGTGTTAACTTGGTGTATGCTGAGGAATAAATTAATTGCAATTATCACCTATAGGAAACAGTAAGATATTCTGGCAATTGACAGGCAAATATCCCTCCCTATAACGGTGCATTCTCAGCACTCCTCGTCTTATCTGAAGCCCCCTTTTTGTGCCCTTAATTGGATTTCCATGGCACTTGATCTCAGAATATAGTTCAGTGGTCCTCATTTTTTTTCAATTAAAAGAAAGGTTAGTTTTAATAATCTTGCAGTTAATTTTTCCTTGTTAATCCTTAATAATCCTAATTTTTCCTTTCCAATGTTATATTTTTATGCTGTTTAATGGTAGATTTTTCTTGGTGTTTATTTGTTTATGTGTACATATTAAGGTAATTTTGAAATGTGTGATTTGTTTTTCCTCTAAAGACAATTATATATATGTTGGTGGTTGCAACTTTGTGTTTGTTTCTCAAAATTTCCACAAAAGCCAATTACCCACGAAATTCCCCTCAGACGACCTACACGTTCGGTCACATAAACGGCAACCAACGTGGGGCACTAAATTCCCCACAGCCGACCTACACGTACGGTCACAATATATATATATATATATATATATATATATATATATATATATATACACACACACACACACACACACACACGCAGGGTGAGTCACGTAACTTTAGCACCTCCTGTAACTTTTGAACGGTTGAAGTTATTGCAATGCAGTTTTCACGGAAGTGTATGAGGGAAAGGGGCTAATTGATACGTGCATTAATTTCTATTTTATCACTTGTATTTACGAGATTTTTTTAGGTAACTTTGTTTTTTCAAATGCAACTATACATATTTTTTCAGTCCACCATGACGAGCGTAAAAAGACGAATCCAATGATGTACATATTGTCATATGTTAGATAAGCATTTGTTTCTTTCATATGATTTTTGCGACTGGGGTTTAACGGACATTTTGAATAGTCCACCACACAAGGTCACTCAGCGCTCCACCAGCACACGTGCGCCCGGGGAAGGGAAGGGAAGGGGAGGGATCTTATTTGAAAATACGAAGCATAGTATTCCAAATATTCACAAAACCATTGCAGTTTTTTCCTGAACTGTGCTTTCCGTCCTTCCGCATTTTCAGATTTTCGTCTTTCTTTGATTGAAGGAATTAATGGATGGAAAATAAGGATTTGTCATAAGTTTGTATCGTAATAAAATTGTTTATAACTTCAATTCCATTTAATGGGGTTTCATAAGATACGTATTAATGGGATCTTGAAACAATGCACAATAATAATAAATAATTAAAACTGTACAAAAAATATTGCATATTTTGAGCAAACAATTTCAATGTTAATAAGAAAATAATAATAACTTAGGGATAGAAATAATCTTATTTCAATAAATACTACTTAAGACAAATCCGTATTTTCAATCCCTAAGAAACAAAATATCTGAAAATGGATCAGGATGGAAAGGAGAGTTCAGGAAAAAATGCAACAGTTTTTTGAATATTTTTCGTATCCTCAAGAACTAAAATCCCTTCCCTTCCACGACCGCGCGTTTGCTGGGGGAGCGCTGCGTGACCTTGTGGGGCTGACAGTTACAATGAAAATATCCGTTAAACACTAGTCGCAAAAAAATCACAATTACTCAAAAAAATGCTCATCTAACATATGACAATATTTATATCTTTGGATTCGTCTTTTTACGCTTGTCATGATAGATTGAAAAAATATGTATAGCCCCATTTGAAAAAACAAAGTTACCTCAAATATCTCGTAAAATACAAGTGATAAAAGGGAAATCAATACACATATTAATTAGCCCCATTCCCTCATTCACTTCCGTGAAAACTGCATTGCAATATCTTCAACCGTTCAAAAGTTACAGGAGGTGCTAAAGTTACGTGACTAACCCTGTATATATATATATATATATATATATATATATATATATATATATATATATATTTTATATGACTGGATGTTGGTATGTATATAACAGCTAAACGCCGACACCGTCGGACCCATCTCCATGAAAGTTGGCATATCTACGTGTTTTTTGTTGTTTTTTTTCACTCAGAAGGTTAGAAGGTTTACGTGCTGTTAATTCTGTCGTAACTCCTCTACATGGCGCAGTAGAACAAAACAAAATATTCACGTCAAATGCAACCCACAGCATACTCGGCAACATTTTGAAAATACATCGTTAAATAACTCCTAAACGAGGCGTTTTAGGGCCTTAAAAACCAATATTTTGAGGCTCATTTCGAACATTCTATTACATTTTTGCTGGTCCGGCGCTTCCCAATATTTGTTCGGGATTCGGATTCGGATGGTATTTGCGGATTCGGATGGTATAACGGTCAGCGTATCGGATTGTTGTACCCAAGATTGCGGGTTCAAACCCGATCGAAGCCTTGATTTTTAAAGGTGAAAAAATCCTTCGTACGCCTTCCTTCGGAGGGGAAGTAAAGCGGGCTGTCCCATGTTAGCAGATTTACTTGCATGTAAAAGATCCTCAAGCCTAAATGAAGCCTCTGAGCTAAATTCAATTCGCCTGTTTCGTTGCCCGAGGTAATACCTTCTTTCTTCGCTAGATGGTGAAAGGAGCGTAGAGAAATTTGCGTGGTCAGACGGAAGAGCGGGCCTGATGGTCCGAGTCTCGCCACGTAAAATAAGGCATTAACTAACATTTGTGAATGAGAGGGACAGAGAGCGGCAGAGACAGAGACACAGACAGGGACAGGGTGAGGGAGGGAGAGACAAGGCGAAAGGGAGATGGGAGGAGAAGAGGGAGATGAAGGGCAGAACAACGTCTGCCGGATTTTCCCAGTTTACTACATATAAGAACAGGATTTATCTAGGCCAGGGCCTGGCTATTAGTTTTGGGGGTGGAAAATTCGCCGTTTTCCGGCGCACGATTACAATACTCTACGTCGAATCTGTCGTAGACGAAACTAAGGGAAAAGTCGCGGAGTTTTGTGACGGGTTGAAAGACGCCGTAATTGAAGTAGAGAAAAAAGGAGCCGCGAATTGCAAGAAAATCGTGAGATTAGATGGGAATGTGAACGCGGAAGTCGCTAGGCTGGATGGGGACATTAAAAATTTGCAAGCGACGACCGAGGCGTCAATCCAGAAGCAAGGCGCGGATTTCAAACAAATAATCCGAGAAAGCGTCGATGGTTTGCGCGAAGAAATGCAAACGCCCGCAGGAGTAGGTTCAGACGGCCACGGAATTAGACTTCCTTTATCGCCGCTGCAAACTCTCGGTTTTTTAGGTGCGAAAAACGAACATCCGTGCGAATTCTTGCGACGCATGGAAGATTATTTTACGTTATCCAACGCAGTACCCAGCAGCTTAAAGGCAAAATTCGCTCAACAGTATTTGTTTGGAGCCGCATTCCAGTGGAGCTTATCCATGTCACGGTTTCCCGAGACATACGAGGAATTTAGGGAGAAATTTTTGAAACGGTTTTTGGGGGAAGAGACCAAATTCACATATGAGCGCCGACTATTAGAGAAGAGGTGGTATCCGAAGATGGGGATATCCTATCTGGAATATGCCGTAGGGAAAATTGCCGCATTCCGTTTGTGCGATCCTTCAATTGGTGATAACGGCTTATCTGGATCATCACGTCACGTTCCCGAGCAGTTCACAGCGAATTCAGAATTCTCTGAACAGCGCGAGCTTGGAAAATATCCACGAATTCCAAGATTTATTAGGAAAATTCGACCAGGTACGAATTTCGGGGAATAATGAGGCAGAAAATGATAGGTCCCCACCGGAAAACAATCAGAGATGACCACGTCGAGAGGGCGACGCAGGCAGAAACAGGGGACAGCGTGACATAGGCCAATCCCGGGATGAACGACCCGCCGAGGGGCGAGGGAACCGACCTCTCCTGAAAACTAGAAGCGTCCAGAGCAGCAGGTAGGCATCGGCTCTCGGGACGTGACACAGGCACTGTAGAGATGCCACTAGTGAGAACAGTTTTTATTGACGAAATATTGACGACGATTATTGACGAAATATTGACGACGGAGGAAGCGGATCGCGACGTCGATCGTGCCAGGGCAAGAAGGTGTCCGATCATCGCCGCAGAGTGCGAGGGCAAGCCAGTCCAAATTTTAATTGATTCAGGGAGTGAAGTTTCAGCCATTTCCGGGCAATTCTATTTTAAATTAAAGAGTGAACACTCAAATTTGCCCGAGTTTCCCATTCTTAAAACTTACGTCGTTGGAGCAGATAGAAAGAAAAGCCATCCCATTACTAAACAAATTTTTGTCACTATTAGCCACGGAGTTTTTCAGTTCGATGCTACATGTCTTGTCATCAAAAATCTAGTTTATGAGCTCATTTTAGGCGTTGATTTCTTACGTGAGTTACAGGTCAGTATCGATTTCAAAGAGAATGTGTTGAGGTTCGAACCGCCGTATTTACTGCCGTTCACCGGCGAAAATAATGGATTGATTGCTGATGAGTTCAGGATCAACAATTTGAATAGAGACGAGGTACGAGAAAGTATCACCCTCTCTATTGATCGCAACCACTGTCTGACAGCAGCCGAGAATGGCGCTTTACGGGACATGTTGTTCAATAATTTTGAAATTTTTCTTCGGCCGACAGAACCCATTAAGGATTTTCTCTTTCGCATTCAAGTTACCGACCTCTCACCACTTAACTGTAGAAATATCCTGTTCCATTTGCTTTGAGGACAGAAGTAGATAAGACGATTTCAGACATGATTGCAGAAGGAATTATTAAAAGAGCTTCTACGCCATATATCAATCCCCTGGTAATAGTAAGAAAAAAGGATGGTGGAGTTCGTATTTGTCTCGATGCTAGGAGGTTAAATCAGGTAATTGTTCCAGATCACGACTCGGTCGTGCCAACTGACGTCACTTTAGGGAAATTCCATGGTGCTTAATATTGTTCAGTTATTGATTTTGTTTCTTCTTACTGGCAGATCGCAATTCATCCCGATGACCAGAAATACACTGGATTTTTGAACGATGGTTTGAGTTATGTTTGGTGTCGTACTCCTTTCGGTCTCCGGAATTCAGGAGCATATTTTATTAGGTGTCTGGATCAGAAACTGCCGGAAGTAATGTCCCACATTAATAAATGGATTAATCCTGTACCTCACGAGAGCGCGGGCCTATCTCCTTTTGAAATGCATTTCGGAAAGAAGCCACCGGCTGATTTCCCTCTTTTAGAGCGCCTGGCCACGCACAGTGTATTGAACTATGAGGAAAGGTGCCGCATTGTTTACGCAAACTTAAACAGAACAGCTGAAAAGAGAAAGAAGCTGGTCAAGAACCCGCACAAATTCAAGGTCGGAGACAGGGTGCTTCTGCGCACACCTGCTACGTCTGACGCGCCGAGAGGTCTGTTTGCAAAGTTTTTTTCCATTATTCGCAGGCCCTTTCACTATTCGAGGTAATCCCCACCCCAATGTTTTTTAACTCTGTCACAGACGCGGGGCAACCTGCAGGAAAATATAATACTTTTAATTTAATCCCATTTCGTGAATGAGACCTGTATTGTTCATTTCATTAATTATTGCCGTTATTTTAGTGTCGTTTTTTGTCGATTAATTAGTGCTCTAGTTGTCCATTATGTGTAATTTTTCGTTCAATTCGTGTGTTATTGTTGATGTGGTTTGTTTAAGCATACAGTAAAGATGTACATCCTTAGTCTATGGTTTAAGTCTCTACCGACTGCCTGTGTCTTCTTCATTCGTTTGCCGAGAGTTTACTTAATTGTTATTGTTTAATTGTTAGGCTGTTTACTTATTGATGATGCGTGTTGAAATCCTTATTTCCAATAACGAGGGTGCTACTGGGTTAATTTTAATTTTGATGTTAGTGGATGAGAAGTTTCCGATAGTGATTTCTTCGCTTTATTTTTTGTCATAATTTTTTTATTATTCTTGTCCTTGTAAGCGTTTTGTTCAATAATTTTGTAGTTTTAGTGTTTAAATGATCTATGTTTTGATTAGGGTTTTTGCTTAGTTCTTCCGTTTACTCCCGTCGCCATTAGTTTTCTTTTTGAGCCATGAAATCACCTTTTCTCTTCGATTTCACTGCTAGGCGGTGGAGGGGGTGAATGTAATGGGACGGTCGCGCACGTAACGATTTCGGCGTGTGCGAAAATAATATTTTATTTAACTGCGAGTGCTGGAAAGCCTGATGTCAAGAAACGCGCACTTTTTCGCTACCTGACCGGCGCGAGGGTGCAGGCAGGCCGCAACCGGACGCGGATGCCTATTGTCAGGAGACCGTTTCGGCCCGGGGAAATCCCGAACCCGCGCCATGGGAGTGTCAGCGCACACCCTGCGTCTTCTGGGAATTGCCGTGACGTAGGACCGCCCCCTCGAAAACAATTTTCAACCGTCGCTACCACTACCGCAATTGGCCGACACGCATCGCGCGATTCGGCTGCGCCAATAGACAAAAACTAGGCGGGGGAGAGACACGTGATCTCGCGATCGAGGGAGGTAGATGCGTGGGTGAGATTCGGCCATTGCGATGGGAGAGACGTGAGCGAACATTCGTTCCGGTGGGAGAGAGGCCAGCCTCTAGTCGCGCATTTCACCAAGGGACCGTGAAGAGGTTCATGGGGGACGTGCGGGCACGTTCGATGCCGCTGCACAAATAGAGGCCACGCCATTGCCGCGAGACGCCAGACCGCCGCCGGCAACGCATCGCCGTCACTTCACCACCCGCTCATGTGTCGCCTGAAGGGAGAGCCGGAACGCTGTACGAGTGTGGGGGCCGAACGGACGGAGTGCCCGGACTTAGCCTGAGAGCCGGCCGCCGCTAAAGGACGCGGTCGTTGTCGCCGCATCAGGGCGGCGCTACCTCGCCATCGCCGCCGCCATCGCCGCAGGAGCCCGTCACCAGCCGCCGGTGAACGGGGAACACCAACCGCGCGCCAGCCCCCGCGCACCGCCTACATCGCCGCTCTTTTCCGCTGACCCGACTCACGGGCCGATGCCGCGCCTGGAGAGGCGGAACGCCCGGACATGACCCAGAAGGGTCGACCTATAAGCCAAGTTAGTTGTCAGTTAGGTTAAGATATTGTAACTAGTTGTAGGAGGCTTCACCCCTTTAATTATTTTCTTTAATTAAATTCAGCAAATCAGCACGAGTATTTCAATGCTTAATGCATGAAAATGCCCAGTCACGCATGCGTCCTGTCCAACTTTCAGACGGGCGTATGAGGCAACATGTCGCGGACAGAAATCTAAAGGTGAGTCGGGCCACCCCTGAGGTCCATCCCGCCGAGCTCGATGAGAGAGTGTGCGGGGTGTTACAGTGGGTGGGTCGAAGTGGGCAATGATTTTTGCCAATGATCATGTGACGGAGATATCAATTCATGGAGTTCCAGAAGTTGTCAAAACTTTTTGAAGGAATTACTTTTGCATTTCGAATAAAATTAATCTTCTTATGACAATACAAAATTTCAAAATTAATTTCATGATTTATTTTATTAATTAAAATATAGTTTAATTTGGTACAGAAATGGAGATATAACATGGCTGTGAATGTGCGTCTCTGACAAAAGAAACGTAAAGAAAGTGTTCGGACAAGCAAGCTGTTCATTATATGAAAAAAAGAATTTATTTATTTATATATAGGCATCTCATTATGGCCAAGTTTTTGTACAAAAGATTCCAACAATATTTTTATTTTGTATTCGTAGCTTACGAAATACGTTCAGCTCATACGAGCCTCCAGTTCTTCAAAATTGTATGTAGCCGCGTAATCGGTTATCGCGTGGGCACTTCCCCGAAGCACGCCCGCGACCCGCTCCGGGCAACCGTGACTTCAGAAGATTCCAGAGCATCTTCCTACTTTACAAACTTCATCGTGGAATGTATGCCATAAATTCTATAATTTGAAATGCTTCACAACTATAAAATCCATTGATTTTTTTAGTTACAAATTCTTTAATTTCAACTTAAAACATCATATTCATGCTCTCAGCTGATTCGCCGCACCCGCTGTGCGCGCGCGAACACAGCTACCGCCGCCGACGCCACCAGCCGTAGCTCAGTCAACCCTGAGCTTCACGGCGCACAGACGCTGTCACTCGACTCTTGCGCTTCCTTTGTAAGCGTATGAACAAGTCTTTTACAATGTGCTAAACTGTACAATGAGTTCAATGTGTTACTGCAGCCAATTACTGCTAGTTTATTTGTTCACTATAGACATGTTACGTGATAAGTTCACACATCATATCATTAATGGAAAGTATATGTATGGAATGCTCGCTGTTTCCGGACCGGGAATCGCTACAACGTTCAAGTGTACATGTGAAGAACTAATTAGAATTCAGACATGCCTTTTAATGTGGTTTACTTACTTCAACGGTAACTAGCCTCTTAACTATAAACAAAGTGTATTGCCTAATTTTAAGCAGAAGCTGCCAAGCACCATTTTCGTGTTACGTTCTATTGCTCAACATTAACTAACTACCCGTACATCAAACCTGTGAACAAGTGCTACCAACTACACACCATCATATGGTGACATCTCTCCACTCGCGTTGCGTGCACAAGTCCGTGCAAGTGGTAACATTGCCAACCACATTTGTGAGCAATCATCAAAGAGTGCTCGGACTAGCTCGTATGTCATCGCCCGCCACCATCATCCAGGATGGAGCACATCATACCAATGTAACAAATTGTATTTTCCTTTGTATGCACTTTCGGATACACCCTAACATGTTTTATTTTTTTATTAAGTTGATTTGTGCTACCTCTTGTATCTTATTCAGTGATTTAATTATATGTATTAATTTTACACGTGTTTGCTAGTTTCTGAGTGAGAGTGACTACCTGAATAGTCAATTTCAGGAAACGCGAGACCAATAGCTCGCCTAATTAAATCTATCGGTGGTCCTCCAAGGTAAGTGACGTTTCCAGAGGAATGTCAGAGGGGGCTGACTTGCAATGGGTCTTACCCTAATTAATTCTCAGTCACTGCTACATGTCACAGCAGAAAGTAAAGCAGAAAGTAAATAATGGACAAACTAGGATGCGTGAACAATTCAAAGGAACTAAAAGAGGCAGGGCAGCGTGTTAAGAAAGACTAGCGTAAGGCAAAATTTTATGGACCAAAGAAAAGATAGGATAGATAACAAGGCGTTACTCTGGGTTTTTAAATCCAAAAAGAGAACTTTTTAAAGAGGTGGAGAGATGCGCTTCAAACTTGATAACGAGCGCACGTGGATTATAGGAGAAAGAGGGATAATTTTGGAAATATAAAAACACAAGAGTAGAATTTCATTTTGAAGGGACTTTAGAGATACGTAGTCGACCTTTACTTCAGGTACAGGATAAGTAATTACCAAGCGCATCCAGAAAGTAAATTTTCTTAGGTCGTTAAGAAAAAGGAGATATAATTTCATGGAAATTGTTTTTGTAGCAGATACAGCACATATTGCTCTTTTCCGCCATATTACCACCAAAATCGAGACGTACCGTAAGATCACATTTGTATCCTTATGTCGTAGAAGTCTCTCGCCTGGAGTATGTATCCCGCATTTGTCAGCCACTTGCCACTCTCTCACTAAATTATGAGTACTGATGAACTGGCAGACATTTCTGAGGTGAAAGAGAAAATGAAAATCGGTGGAGGCTGGTCAGTCATCAAGCGGAACTGGAGCAGATGACCTGTGAGAGCCTAGTCCTGTGGGTGCCCGTATGATCTTCCAAGCTATAGTCCGGATCTGACCTCCCAGCTATTTAATTTTTTTCTTACACTTCAAGAAATTCCTGACCGGTCAGCATAACGTGTAATATTGTGACGCAAAGTTGCAGGTGGCTGTCAAACACTTGTACCAACTCCAGACGGCAGACATTTATGACACAGAAATACCAGTATTGCTCCCGAAACCCATGGTATGAAAAATGTTTCAATTTTGGCGGTGATTATTTGGAAAAAGGGGGAACGTGCTATGTACATTATAATATCATTTTCTGACGTAATTTTCTTTTGTTGATGACCTAGGGAACTTTCTTTCTGCGGCTTGTAGTAAATCTTACTTCCGATTTCTTTAAAGCATCCAGCATATTGGCAACAATTGCTTGATAGTCTGGGTCTTTTTTTGCCTAGGAACTTATTTAAAACATATACAATTTTTTATACAAATACCATCCACGCTTCTTTTTCATTTACTGTCAAATGTAGTTCAAATTGGGGATCAAACAAAATTTTTTCTAATATCATGCCCAAAGAATGTATCCTCTTTTAATTTTGCTTCAGACAATTCCGGAAACTTTTCACAAAGGTATTTGAAACACTGCCATATTTAGCTAAGGCCTTCACAAATTATTTCAATTGTTCAATTGTTTGAGGCCTAATTTTATGTACAACGGAGGCAGCAATACATTGTGTTGATCTACCAGATTTTCCCGTAGAAAGTTGTTTTCCCCTGGCTTTAAAGATTTTCTTACAGGCCAATTCTTTCTAGACCAATGCTGATCTCGTGCCCTACTATCCCAATTCACATACCAGTAAACACGGTATTTAGTAAAACCACTTCGGTAGCCAAGAAGCATGCACGTTACTTTTAATTCTTGACATATCACCCATCCATGAGCGGAGTAGTCTATTTTCTCTATACCTACACTGAGGTTTTCGTAACTTTCATTCATATGTACAGAATAAACAACAGATAGGCCTAATGGTGCGTAGGTGTTTCCATTGTTTAGTACAACTACTTTTAAACTAGTTGTAGAGGAATCGATAAACAGCCTCCATTCTTCTCTTTTTGGATTGAATTCCGAACTTATTCATCGGACCGACAATATTCGAGCAATATACTAAATCCTGTTCTTGTTTGAAAGAATGAACAAATTGCTACTTTCGTCTCCTGTGCACATGAAGTTCCAGTAGCTAACAAGTTCTTTTCCTTGAAATCTGGAGACAAGTACTTCAGCTTTCTCCTTTCTTAAGCCCAAATCATTTACCCGAGTTTCAGTAAACAACTGAGGTTCCACACTGTTTACGGGCCACTGAAACACATTGTTAGCTGGTTCATCTTTATCATTTAGATACAGGCAGATACGGATTGCATCCTACTGGATCCTATCCAAAATGCAAATGGTAAGTTAGAATTACATTGAATGGTAAGTACTGAATTACATTTTTGTTTTTTGAGTTATAACCAGTAACATCAATGCAACAAAAGTATCAATCATCGAGATGATTCCTTGGGTCCCTCCATACCATTGGAGCGGCAAATCCAAAGGATGATTTATCCTTTTTTGACCATTTTCTAAGGACCTCCACACAAATATAACATACTTTATGTGGCGTCGAAGATTTGTCCTGATCACCAAGTGTAGTTCCAAAATTTGAAAAATACACATTTCTAACGTCTCTAATGTTTCATTGGTGTTTTTAATCACAAATTCGGCACAAATATAATAAACTGTCAGGACTGTTCTTACAACTATGAATAGCCAATAGCCATGACTGAACACTAATTGCTAAAGTAGTATCTTATCTTGATAGCAACAATGAAAACACGTGCGCCTCCAATAAAATAAACACGATACCTACTGCTTGTCAAATATTTTACTAAAGAGAATATTACCCTTTTGTCGTCCTAATACTTTCTCATTCTGACTTCCTGCATCTCATTCATTTCTAGATACTCAGAGCTGCATTTGCCCAGCTTTACAGAGAAAATGTTAAAATGTGAAGAAATGGTGGGTGATAGGACATTTTTAATGATATTTTTGGAATCAGCAGACTTAAAATGATAAGAATTAGGTGAACACATAAAAAGTGTTTGGGTCGTCGGCCAGTGTAATAGACATTTAAGACTAAACTTAAATTGAAATAACTTGAAGAAATGTCATTGATAAAAAAAAAAACTAAAATTAGAAACGGTATCACGAGGACTCGTGAAGAGAAAGTATTTCGTGTAGAAGCAGTGCTACGAAAATTGGAAGCAGTAGTTCTTCATTACTCCCAACAACAATAGAAAATACAAATGGATGGAAGGATTTAGCACGGACAACTCGCTTCCTCCCATACAAAAGTAGTTGAACTGCGATTTTTCCAACTTGTCTCTCAAGGCTCATCTTCACGATGGAATATGTCACGGTATTTTGCGTCTTTCTCAGCCGTGCCGCTAGTTATCACATGATCGTGACCGTATCAATCAGTGTTTGCGATCATGCGACTTCTAGCAGCACGACCGAGAAAGTCGCGAAATGCCGTGTGAGCATGGTCATAAGGACTTGAGAAGCAGAGAACAGTCACACTATATAGAATGGTAAGAATATGGATACAGGAAAGATGCTTACCAGCGTTTAAAGAACTGTGCAGCTCGCCTGATACATCTCGCTTTATTGTAGTCACAAAGATTATTTGAATCAGAAATGACGGAACATAAAATTACAAATGCTGGTAAGTGTTGACAGATAAGATCTTAGGAATAGTCAATCACTAGTGAATTAATTTCTAGAAAACAAATCGTCGAATTCGGGTGTACTCTTATACAGAAACATAATAATTCGAATATACGACGAATTCGGAAATACTGCCACATTCTTATACTGTGACATAAAACTAAACTCTGAATCTAAATATCAAATAAAATTTGACGCCAGGTATTTTCATTGTCCAGTGTGATTTTTTAAAAAAAATTGTTCTTTCGTATTTCAAGATGCAATTTAGACAATAAACTGAAATAACGACTAAGGTATTCTTAATCATTTTGTGCTATACTTCAGAGGAAACAATTAAAAAATCAAACAAAAAAATTTTTTTTATATTTTTGATGCACGATACGAATTAATCTTTTTAAGTATAAATTTAGAACACTTCTCATGCAAGATTGTGACAGTGTTAACAGATATACGTACGTCAGATGGAGTCAGCGCCTAATTAAAAAAAATGCAAAAATTGTGAGTTTATGCTCCCACAAAGAATACTTCAATATGAGGGCCGAAAGGCATTTCTTCGCTTCGCAACGTTTTATGGAGTGCGGCCTTACCACGGAGTGTGTGGAAGAACTAAATGATTATCAATGAAATCTAGCCTTCGATTATGTCAAAAACCTCTTAACAAGAAGGTATTTGAGTGGGCTGATAATAATGTGAAGAACATTTTCTTTTATACCTCTAGTGGTGAAAGGAAACCAACACCATATTGCCGACGTTTCGGCCATTTATTAGTACTTCATCAGGGATGTAGGGTGATAAATTACGTAAATTGTACATTATATGGTTTCTTTACCCCTGTGTGGCTACATATCACATAATGAATAGTTAATCTTAACTGTGTCTAACATTCTATATGTGCTGTGAAACAACATACGCAAACAGAAACCGTTGCACTCTCCATAGGAAAAAGTTTTAAAATCTGTGACATCAAGGTAAATATTTACTTAAAGTTCTGAGATTTTACGTGGAATGACGCAGAATGAAATGTAAATAATTTTATCGCGAGTAATAAAAATTCTATAGTAAATCAAGAAATTAGATGTTGAAGAGCTCGTAAACGTTTCACAATCATGTTTGCGGAACTTCAATAACTACAATACAGTCAGAACTTTATTAAATTAGAATTTGTAACACAAAATAACTTTGTTATATAAAAAATTCCAAGTACGAATGCTTTCCAACACATTAAATGATTACATTCAATGTGATGTGATAATGGCATTCAATATGATAGATATTTGAAATATAATTATTTGCGCTTTGCATGATGGTAGGGTAATACTAACTACACTGAACCACAAAACTATTAGATTTTCAAAGACACCAATTCTGTAACTAAATTCAACAGTAATTGCACAAATATTGGGTGAGATACAATACACAAAATACTAAAAATTATAATTTCTTAATTATTTTTACAATTGAAGTTATTTTCAAATCTCCACCTAGTTTCTCGAGAATTAATGGATGGTAAAACAATCGTACTGATAAGTAATTGAGAGTATGTTTGTTTCTGTGTGTGTTTGTGTGTGTGTGTGCGCGCGCGCGCGTTCGAGCGAGCGAGCGGGTGTTCTTGTGCGTGTGCGCGTGTGATTACGTTTATGTGAGTGCGCGCTTGTAATTACGTGTGTGTGCTTACCAGTTCGTGTGTCTTTCTACGTGATGTGCGTTTTATTTGAGCGTGTGCAAAACGAGAAATGTGCGTGGCCTTACTTTGATCTCGGCGAAGGTGACGGGCTGTGTGCGGTAGCGGCCGCCGCAGCTGCGGTGCGCCGGCTTGCGCACGGCCCGCCGGTGCAGGCGCGACAGCGGCTCTGGGTACACGGCGTCCATGTTGCCGTCGGCTGCAACACAAATGACGCGCCCTCTCAGTTCGCAGTGCCACATTGCTCCTCCACGTTGAATCACAAGGTCACGGACTCCGGAGGCTCCGCGCATCAATTAATGTCTCTGCAGTGATTTGATTATTTGGTCAAAAACTGTATGTGATATACGGGGGAGAAGTATATCTGCGCACGTTTTATTGAGTTCCTGAAACCCTTCCCGACATTTTAACTAAATACGATAGTTGAAAGATGAATAAAAGTGAAAAAACAACAACAAATAATAAATTTTAAAAATTGCGAGATTAGCAACATTTGAAAAACTAAACATTTTCGTTCTCGAAAACTTACTTGCAACGGCACACGAACTGCAGATTTGAATTTTCTACATTGCTAACAAAATAGTAACTCACCCTCAGCTCTACACCCACCACTACAAGCAAAAGGAGTGCTCAACAAAACGTGCATAATAAAGCTACATTTATGTCCAGAAGTAAACAAGGGGCCATCTCAGCATTTGCTCAATGGATCAGGGAAACTGGATAAAATCCTATTCGAGATGGGTGTCATTGACCGGAAGCTGAAGTACATTACTTGTTACAGACGTATTAAGTATTTTTTTAAAAGTTATACAAAACAAATGTAAACAAATTCATTATATATAATTGTTTGTTAAAAATGAACATTATTTTTTCTCTTGGTGATCAGTATAGTCTCCAATTGAATAGAATACAGTTATGCAGCAAGAAAGATTTTACTTCTAAGTTTTACTTTTAACTTAAATTTGTGTACCGACTTCAATTGTTTACTGTTATCTGGCAATGCATTGTAAAATAACGCACATATATTGTATGTGGATTCTTGTAGTGGGCTGTTGATACAGAAACTTGACGTGCTTTCTACGATGTGTGTTGTAATTATAAATATCAGTATTGCATTAAAATATATTCCCACCGTTAAGTAAGTCAGTTTTGACAAATATGACAGTTTCGTAAATAAATAGGCAAGGCAATGGTAAGATTCCACGCCCAATTGAAAGAGGTTTGAAGAGATCACGTGGATGGCATTTTTTCATTATTCGAATAATTTTCTTTTGCAATCTAAAGGTCTGGGTACTACAATATGAATCATTCTGAACCAACTGCCAACGACTGAAAACTGATAGGCTAGATTTCCACTAGATTTCCCCCAATCATGGCCTGTAGAGTTAACGTCCCCTGTAATAGACGTGTTTATTATAAGGGTTCACTATTGGCGCAGAGGATTTCGGTTCCGACCGCCGAGCCGAGCAACTTCGGTATCAGCAGTCGTTTTCGTGAGCTCCGGAGAGGCCGTGCATTCTCGCGGTCTACTCAGCCCAACAGTGTTTAATAGAAGTCTAGTGCAATTCATTTTAGTACTGTGTTTTTATGTAGTGATTCATTCATATTTCATTTCATCAAGTGCCATTATTGAAAACATAAACAGTGAAGCCTCCTCGGCAGGCCTTGGCCTCGGCCAAGCCGTAGCGCAATCAATGGCGCTACTCTACAACCCAGAGAGCGCCATGGAAGAACGAAACCCAGCTCCCCGGCATCAACAGCATAGGACTACAACATCACAACGGTCATCTCAATCTGCTGTCCCATGAAGGAATATAGGTGATACAGATGCATCATACCTTGACTTGGCCTCCAACAGGTTAGCGCCGTGCAATGGCGCATGGTGAACGTGTCTCCCAGCAAAAGTGAACTAGTGAGCAACCCTATCAACGGAAAAAGAGGTCACAATGACAGTGATTCGGATTCGAGCTCCCAACCAAATAAAAAATCCACTAGCAGCGAACAAGACCCATATTCAGTGTCAGTGAGTAAACAGATTCGCTCCCCTAGAAAGACTAACCGAAAATGAAAAAAGATTCAGTTACGTAATGAAAGTGCACCACAGAATAATGACAACATAAGAATTCCACCCATCTATGTAAACATTGTGTCAAACATAACTGAGTTTAACAGAGAAATTAAATGCAAATAACAAATCAATCACAACAGACTACAATAGCCGAGCAAAAACTAATGTTTAAAACAATAGCAGACTTTAGAAACGCCATAAAGCATTTAATAAATACAAAAAGACAGTTTCACACCTACAAGATCCAGCCAATAAAAAGTTTTCAGTAATTCAAAAATCTTCATCCTTCTATAACATGCAAGAAATTTACGAAGACCTCAAAACAAAGTGCACATCCCTAATCAGCGTAACCAGGCTCCACAAAAACAATATTCCAATACCGGTTGTAGCAGCAGAATTTGACGGTCTGAAAAACATAGACTTAATCCTCCAAATTAACAGATTTGTAACTTAAGTGTAAAACCTGAAAAAAGAAGAAGGCCTAAGGGACCAATTCAGTGCTTACGATGTTAGACTTTGGACACACAAAAAAACAATTGTAATCACGCAATAGCTTGTATTTAGTTCCGGAGATCACTATTCTGCAAAGTGCCCACAGAAAAAATCCTCCTCTCATTTGTAAACGTGTACGGGGATTATAGAGCTGACCTTAGAACAGAAGAATGCATTATTACCAAAAAATCGTGGAACCCATATCCAAAAGAGGAGAAATAAATAACTCAAAAACTAATAGTAGAAATAACCCGCCACCAAGGCTATCTTCACAAAACTTCCCTAACCTCCCCCACAACCAACAATATCCCACATTTCATTTTCACTCCAATCTCGCCACCAAGACATACCGTACGTAACCAGCCGTATCAAAACACATCACAACACAATATGCACGCTAATAATAACACTAACACGTCATACACACATTAATAAATTCTATCTCTTCCTATATAATAAATCTTATCAAACACCATCATCCCAACAATAATTAATAATGTACAAAACTCACTTTCATCATTTTTACCAATAATAATGGCAGGACAACGCCATAAAGAAAAAAAAAAGTATTAAATTGGAATGCCAATGGCATTAATAACAAAAAAACAGAATTAACACACTTTCTAAATGGACAAACCAATACATATAGCTTGCATAACTGAAACTCACTAAAGCCAACCAAGTACCTTTCAGAATTCCGGGATACAATGTAATCAGAAATGACAGACAAAACCAAAACGGCGGTGGCGTATTAATACTAATTCAAAAATCTATCCCGTAAATACAACCAATCTTCCATATACTCCCGGACTAGAAACAGTATAAATCAAAGTCCCACTAAACAACAGGCTAAATAAAAGTTATAGCAGCATACAAACCTCCCAAAATTAAAATAAATCATACAAAATATAATAGCATTACTTCAACAAAACACCCCTATATTACTTATCGGTGATCTAACGCTAAAAATACAAAACTGGGGATGTAGAACCTCCAAAGGCAGTACTAATGCTGCTTAAAACCATAAACGATCTAAAAATTCAATTAATAACACCACCAGAACCAACTCACTATCCACTAGATCCAAACAAGCATCCGGATATCCTCGATTATAGCAATAACTAACACACAAATAAATTTTCACTCAGTTCCTCATTTCGAACTAGATTCAGATCACTTACCAGTCGTAATTTCAACACACCAAACCTCCCCCGCACATCCCCACCTATGCCCTACACACACAAAATATCAATTGGTATAAATTAAAAATATTATAAATAATCAAACTCCCCAATTTAAAAACTAAAAGCACCCTTAGAAATAGAAAAGCAATAGCACAACTAAATAATATGATTATTAATACAATTCAGTCACTAAACAAGGACAGATCTCTTAACAGTAATAAACCCACAAACGACAAATTGTCTAAATCCATTTTGGACATAATAAACACCGAAAATAAAAAAGACGACTGTGGTGTATCACCAAAACACCACAATTAAAAAAAGAATTTAATTTGCTAAATGTAATAACTAAAAAAGCAATAACTGACTACAATCATTCAAAATATAACAATCATCCAATCCCTCCATACAAATAATAATACACTTGGTAGTTTACTAAAAAGATTTAAAAAAGAAAACGCACACCACCCTTGAGCACTCAATCACGAAAAAGGTTCGCACCATTCGAAAAAGCAGAAGCACTGGCTTATCATTTGAGCAAACCTTCACTCGAAACAATACCCCACCACATCCAGATCATAATAATATCATAAATCTAGCAACAACCCAAGCACAATGTCCACACAATTAAGTTCATTTCCACCACTGAAGTTAAAAACTTAAAAACAAACTCCCAAAAAAAAGCACC
>JAHLJT010002406.1:135010614-135241443 GCA_031308135.1 Acheta domesticus
TCTTGTCCTTGTAAGCGTTTTGTTCAATAATTTTGTAGTTTTAGTGTTTAAATGATCTATGTTTTGATTAGGGTTTTTGCTTAGTTCTTCCGTTTACTCCCGTCGCCATTAGTTTTCTTTTTGAGCCATGAAATCACCTTTTCTCTTCGATTTCACTGCTAGGCGGTGGAGGGGGTGAATGTAATGGGACGGTCGCGCACGTAACGATTTCGGCGTGTGCGAAAATAATATTTTATTTAACTGCGAGTGCTGGAAAGCCAGATGTCAAGAAACGCGCACTTTTTCGCTACCGGCGTATGAGGCAACATGTCGCGGACAGAAATCTAAAGGTGAGTCGGGCCACCCCTGAGGTCCATCCCGCCGAGCTCGATGAGAGAGTGTGCGGGGTGTTACAGTGGGTGGGCAATGATTTCGAAGTGGGCAATGATTTTTGCCAATGATCATGTGACGGAGATATCAATTCATGGAGTTCCAGAAGTTGTCAAAACTTTTTGAAGGAATTACTTTTGCATTTCGAATAAAATTAATCTTCTTATGACAATATAAAATTTCAAAATTTAATTTCATGATTTATTTTATTAATTAAAATATAGTTTAATTTGGTACAGAAATGGAGATATAACATGGCTGTGAATGTGCGTCTCTGACAAAAAGAAACGTAAAGAAAGTGTTCGGACAAGCAAGCTGTTCATTTTATGAAAAAAGAATTTATTTATTTATATATAGGCATCTCATTATGGCCAAGTTTTTGTACAAAAGATTCCAACGATATTTTTATTTTGTATTCGTAGCTTACGAAATACGTTCAGCTCATACGAGCCTCCAGTTCTTCAAAATTGTATGTAGCCGCGTAATCGGTTATCGCGTGGGCACTTCCCCGAAGCACGCCCGCGACCCGCTCCGGGCAACCGTGACTTCAGAAGATTCCAGAGCATCTTCCTGCTTTACAAACTTCATCGTGGAATATATGCCATAAATTCTATAATTTGAAATGCTTCACAACTATAAAATCCATTGATTTTTTTAGTTACAAATTCTTTAATTTCAACTTTTTTTTTTAATTTATTTTAAATAGGATTATTATACAAAGTTCAGTTTTTACAACTCTCCATTTGCTTTGTTGACTTACATCTAATACTATAAACTAAATCTATTGAACACTACAATTGACGAGGGGACTCACCGAGCACCTCTAAGAAGCATTAATATTTGCAAAAATGTTTAGGAATGAGTGGATAGGATATCTATTTTTTATTCTTGTTGGGGTTTCATTAAATTTACCTATGCTGATGTGTCTATCTTGGTTGATGAGGGTTAGGTTGGAATAGAAGTTATTGGCCAGGAATGCTATGTGGTGTGCGATGGGATTAAGGTTAAATTCGTGGTGTAACTGCTTATTGGAAATAAACCAAGGGGCTTGAGTGATGGTTCTTAGAAATTTATTTTGAATTATCTGTATTTTGTTGATGTTATATTTTGCTGCATTTGTCCAAATTGGACAAGCGTACAGAAGAAGAGGTCTTATGATGGTTTTATAGAAGATGATGCTATTGCTTAGTGAGAGTTTCCTGTGATTTAAGAGTGGTTTTAACTGTATTAATTTTGCTTTGGCTTGCTGAACTTTGGTGTCTATGTGTATTTTCCAATTTAATGTGGTGTCCATATGGAGGCCAAGGTATTTAACGGCATTGTTATGGGGAGTCCAAGGGATTATGTTGTTGTTCATTTTCAACTTAAAACATCATATTCATGCTCTCAGCTGATTCGCCGCACCCGCTGTGCGCGCGCGAACACAGCTACCGCCGCCGCCGCCACCAGCCGTAGCTCAGTCAACCTTGAGCTTCACGGCGCACAGACGCTGTCACTCGACTCTTGCGCTTCCTTTGTAAGCGTATGAACAAGTCTTTTACAATGTGCTAAACTGTACAATGAGTTCAATGTGTTACTGCAGCCAATTACTGCTAGTTTATTTGTTCACTATAGACATGTTACGTGATAAGTTCACACATCATATCATTAATGGAAAGTATATGTATGGAATGCTCGCTGTTTCCGGGCCGGGAATCGCTACAACGTTCAAGTGTACATGTGAAGAACTAATTAGAATTCAGACATGCCTTTTAATGTGGTTTACTTACTCCAACGGTAGCTAGCCTCTTAACTATAAACAAAGTGTATTGCCTAATTTTAAGCAGAAGCTGCCAAGCACCATTTTCGTGTTACGTTCTATTGCTCAACATTAACTAACTACCCGTACATCAAACCTGTGAACAAGTGCTACCAACTACACACCATCATATGGTGACAACTCTCCACTCGCGTTGCGTGCACAAGTCCGTGCAAGTGGTAACATTGCCAACCACATTTGTGAGCAATCATCAAAGAGTGCTCGGACTTGCTCATATGTCATCGCCCGCCACCATCATCCAGGATGGAGTACATCATACCAATGTAACAAATTGTATTTTCCTTTTGTATGCACTTTCGGATACACCCTAACATCTTTTATTTTTTTATTAAGTTGATTTGTGCTACCTCTTGTATCTTATTCAGTGATTTAATTATATGTATTAATTTCACACGTGTTTGCTAATTTCTGAGTGAGAGTGACTACCTGAATAGTCAATTTTCAGGAAACGCGAGACCAATAGCTCGCCTAATTAAATCTATCGGTGGTCCTCCAAGGCAAGTGACGTTTCCAGAGGAATGTCAGAGGGGCTGACTTGCAATGGGTCTTACCCTAATTAATTCTCAGTCACTGCTACATGTCACAGCAGAAAGTAAAGCAGAAAGTAAATAATGGGCAAACTAGGATGCGTGAACAATTCAAAGGAACTAAAAGAGGCAGGGCAGCGTGTTAAGAAAGACTAGCGTAAGGCCAAATTTTATGGACCAAAGAAAAGATAGGATAGATAACAAGGCGTTACTCTGGGGTTTTAAATCCAAAAAGAGAACTTTTTAAAGAGATGGAGAGATGCGCTTCAAACTTGATAACGAGCGCACGTGAATAATAGGAGAAAGAGGGATAATTTTGGAAATATAAAAACACAAGAGTAGAATTTCATTTTGAAGGGACTTAGTCGACCTTTACTTCAGGTACGGGATAAGAAATTACCAAGCGCATCCAGAAAGTAAATTTTCTTAGGTCGTTAAGAAAAAGGAGACATAATTTCATAGAAATTGTTTTTGTAGAAGATACAGCACATATTGCTCTTTTCCGCCATATTACCACCAAAATCGAGACATTTGACGTACCGTAAGATCACATTTGTATCCTTATGTCGTAGAAGTCTCTCGCCTGGAGTATGTATCCCGCATTTGTCAGCCACTTGCCACTCTCTCACTAAATTATGAGTAATGATGAACTGGCAGACATTTCTGAGGTGAAAGAGAAAATGAAAATCTGTGGAGGCTGGTCAGACATCAAGCGGAACTGGAGCAGATGACCTGTGAGAGTAGGAAATGGTGTGGCATTTACGATGCTATCATCGAAATCAATATTTGATGTAGGCTCCTCATCGTAACTGTTTATTTTGGCATAAAGCTTTTTCGGCCGCATTGCGGCCATCTTCAGTGCTACAAAATAATGATAATAATAATAATAATAATAATAATAATAATAATAATAATATATCTAAATTACAAAAAAAATTAAATTTTTAATTTTTTTTGTAATTTAGATATATTATTATTATTATTATTATTATCATTATTTTGTAGCACTGAAGATGGCCGCAATGCGGCCGAAAAAGCTTTATGCCAAAATAAACAGTTACGATGAGGAGCCTACATCAAATATTGATTTAGACCTGTGAGAGCCTAGTCCTGTGGGTGCCCGTATGATCATCCAAGCTATAGTCCGGATCTGACCCCCCAGCTATTTAATTTTTTTCTTACACTTCAAGAAATTCCTGACCGGTCAGCATAACGTGTAATATTGTGACGCAAAGTTGCAGGTGGCTGTCAAACACTTGTACCAACTCCAGACGGCAGACATTTATGACACAGAAATACCAGTGTTGCTCCCGAAACCCATGGTATGAAAAATGTTTCAATTTTGTCGGTGATTATTTGGAAAAAGGGGGAACGTGCTATGTACCTTACAATATCATTTTCTGACGTAATTTTCTTTCTGTTGATGACCTAGGGTACTTTCTTTCTGCGGCTTGTAGTAAATCTTACTTCCGATTTCTTTAAAGCATCCAGCATATTGGCAACAATTGCTTGATAGTCTGGGTCTTTTTTTGCCTAGGAACTTATTTAAAACATATACAATTGTTTATACAAATACAATCCACGCTTCTTTTTCATTTACTGTCAAATGTAGTTCAAATTGGGGATCAAACACAATTTTTCTAATATCAAGCTCAAAGAAAGTATCCTCATTTAATTTTGCTTCAGACAATTCCGGAAACTTTTCACAAAGGTATTTGAAACACTGCCATATTTAGCTAAGGCCTTCACAAATTATTTCAATTGTTCAATTGTTTGAGGCCTAATTTTATGTACAACGGAGGCAGCAATACATTGTGTTGATCTACCAGATTTTCCCGTAGAAAGTTGTTTTCCCCTGGCTTTAAAGATTTTCTTACAAGCCAATTCTTTCTAGACCAATGCTGATCTCGTGCCCTACTATCCAATTCACATACCAGTAAACACAATATTGTAAAACCACTTCGGTAGCCAAGATGCATGCACGTTACTTTAATTCTTGACATATCACCCATCCATGAGCGGAGTAGTCTATTTTCTCTATACCTACACTGAGGTTTTCGTAACTTTCATTCATATGTACAGAATAAACAACAGATAGGCCTAATGGTGCGTAGGTGTTCCCATTGCTTAGTACAACTGCTTTTAAACTAGTTGTAGAGGAATCGATAAACAGCCTCCATTCTTCTCTTTTGGATTGAATTCCGAACTCATTCATCGGACGGACAATATTCGAGCAACATACTAAATCCTGTTCTTGTTTGAAAGAATGAACAAATTGCTACTTTCGTCTCCTGTGCACATGAAGTTCCAGTAGCTAACAAGTCTTGAAGTCTGGAGACAAGTACTTCAGCTTTCTCCTTTCTTAAGCCCAAATCATTTACCAGAGTTTCAGTAAACAACTGAGGTTCCACACTGTTTACGGGCCACTGAAACACATTGTCAGCTGGTTCATCTTTAACACAGGAAGATTCATCACGTGGCATATTATCTAAATGAACAGTTGCAATAGCGGTTCAGATACAGGCAGATCCGGATTGCATCCTACTGGATACTATCCAAAATGCAAATGGTAAGTTAGAATTACATTGAATGGTAAGTACTGAATTACATTTTTGTATTTTGAATTATAACCAGTAACATCAATGCAACAAAAGTATCAATCATCGAGATGATTCCTTGGGTCCCTCCATACCATTGGAGCGGCAAATCCAAAGGATGATTTATCCTTTTTTGACCATTTTCTAAGGACCTCCACACAAATATAACATACTTTATGTGGCGTCGAAGATTTGTCCTGATCACCAAGTGTAATTTCAAAATATGAAAAATACACATTTCTAACAGTCTCTAATGTTTCATTGGTGTTTTTAATCACAAATTCGGCACAAATATAATAAACTGTCAGGACTGTTCTTACAACTATGAATAGCCAATAGCCATGACTGAACACTAATTGCTAAAGTAGTATCTTATCTTGATAGCAACAATGAAAACACGTGCGCCTCCAATAAAATAAACACGATACCTACTGCTTGTCAAATATTTTACTAAAGAGAATATTACCCTTTTTGTCGTCCTAATACTTTCTCATTCTGACTTCCTGCATCTCATTTATTTCTAGATACTCAGAGCTGCATTTGCTTAGCTTTACAGAGAAAATGTTAAAATGTGAATAAATGGTGGATGATAGGACATTTTTAATGTTATTTTTGGAATCAGCACACTTAAAATGATAAGAATTAGGTGAACACATAAAAAAGTGTTTGGGTCGTTGGCCCGTGTAGACATTTAAGACTAAACTTAAATTGAAATAACTTGAAGAAATGTCATTGATAAAAAAAACTAAAATTAGAAACGGTATCACGAGGACTCGTGAAGAGAAAGTATTTCGTGTAGAAGCAGTGATACGAAAATTTGAAGCAGTAGTTCTTCATTACTCCCAACAACAATAGAAAATACAAATGGATGGAAGGATTTAGCATGGAGGACAACTCGCTTCCTCCCATACAAAAGTAGTTGAACTGCGATTTTTCCAACTTTGTCTCTCAAGGCTCATCTTCACGATGGAATATGTCACGGTATTTTGCGTCTTTCTCAGCCGTGCCGCTAGTTATCACATGATCGTGACCGTATCAATCAGTGTTTGCGATCACGCGACTTCTAGCAGCACGACCGAGAAAGCCGCGAAATGCCATGTGAGTATGGTCATAAGGACTTGAGAAGCAGAGTTAGAACAGTCACACTATATAGAATGGTAAGAATATGGATGCAGGAAAGATGCTTACCAGCGTTTAAAGAACTGTGCAGCATGACCTGATACATCTCGCTTTATTGTAGTCACAAAGATTATTTGAATCAGAAATGACGGAACATAAAATTACAAATGCTGGTAAGTGTTGACAGATAAGATCTTAGGAATAGTCAATCACTAGTGAATTAATTTCTAGAAAACAAATCGTCGAATTCGGGTGTACTCTTATACAGAAACATAATAATTCGAATATACGACGAATTCGGAAATACTGCCACATTCTTATACTATGACATAAAACTAAACTCTGAATCTAAATATCAAATAAAATTTGATAATTGCAATTTAGACAATGAACTGAAATAACGACTAAGGTATTCTTAATCATTTTGTGCCATACTTTAGAGAAAAAAATTAAAAAATCAAACAAAAATTGTTTTTTTTTTTTAATTTTTGATGCACGATACGAATTAATCTTTTTAAGTGTAAATTCAGAACACTTCTCATGCAAGATTGTGACAGTGTTAATAGACATAGGTATGTCACATGGAGCCAGCGCCTAATTAAAAAAAATGCAAAAATTGTGAGTTTATGCTCCCACAAAGAATACTTCAATATGAGGGCCGAAAGGCATTTCTTGGCTTCGCAACGTTTTATGGAGTGCGGCCTTACCACGGAGTGTGTGGAAGAACTAAAAGATTATCAATGAAATCTAGCCTTCAATTATGTCAAAAACCTCTTAACAAGAAGGTATTTGAGTGGGCTGATAATAATGTGAAGAACATTTTCTTTTATACGCCTAGTGGTGAAAGGAAACCAACACCACATTGCCGACGTTTCGGCCATTTATTAGTACTTCATCAGGAATGTAGGGTGACAAATTACGTAAATTGTACATTATATGTCTTTTTTTACCCCTGTGTGGCTACATATCACATAATGAATAGTTAATCTTAACTGTGTCTAACATTGTATATGTGCTGTGAAACAACATACGCAAACAGAAACCGTTGCACTCTTCGTAGGAAAAAGTTTTAAAATCTGTGACATCAAGGTAAATATTTCCTTAAAGTTCTGAGATTTTACGTGGAATGACGCAGAATGAAATGTAAATAATTTTATCGCGAGTAATAAAAATTCTATAGTAAGTCAAGAAATTAGATGTTGAAGAGCTCGTTAACGTTTCACAATCATGTTTGCGGAACTTCAATATCTACAATACAGTCAGAACTTTATTAAATTAGAATTTGTAACACGAAATAACTTGGTTATATAAAAATTCCCAAGTACGAATGCTTTACAACACATTTAAATGATTACATTCATTGTGATAATGGCATTCAATATGATAGATATTTGAAATATAATTATTTGCGCTTTGCTTGATGGTAGGGTAATACTAACTACACTGAACCACAAAACTACTAGATTTTCAAAGACACCAATTCTATGACTAAATTCAACAGTAATTGCACAAATATTGGTTGAGATACAATACACAAAATACTAAAAAGTATAATTTCTTAATTATTTTTACAATGGTACTAATATTGAAGTTATGTTCAAATCTCCACCTAGTTTCTGGAGAATTAATGGATGGTAAAACAATCTTACTGATAAGTAATTGAGAGTGTGTTTGTTTCTGTGTGTGTTTGTGTGTGTGTGCGCGTGTTCTTGTGCGTGTGCGCGTGTGATTACGTTTATGTGAGTGCGCGCTTGTAATTACGTGTGTGTGCTTACCAGTTCGTGTGTCTTTCTACGTGATGTGCGTTTTATTTGAGCGTGTGCAAAACGAGAAATGTGCGTGGCTTACTTTGATCTCGGCGAAGGTGACGGGCTGTGTGCGGTAGCGGCCGCCGCAGCTGCGGTGCGCCGGCTTGCGCACGGCCCGCCGGTGCAGGCGCGACAGCGGCTCTGGGTACACGGCGTCCATGTTGCCGTCGGCTGCAACACAAATGACGCGCCCTCTCAGTTCACAGTGCCACATTGCTCCTCCACGTTGAATCACAAGGTCACTGACTCCGGAGGCTCCGCGCATCAATTAATGTCTCTGCAGTGATTTGATTTATTTGGTCAAAAACTGTATGTGATGTACGGGGGAGAAGTATATCTGCGCACGTTTTATTGAGTTCCTGAAACCCTTCCCGACATTTTAACTAAATACGATAGTTGAAAGATGAATAAAAGTGAAAAAAAACAACAAATAATAAAATTTTAAAAATTGCGAGATTAGCAACATTTGAAAAACTAAACATTTTCGTTCTCGAAAACTTACTTGCAACGGCACACGAACTGCAGATTTGATTTTCTACATTGCTAACAAAATAGTAACTCACCCTCAGCTCTACACCCACCACTACAAGCAAAAGGAGTGCTCAACAAAACGTGCATAATGAAGCTACATTTATGTCCAGAAGTAAACAAGGGGCCATCTCAGCATTTGCTCAATGGATCAGGGAAACTGGATAAAATCCTATTCGAGATGGGTGTCATTGACCCGGAAGCTGAAGTACATTACTTGTTACAGACGTATTAAGTATTTTTTTAAAAGTTATACAAAACAAATGTAAACAAATTCATTAGATATAATTGTTTTGTTAAAAATGAACATTATTTTTTCTCTTGGTGATCAGTATAGTCTCCAATTGAATAGAAACAGTTATGCAGCAAGAAAGATTTTACTTCTAAGTTTTACTTTTAACTTAAATTTGTGTACCGACTTCAATTGTTTACTGTTATCTGGCAATGCATTGTAAAATAACGCACATATATTGTATGTGGATTTCTTGTAGTGGGCTGTTGATACAGAAACTTGAACGTGCTTTCTACGATGTGTGTTGTAATTATAAATATCAGTATTGCATTAAAATATATTCCCACCGTTAAGTAAGTCAGTTTTGACAAATATGACAGTTTCGTAAATAAATAGGCAAGGCAATGGTAAGATTCCACGCCCAATGAAAGAGGTTTGAAGAGATCACGTGGATGGCATTTTTTCATTATTCGAATAATTTTCTTTTGCAATCTAAAGGTCTGGGTACTACAATATGAATCATTCTGAACCAACTGCCAACGACTGAAAACTGATAGGCTAGATTTCCACTAGATTTCCCCCAATCATGGCCTGTAGAGTTAACGTCCCCTGTAATAGACGTGTTTATTATAAGGGTTCACTATTGGCGCAGAGGATTCTCGTTCCGACCGCCGAGCCGAGCACTTCGGTATCAGCAGTCGTTTTCGTGAGCTCCGGAGAGGCCGTGCCATTCTCGCGGTCTACTCAGCCCAACAGTGTTTAATAGAAGTCTAGTGCAATTCATTTAGTACTGTGTTTTTATGTAGTGATTCATTCATATTTCATTTTCATCAAGTGCCATTATTGAAAACATAAACAGTGAAGCCTCCTCGGCAGGCCTTGGCCTCGGCCAAGCCGTAGCGCAATCAATGGCGCTACTCTACAACCCAGAGAGCGCCATGGAGAACGAAACCCAGCTCCCCGGCATCGACAGCATAGGACTACAACATCACAACGGTCATCTCAATCTGCTGTCCCATGAAGGAAATATAGGTGATACAGATGCATCATACCTTGACTTGGCCTCCAACAGGTTAGCGCCGTGCAATGGCGCAGTGAATGTGTCTCCCAGCAAAAGTGAACTAGTGAGCAACCCTATCAACGGAAAAAGAGGTCACAATGACAGTGATTCGGATTCGAGCTCCCAACCAAATAAAAAATCCACTAGCAGCGAACAAGACCCATATTCAGTGCCAGTGAGTAACAGATTCGCTCCCCTAGAAAGACTAACCGAAAATGAAAAAAGATTCAGTTACGTAAATGAAAGTGCACCACAGAATAATGAAAACATAAGAATTCCACCCATCTATGTAAACATTGTGTCAAACATAACTGAGTTTAACAGAGAAATTAAAATGCAAATAACAAACCAATTCACAACAGACTACAATAGCCGAGCAAAACTAATGTTTAAAACAATAGCAGACTTTAGAAACGCCATAAAGCATTTAATAAATACAAAAAGACAGTTTCACACCTACAAAGATCCAGCCAATAAAAAGTTTTCAGTAATTTTCAAAAATCTTCATCCTTCTATAACATTGCAAGAAATTTACGAAGACCTCAAAACAAAGTGCACATCCCTAATCAGCGTAACCAGGCTCCACAAAAACAATATTCCAATACCGGTTGTAGCAGCAGAATTTGACGGTCATGAAAACATAGACTTAATCCTCCAAATTAAACAGATTTGTAACTTAAGTGTAAAACCTGAAAAAAGAAGAAGGCCTAAGGGACCAATTCAGTGCTTACGATGTCTAAACTTTGGACACACAAAAAACAATTGTAATCACGCAATAGCTTGTATTTAGTTCCGGAGATCACTATTCTGCAAAGTGCCCACAGGAAAATCTCCCTCTCATTTGTAAACTGTGTACGGGGACTTATAGAGCTGACCTTAGAACAGAAGAATGCACTTATTACCAAAAAATCGTGGAACCCATATCCAAAAGAGGAGAAATAAATAACTCAAAAACTAATAGTAGAAATAACCCGCCACCAAGGCTATCTTCACAAAACTTCCCTAACCTCCCCACAACCAACAATATCCCACATTTCATTTTCACTCCAATCTCGCCACCAAGACATACCGTACGTAACCAGCCGTATCAAAACACATCACAACACAATATGCACGCTAATAATAACACTAACACGTTCATACACACATTAATAAATTCTATCTCTTCCTATATAATAAATCTTATCAACACCATCATCCCAACAATAATTAATAATGTACAAAACTCACTTTCATCATTTTTACCAATAATAATGGCAGGACAACGCCATAAAGAAAAAATAAAAGTATTAAATTGGAATGCCAATGGCATTAATAACAAAAAACAGAATTAACACACTTTCTAAATGACAAACCAATACATATAGCTTGCATAACTGAAACTCACTTAAAGCCAAGTACCTCTTTCAGAATTCCGGGATACAATGTAATCAGAAATGACAGACAAAACCAAAACGGCGGTGGCGTATTAATACTAATTCAAAAATCTATCCCGTACATACAAACCAATCTTCCATATACTCCCGGACTAGAAACAGTATAAATCAAAGTCCCACTAAACAACAGGCTAATAAAAGTTATAGCAGCATACAAACCTCCCAAAATTAAAATAAATCATACAAATATAATAGCATTACTTCAACAAAACACCCCTATATTACTTATCGGTGATCTTAACGCTAAAAATACAAACTGGGGATGTAGAACCTCCAATATGGCAGGTCTAATGCTGCTTAAAACCATAAACGATCTAAAAATTCAATTAATAACACCACCAGAACCAACTCACTATCCACTAGATCCAAACAAGCATCCGGATATCCTCGATATAGCAATAACTAACACACAAATAAATTTTCACTCAGTTCCTCATTTCGAACTAGATTCAGATCACTTACCAGTCGTAATTTCAACACACCAAACCTCTCCCCCGCATATCCCCACCTATGCCCTACACACACAAAATATCAATTGGTATAAATTTAAAAATATTATAAATAATCAAACTCCCCAATTTAAAAACTTAAAAACACCCTTAGAAATAGAACAAGCAATAGCACAACTAAATAATATGATTATTAATACAATTCAGTCACTAAACAAGGACAGATCTCTTAACAGTAATAAACCCACAAACGACAAATTGTCTAAATCCATTTTGGACATAATAAACACCGAAAATAAAACAAGACGACTGTGGTGTATCACCAGAACACCACAATTAAAAAAAGAATTTAATTTGCTAAATGTAATAACTAAAAAAGCAATAACTGACTACAATCATTCAAAATATAACAATCTAATCCAATCCCTCCATACAAATAATAATACACTTTGGTAGTTTACTAAAAAGATTTTAAAAAAGAAAACGCACATCCCACCCTTGAGCACTCAATCACGAAAAAGGTTCGCACCATTCGAAAAAGCAGAAGCACTGGCTTATCATTGTGAGCAAACCTTCACTCCAAACAATACCCCACCACATCCAGATCATAATAATATCATAAATCTAGCAACAACCCCAAGCTACAATGTTCCACACAAAATTAAGTTCATTTCCCCCACTGAAGTTAAAAACTTAATAAACAAACTCCCATTAAAAAAAGCACCAGGACACGATAAAATAAGCAACGTAATACTAAAAAAATGTACCCACTCACACGATAGCCTACCTAAAAAACATATATAAGTCTATACTCAGAACAAGTTACTACCCAATAATCTGGAAAAATTCCAATATAATTCCCTTAGCAAAGCCAAACAAAAATCAAAGTATTGTCGAAAACTATAGACCAATTAGCCTTCTTCCATTATTTTCAAAAATTCTTGAAAAACTAATACTCAAAAGATTAAATGCCCATCTGAGTAAAACCAAATCAATACCTATGCACCAATTTGGATTCACCAGCAAAGTATCTACTTCACATCAGTTGCTCAGACTTTCCGAACACATTCACACAGCTTTCCAAGAGAAAAAACACACAATAGCCACATTCATTGACATATCCAAAGCATTTGACAGAGTATGGCACCCAGGATTGATTTACAAACTCCAATCAATAGGGACACCCAACTATCTAATAAAAGTCATAAAAAACTTCATCACAGACAGAACTTTCACGGTAACGGTCGAAAACCACATCTCTAACCCGCCTAAAATAATAGCAGGACTGCCTCAAGGATCACCCTTATCGCCTACTCTTTTCAACCTTTATACAGCAGACATACCTACAACATCAGACACATACACAGCACAATTCGCAGATGATACAGTAATTTACAAGTCCAGCTACTCAACTAGCCTCATCAGAAACAAAATCCAACATTTAAATAAAATAGAAGACTGGTCCATTAAATGGAAAATAAAGCTTAACCCGACCAAATCAGCAACAAAAATCTTCTCACTCAGGCCACTCTCCACCCCCGCCCCACTCCATATAAATAATAACACAATCCCATGGATACCACAAAACGAAACTATCAAATACCTTGGACTAAATTTCGATACCAGACTAAATTGGAAATCCCACATAACCGAAAAGATAAAACTCACTAAAATAAAGTTAATCCAACTAAAGCCCTTACTCAATAATAAAAGTAAACTATCATTAAGCAATGCAATAACTTTATATAAAAAAATAATTAGACCGCTTATGCTATATGCGTGCCCAATATGGATAAATGCCTCACCAACAAACATAAATAGAATTCAAGTGATGCAAAACAAATTCCTCCGAATAGCAACAAATGCTCCCTGGTTCATATCAAATAGACGACTCCACAAAGAATTGAATCTACCACCTATTACCCATCACATAGCCCACCTCTCTAATAATTTCTTTTCAAATATAAACTCAATACCCCAAGCCGCCCACTATAACCTAGCATCTGTCAATTATTTCCCAACGCGTATCAAAAACAGATTCCCACTAGAAGCATTTTTAAATATTTTCTCCAAACAGTAGCTAAAATAGTTAAGGTGCTCCATGAGTCCCCTACATCAAATAATAGTTTAGTAAATAAGTTAGAATAAGAATAGTTATAAGCCAACAAAATGCATATGAAAGAGTAATTAATTACTGAACTATGTATATTTCAACAATAAGTAAATAAATTATAAAAAAAATTGGCGCAGATGGCAACGAGGGGCGGGAGTCGTCACATTCGATCACTTACAAGAAATATATCAGTAAAGATTATATCATACATTACGACATAAAATGTTCAGCACATGCAATAGAATTATTGGATTTGAAAATGTTTAATTAAATTTTTCACATAATCCAGATTTAATTGCGAAAATCCATTTGAATATCATCCGCTCGTTTAATGCAAAACAACTCAAGTATGCGAACGAATATTACGAAAGTAATATTCGAGACGAAGAAATAAAATGTGCGAAGGCGGCTCCAAGATCAGAAAAATATTTGGGAGTGAGAAGTTTTGGCCAAGTAATAATGTTCAAATATCAATGTTTACAAAAGTTAACATTTTAGTAACAATTAAACTAGGTATTTAGTAATAATTATGCACCTCTTGTGAAAATGGTTATTTTGCAATATTTATCTCAGAGACGATTTGAGGACCCTCCCGGGCCGCAAAACGCACGTTTCGGAATTGATTATAAAATTGTTAGGTGTTGCAATATTGTTAATTCGCAGTTTTCGGTTCTGGGACATAAAGAAACCCTTCCCACTTCAGAATTGCAAACATTGGAAATTGTTTATAAATTTGTAAATTTTTTATTGTCTTTTCTAAACTGTTTTTAAACGAGATAGAAAATTCCGCAATCCGATCGGCGCTATCACCTTTCGTTTTCGAGATAGGTAATTGTCTATAAGAAATTAGCAGGTCATGACAACTCCCATTTCTTTGGGTGTCAATAATTTCGCAGTTCCAATCAAAATCTACCCTTCGAGCCGTTTTGCAAATGCAAAGCGCATTTACCGACACTTTTTCCATCCGAGCTTGTCACCACAATGCTATGACTACCTTCAGAATATACGTTTGAGCTCATTGGTTATTCACCCAAAACTATGGAAACGTGATTTCTCACGAATATCCCCTAAATACGTAAATGCCAAGGAGGCCATTTTATGGCAACGCGCAAATTCTCTGAGCATGTGAAATTATCAGTCATTTCTATGACGACGACACTAGCTTATTTCTTTAATTTATTGTGTTCTTTAAATGCACCTCTTTTCTCTCAAAAGCAAATATTAACACTATTATGTATAACCATTGTTAGGACCAATTAGTTGTTTTTTACTTTCCCGTATACGTACGTATACACGGAGTGATATACGTAGTGTAGGGAAAGTTATGTAATGCTGCGCGAAAAAATGGCCAATTTTCGGCGGAAAAAAATTCATTGCCGAGCCGTGAAAACAAAGAAGTGGATAAAACCAGTTGCTAAATTAAGAAAAAAAATCCCCTAACACGTGGTGTATCCAGAAACCCTGTTTTCTAGATCCTTGATACCGAAAACCCAATTGAAAGGAAAACGTCCGTCTGTCCGTCTGTCCGTCCGTCCGTCCGTCCGTCCGTCCGTCCGTCCGTCCGTCCGTCTGTGAACACTGCTAGCGCCTAAACCATACGTACGATTTCTTCCAAAATAGATATTCCCCGGTCGATCTGATTCTAGTCGAAGCTTTTGAGATTTTGAAAAAGATTCTTTAAAATTTGGGGGTACTTTACATGAAGCCCCCGGGGATTTTCAAAATTTTCTCAAAAAACGGCTCCAAATGTTTTCTTTAAATTCCTTGTATGAATAGAGTAAAATACACTTATTAACATGGCATAGGTCCGATTTCCACGGTTAACTCTGAATTTTCGAAAATTTTGAAAGTTTTCATTTTTTTCGGCGTCTTTCTCCAGCTACAAAATTGAAAATAGAGATTTTTTCTTCAAATCAAATTTGTTCTGCATATTGAGTTCTTTCATAAATGTTTTTCAAAATTTTAGTAGTTTTCGTGCAATATTGCGTGCAATATGTGCAACATTAAAAAATTACAAAACAAGATTTTCTCAAAAACGGCTCCAACTTTTTTCTTTAAACTTTTGGTAGGGATAGTGGTAAATTTACTCTATCAGATGACATAAAAACCATATTGGTCTATCGGTTGGTTTTTTAAAAAAATTCAAAAATGTAAATTTTTTTACTTGTCTCTCACGTCGTTAATATTTACATTATCGGCGATTTTTTCACATTATTATATTTACGAGTATATATGCTTTAAATAATGTCAAGTAAAGTTTCTCGAAAACACTACTGTTTTCTGTGAAAAGTAGCTGAAATTTCGGTATTTTCTGAAATGCTCAAACGCTATTTTCTCATATATGGTTGCAAATTTTTTCTTCAAACTTTTGTAACGAATAGTGCTAATTACTCTCTTTAGTATGGCGTAAAGTTTATTTTGAGTTATATTTTGTTTTTTCAAAAATTACATAATTGTAATTTTTTGAAAGATCTCTCACATCTTTAATATGCACATTACCAGCAATTTTTAAACATTATTATATTTGTGAGTGTAAGTGCTTCAAATAACTTCAAATAAAGTATTTTGAAAACTCAACAATTTTCTGTGAAAATGAGCTTCAAATGTCGCATATTTACTAGCGCTAAAACGCCATTTTCTCTTAAACGGCACATAATTTTTAAAAGAAAATTGCTATTTATGACTAGTTTTTTGTGTTCTTCAATATTCTAAAATTAATGTTTCCGTTCTACCAATAGGAATCCGAAAAATTAAGAAAATGACAAAAAAAATGTGATTTGAAAATGAAACTTTCCGCGGTGATAGATGGTAGCTGGCAAGAAAGAGTATGTGGCAATTCCGAATAGCTAGCGAAGACCCAAGGAAATAGAAAACTAATACGGGAAAGTCTGTGCCATTCTGTAGCACCACTAGTTCTTTTCTGATAATCAATTTTGCCTGAATACAACTGGAAATATTTGTAGCTACGACCACGAAAATTACGAGAAATTAAAAAAATCTCTACACAAGAATAGTATCATTAATAACATTCAGACGTTAATGTGTATCTTTTCTATTGGGTAAATTTGAAAAGTTTCTTGATTCGTGTAAGCGAATGTGCTAGTATTTCTAGAAGGAAGCGCCGTCTTTTCGTGTCTGAAGCGCTGCCACCGAGCTCTGCGGTTAAGTAAACGCTCCTATAAATAGGTACGCCCTCGACCTAGGGGTCTCGCAATTCGCCGCTAGCTCTTCGCCTTGCCCACCAGCGACGCGAACTCCCCACCTCTGCCCCCGCGCCTTCGCTCCGACAGGCGATACTATCCCCCTCCTCCTCACCGCCGAACCGGCCAAGGTGGCTCAGAGCAGCAACTGATGTTACTACAGTGCCTATGATCGTGAGGCTCTAGGGTTTGGCCGCATACAGTGTGTAATTTTGGCCATCTAGCTGGAAAAAAGTCCAATATCCAGTGTACTCAGAAGGGTTATCTGGACCATTTGTATGATTTTAAGAGGTCCATAGTACATAAAATGGGAATTGATTTTCTTCGGAATCGCTTGAGGTGGTAGAACAAATTGAAACATGCACGATCCTTCGCTGTCACCGGACGGCTGTCTGTTACTAAACATTTCACTACATCGTGTGGGAGATCAGTGTGCACAACTGTCACTTCTATCAAGGTAGTCATTCACGAATTGTGTTTAAAAGGATTTTTCTTTTTAGAAGTACTTCAAGGTAAGTAAAAAGTGATCTTGATTGATCGTGATGTGTTTTGAAAAAGTAAGTCATTTTAATGATATTTTCATGGCATTTCACAAATTTATCTAAACTTTTAATATAGAAATTACCATAATTGAGGCTTATGACTGTATAGACATTAAACCTTGTTCTTTTGACTATCAAAATTATGAGAGATCAGCTGCGAATACCTGCGCACTTGAGTTTTTCATTTTTTTCGCAGAGGAGAGCTCAATTTCTCGAAGGACGTTGATTGATGTTTGGTGCGGAAGCTCCACGGAGGCAAGATATGACGCTGTACTTTCCATCGTCTAACCTATCGTCACGTCCGTCATCACAGCAACAGCCATTCCGACCCTCGTTGCTGTGTGGACCCTTGTCCTTGTGCTCCCACCTGGTTAAACGGTTAAGTGACTCTTGCCTGTGGAATGCTTCGCTAATTTCGTGTTTCACTGGCGCCACGCGTCGCCCCGGACCACCACAGACGCTCGTCCGAGTACGATTCTACGCGCAGCAGGGATACACGAAATGCAGAATGAAGAACAGATTCAATGTTTTTGTTCACTTTAATTTCCTAATTGAAAATGGTTTTATTTTTAATTTGAAGAAATTAAAGAAAACAAGTTCTTTATTTTTTAATAAAACAGAAAAATTTAGAGGGAAGAGAAATGAAGAACATGATAAACAGATGATTTTTGAAAGAACGATTATAATTTGTATGCAAATACGTAAAAATGATTTGAGACTGACACAAAATCAATTCTACTAAGATTTAGGAAATTCGGGACTTAAAGGCTCGTTTCTAAAATGTTTCTAAAATGTGTCTAAAATTACTATCAAGGGCTAGTCACAAAAAGTGTATTTTTCACCCATTCGATTATTTTGGGATTGCTAATTCTTTAAACGTCCAAATTAGTGTCAAATATATAAGTCAAGATGCACTGACCCGTGAAAAAAAAACTGTAGCGAATGCGAATTGTAAAAGTAATGTAGAAATTGAAAAAAAAAATCGTTTTCTTGACCAATCTCAAGATGAATCCTATTTCTCACGTTGAGAACTAAGTACATTTTTTTTAATGTAATCGTTGAAACTTTTGACTATCAAAATTATGAGAGATCAGCTGCGAATACCTGCGCACTTGAAAGAGTTTTTCATTTTTTTCGCAGAGGAGAGCTCAATTTCTCGAAGGACGTTGATTGATGTTTGGTGCGGAAGCTCCACGGAGGCAAGATATGACGCTGTACTTTCCATCGTCTAACCTATCGTCACGTCCGTCATCACAGCAACAGCCATTCCGACCCTCGTTGCTGATTTTTCGTGTCTGAAGCGCTGCGACCCAAATCAAAAATTTACTCCTCTTGTACTTGGAAGTTGCAACTACGTTTTGCAACTACTTTGTGCTTTTGACTCTGTACTGTCATGGAGGTTCTACTTCATATAAAGGGACCGAGCGAAGTGGCTCAGGGCGTAACGCGCTGACTTCGCAGTCGGGAGGTCCGGGCTCGATCCCCGGGCCGGGTTTTCGTGGTTTCCCTCGGTCACAAGGCGAATCCTGGGATGGTTCAAAAAGTCCACGATCACCTCTCACCTTTCTCCATCATCCTATCCCCTCCTAATTCAATAATAATAATAATAATAATAATAATAATAATAACAACAACACTTGTATTAAGCACATGTATAACACTTGTATTAAACGAAAACCGAAAGAAAATTTTCTGCAAAGAATCAAAAGCATCCTCAACACACAACTCTACAGCAGAAACAAAGTAAAGGCGATTAATACGTATGCAATACCACTACTTACTTACTCATTTGGATTAGTTAAATGGTCAGCGGACGGAAGATCTATCAAGACTTAGCTAGTCAGAACACAACTGACAAAACACCGAATGAAACATCCAAAATCAGCAATAGAACGGGTGATTCTTCCAATACTGATGGGTGGCATGGGAATCACCGACATACCGCGACTCCATAGCAAACAAATTAACGACCTCAGATGCTACTTTCACGAGAAGCAAACCGACAATAGAATGTTTGATGTCATTTGTAAAGCCGCTGTAAAGGCAACTCCACTGCATCTATCAGAGGCAGCCACATTCACCCCCAAAGAGTACATCAATAGATCAGAAAAAGAACTGGAAGCAAAAAGAATTGCATGGCACATTTTCGAATCAATTAGACAAAGATAATATAGATAAGGATGCAACAAGCCTCTGGCTCAAAAATGCAAACCTCTTTGGCGAAACAACTGGATTCATGATGGCGATACAAGATAGAGTAATAGCCACTAGAAATTACCGGAAATACATAATCAAGGAAGCAATCTCAGATGACAAATGTCATGAAACAGCAGAAACAATACAACACATCACAGGATCCTGCCGTACACTTACAAACACAGAATATACCAAAAGAATGTAGCAAAAATCATCCATCAAAATTTAGCAGGAGGCACAGCTTCAGCATCATCCTATTATAAATATGAACCGTCGCCAGTAGTTGATAACAGCGATTTCAAACTCTATTGGGATAGAGAAATAAGGACTGACCTCACCATACCAGCCAATAGAGCCGACATCACCTTGCTAGACAAAAAGAAACAAGAAGTCCATCTGATTGACACTTGTCATTCCACTCTCCCACAATATCGACAATAGCTATAGCAACAAGATCAGCAAATACAAGGATCTAGCAGATGAAGTAAAGAAAATGTGGAAAGTCAAGAAAGTCTATATTAAACCCATTATCATTTCGGTCACAGGACTAATTCCTACAAGCACAAAGAAACACTTGGAAATCCTTCAATCAGAAAGCTATCTATCAAAAATTCAGAAATCTGTGATACTGGACACTTGCCATATTGTGAGGAAGTTCTTAGGAGACGAGATTGACTGATATCAACTCACAAAGCGCGTAAAGCCAGTGAGTGCGGTGTGGACATGTATGTGGAAATTTTGATAGTGGTACGATAGTAGATAATTTTTATGAATGTGTTATCTCTATGATATATTTAAATTTAACCTGACTTGTGTTCTTTATGTATTTATATTTAATTTGACTTGTGTTCCTAAGTGTATTTTAACTTAATTTTACGTGTGTTCTTATATGTGTTTAAATTTGATTTGACTGATGTTCTTATATGTATCTACATTTAATTTGACTTGTGTTCCTATATTATTCAAATTTGTGGAGTGGACCTGTGCTCTTATATTGCTCTTATATGTAAATTTATGTTCAAAATTTCATTTGTGTTCTGACTGTTATATAATACGTCTTGAATCCTAATTCCGATGTATTATGTAATGTCCAACATTGTTGAGAAAGCTAATAAATAATAATAATAATAATAATAATAATAATAATAATAATAATTCACAGCGGGGACAAAGTTGCTCGCGCCCGTGGTCTACCACACTTGTCGCCTGGGTTATGCTAAATGAGCAACAATGATTTGCCACCTATGCGCGCGACCTTTGTGGGCGCTCGGACCTTCTCACACTGAGAGAAAAACTGCACGTCTATACTGGTGAGGGCGTCACCGAATGGCTAACATGCCAACGGTGGCGTTGGCTGACAAACAAACAAACTTTATATCAAGGGAGGTTTTTTTTATTGATTTGATGTCGTAAAGGACACACTTATAAGAAATTAAGCATCGTCCTGAAACTCGAACATGATGAAGATTAATGTTAAGAGGTGAATATACCATCCAGTGGCAGTCACTAGGAGGAGGTGTGAGTGGATGGACCTGAACTACATAAAAAATGCCACTAGCTGATCATTTTATTGAAATAAAGAGAATCGGAATGGATTTAATAAGTTATACTATACTTTTATTTTCTGAAAATCGGAAAACAACACTCTCCAATAATCCAGTCTACATATTTTTCTAATTATTTTAAGATGTTTCCATTAATTGTATCTTACTAGTAAACGTGTCAATAATATATGTATCTATAAGATTTATAGTGAAAATGCACCAACAGATTTAAGGCGATTTTGCTTGTTCACAGAAACAACATAAACGCTATGCTTTCAAGACAATCTTGAGGAGAACATGAGAACAGTCTGAACGGGATTCGTCCTCTTGTACCTTGTAAAGTTACAGTGTAGACTTCTTCGATTCCACCCACTGGTTATCATGGGAAGAGGTAAGATGTTTGTTGATGGGATATTTTATTTTCATGTACGATGAGTTACATTAGCTCTACTGCTCAAAGAGGGTTACGGGATAAGTTGTTCATTCGTGTGATTAGAAAGATATCCCTTTCCATCTTATTTGTTGATTACTCTTAGCAGGGATACAGATGACAGAGGCCTCGTCTCAACTGTACCTTAGCAATCGTACTTCGGCCTGGAAGACCTGTTGCTTCGCCGCATCTCATGACCAGACGCAGTTCAAGTTGATGCGCCCTAGAACTTTAATGCGCTGAGATTGTAAGACTACTGAATAGTTATGTATTATTGTATAGTAGTTCCTGATTACCAAAGTCGAGCTACCTGGACGGCCAGATTGTGTAGAAGTCAGGAGCATTACTACATACTAATTTTTTGAGCCACTATTTTTCACATGAAAGCATAATTACTCAAACCGCCTCTCTCGTTTCAGGCATCTCTGCCTCGAGCGAGTTGCAACATAGAACCTGCTAGTCACATTGGGTTGGCTGCGGCGCGTGACCTGAGCTGGCAGCCAGTCGCCAATCTTCCTCCGTCTCTCTCATTCTTCTGCTCCCCCTCCGCTGCGCCCCTCTGGCGCGTCAGGCGTGTCGCCGCTGCGCCCGTACATCCCGCTCTTAAACGGCACGCGGCCGACGCCGCTCGCCAGCCTCCTTGTTTATCTGAATGGAGAAGACTGTTTACGTCGCCCTGGCGCGGCGTGACTATTTCGAATCTCCCGGCGCTGCATCCACACCCATAGGCTAATCGCAAAAGACTAGCCTATGGGCGACGGAGGTCCGTGAAGAAACGCAGGGTGACTCATGAAGAGTTTCTGATAACCACTGCTTATTGGACCTGCGCTCGTGCGTGGGCGCAATAAGGGACTCTGCGTCACGTCACGGACCTGCGTCTCGTTTTGCCACTAGCCTAAGGGCGATCCTCGCGCCTAGTGTTGCACTGCAGCCTCTTCGATTCGATACCTTTTCATCTGACAAAAAATAGGAGATTTTAGGAATACGCATTGTAAATAAAAACAACAAATAACGTTACATTACGTTTTATTGAGGGGGAGCAAAAAATGTAAGGTTTTACTAATTACTTAAATTAGAGTCAAATATAAATATAGTGAAATTATATTAAATCATGAAAAAAATCATCATCATCGCTATCAATAGTATGAACTGTGTCATCGCAATCATTATTCACGCGGGCCTCATAATTTTCAGAATGAAAAATGTGTTCGAGTGGATGAACAAAATATCTGGATGAAACTCGCAAAATGTCAAGTTCGTTTAGATCAATCGGGGAATATCAATTTTGGAGAAAATCGGCTGAACGATTTAGGTGCTAGTGATGACCACAGATGGACAGACAGATGTTTTGCCCTCAATCGGCATCAATGTCCCTCAAACCATGGATTCTGGCTACACCACATGTTAGAGGAAGTAATTTAATATTTATAGGAACAGGATTTATCCGCTTTTGCGTTACCAGGGCCCGGCAATTACAATTTTTCTGCCGAAAATCCCCCTTTTTCCGGCGCACAATAAAAAACTTTCTCTTCTTACGAAATAAGTGCGACAATGTAAAAATAGATTGATGATATCATGAAGATAATGGAGTACTAGTATATCCCCTACGAGGAAGAAGTGGGTGCGTTCTGTGCAGAATTATAAAACTAGCAAATGCGTAAATCATTAATTTCGGAAATAATCAGATAATATTTTGAAATTAAGATGTTTTCTTGTACGTATAACATTCCAGTCACTGATTTGAACGTGATGATTGCTAAAATATATTTCAGATAAAGAAGCATTCAATGAATGACAATACGTTTTTTGACAGTATGTTTTATTCCAGAAACATACTGTAGTGGTTGCAGCGCGGTGTGAGGTCCGTTCTGCGAAGCGACTACATACAGGGTCAGATCAGGTTTCAGGGGATTGTTTCGTAGGGGCAAATGAAAGGCAATGCACTTGTGTATAAATTAAATTTAATTCTTGAAATATTGATTAGTTTTACAAGTAAATAGTTAGGCAGTAAGCCGGAGGACCAACGAATGTTTGTAATTAAAGGTTTCTTCTTTCTTGAAGTTTACACTTACAGTTTGATGACAGTACAGCAAGCACCAACCCAGGTCAGACGGCTGAGTGTGTGTGTGCCGTCCGTAGAAATGGGCTGCGGATGTTACGGCTGGTAGGCTGGATGTCACCATGGGCGCGTACTTGCGTGCTGGAGCGGCCCGTACTGTTGATCGCGGCCTGCTGGCCGCGCCGATTGATTGCCGGAGCCTTGATAGGCAGAGCAAGGACAGCTGACTCGTTCGCAGGCTGTCCGACGAGTAGAGTAGTAGTTGTAGCAGCAGTAATAGTAGTTTGACGTAGAGTGACTGCGTAGAAGTAGCAGTGAGATTGACTGAAGAGTGACTGCGTAATAGTAGCAGTGAGATTGACTGAAGAGTGACTGCGTAATAGTAGCGTTTGACATAGAAGTGTGACTGCGTAGTTTCACATAGTAGTGAACAGAGCAGTAATTGTAGCAGCAGTATAGTAGTTTGACTTAGAAGTTCGACATAGCAGTGACAGAGTTTGACATGGTAGTTTCACATAGTAGAAATGACATTGAAGTGCCTGCGTAGTAGCAGCGAAATTGACCGATAGTTTCACGTAGTAGTAAGATTGACTGAAGAGTTTGACATGGTAGTGGCAGAGTTTGACTAATAGTGACGCGTGGGAGCGAAGTTGCCGTATTTATTGAAGCGTATGTTTCCGAAAGCAGAGGGGGAAGAGTCACGTGACAATTGCAGCTAGCCTATGAAGTACAGTGAGACGTAGTGTGCCACAAGAAATGCTCGCTATTCGTTGTTATGTTTTGAAGTGCGTCACGTGACTATGGGCGGCACTGGCTGTGCCCGCGATGGCTGCATCTCATTAGCAAGGTTTGGTATTTTCTCACGGGAACCGCGATGCTGGTTGAGAGAAAGGGGCGGTGAGGCGGGCGCGGTCGCGGGCGCGGCTGCCTAGCAGATGCGCTCGTAGTCGGCGAATATTAACGCCTGTATTGGGGCGGGAGGCACGTAGCGATATCTGGAATGTTTGTAAATATGTCTGGCCGCCGAAGTCTGAGAAAAGCAGGTAAAAGGCTAATGGCTTGAGGGCCGCGCGCCCGCCGGGGGAGGCCGAGCCTGCCGCCCCTTCCCCGGCTTACAGTAAGTACGCGGCGGTTCGGCGCTTGCGGCCAGAGGGCTCAACGAGAGTCGTTTTGTTGCCTGAACATCTGTGTTTCATTTCTTATGTTTTGTATCGCCTAGCTTGAGCCGTGAGAAACTTTGAAGGTGGGGCAGCCGAAGAATGTTGGCCGCGCGGGGGGAAGACAATTTGAGGCTGCACCCTGCTGGCGAGTTTCCTTGTAATTGTTCGCGAGATTGAACACATACAGTAAGTCAAATGAAGTCGTAGGCTTCCGCGGGCGGGGTCATTTGGATGATCTTGGCTGTCCAGGTGACGCCGTCGAAGACTGTGTTGCCGACGTTTCGACCATCATATCGTGATCTTCCTCAGGGCTGCATTGCCTGAGGAAGACCACGATATGATGGTCGAAACGTCGGCAACACAGCCTTCGACGCGGCGTCACCCGGACAGCCAAGATCATCCATTAGTAAGTCAACCATATTTGTTAGTAAAAAATTAAAAAAAAAGAATTTAACCTTTTGTTAGATGAGGCAATAATTCTATATATTATGCAGAACACTACTTATAAAACAATTGACACACAATTAATACCCATTTCTTAAAAAACATTTGAACTAATTAGACAACCTTGATTTTTTTAAAATTTATTTCTACCTGTTCGACATGTTTGTCTTTCAGAGGTTTAGACATTACAAACATATAACTGGCGATTTGATACAGAAACCTGTAGTCGGAATTATTAACAATTAAATTTTTGAAAAGAGGTTATGCTATTGAAAAAATGAAGTTTGTAAATAAGATAATGAATAGAAAGATAATATATTGTACATGTAGAAATTATGGTGGATGAAATATATCTTTAGGAAATTATGATAGTATACTTCGGGGAAAATGATATGTTTGACCTAAATTGAAAGTCTGTTGTAAATCATCCAAGGAGTTGAAAAATTTAAGGCTTTGTGAACGAATTAAGGAGTGGATAGCGTCAATTTTCAGTTCATTATGGAGTTGAGAGTTGAGAATATACCAGGGCGCGTGAAATATTTTTCGGATGAATTTATTTTGGAGAATTTGTAATTTGTTAATATGGGTTGTGGCAGCATTGGACCAGATGGGGCAAGCATAAGTAAGGGTAAATGAAGTCGTAGGTTTCCGCGGCCAGTTGGATGATCTTGGTTGTCCGGGTGACGCCGCGTCGAAGGCTGTGTTGCCGACGTTTCGACCATCTTATCGTGGTCTTCCTCAGGTCTGGAATGCGCATTCTGCCCTTTCTCGCAGAGAGCAGCAAGAAAGATATCTCATCATGCATGCCATTACTTGCACTGTGTAAACAACCATTGCCAATCGCACAGAGCGCTAGCGCTAGGTGCTGACAAACCCGTGTCTGGGACACCAGTATTGGTAGCGTGCAAATCACCCTTTAGTTTTTAAGCTCTCTGCTATTGCTCCTAGCTATTTTTTGAGCCTTTGCCTTCTTTCTTTTGGATTTACAGGCAGAACACCTTGGTAATTTCGTTGGGATGGTTCCTTTCTTGAGTCTCGGTCGTTCACGATGCGTTTATTGCATCAAAGGACGCTGCCTTCCTTGAGTGGCGACAACCGATTCACGACCTCAACAATCTTGTTTTTGTTATTTTTTAAAAATGCAAATATTGCGTGTAATATTGCTAGAAAACAACTATAATTTTCAAAAAATGTACAGGATTTTAATGATACAATATCACTTTGGAGAACAAATTTTATTTGGAGGAAAAACCTCAATCTTCAATTTTGTACTTATAGGATCACGCCGAATACATGCAAACTTTTGAAATTTTAAAAATTCAGTTTAAACCCTGAAAAAGAGGCCTATGCCATTTTTATAAATGTATTTTACTTTATTGTTACAAGAAATTGTTATTGAAATTATTGTTAAAAGAAAAAATTTGAAGCCGTTTTTGATAAAATTTTGAAAATGTACTGGGAGCTCAATCTAAACTACCCCCAAAAATTAACGAATGTTTTTCAGAATCTCAGAGCTTCGACTCAGGCCAGATGGGTAGGAATTTCTTTAATTTGGAAAAAATCGTGTGCATTGTTTTGGCGCTATTGTTGTTCACACATGTTGTTGACAGACGGTCAGACGCACAGGCGGACATTTTGATTTCAAATATTTTTTCGGTATCAAGGACTTACAAAACTGGGTTTCTGGCTACACCACGTGGTAGGGGATTTTTTTCTTAATTTAGCAACTGGTTTTATCCACTTTTTCGTTACCATGGCTCGGGAACGAATTTTTTTGGCGTAAATTCGCCATTTTTTCGCGCAGCATTACATCTTTCCCTACACTACGTATATTACTCCATACGTACATACGTACGTATACGGGAAAGTAAATGTGGATAAAACCGGTTGCTAAATTAATAGAAAAAATCCCCTAACACGTGATGTAGTCAGAACCTCGTTTTATGGTCCTTGATACCAGAAAACCAATTTAAAGCAAAACGTCTGTATGTCCATTTGTCTGTCCGTCCGCCCGGTGTATGTGAACAACATTAGCGCCTAAAAACCATGTGCACGATTTTTTCAAATTGAAGACGCCGCTGTCCATCTGGCATGAGTCGAAGCCCTGAGATTTTTGGGAGCACTTTACATGAAGCCCTCAGATATTTTCGAAATTTTCTCAAAAACTGCTTCAAATTTGTTCTTTAAATGTTCTTTAGTTGTTCTGTTTAGGTGTTCTTTAGTTCTGTAGTTGTTCTTTATTTGTTCTATAAATGAGATTTTTTCGTCGAATAAATTCGGCAAATTTATTCTTAAAACTTTTGGTAGGTATAGTGCCTAATGTACTGTATGAGATGACAAACGCCAAATTGCTCTATTCATTTGTTTTTTCAAAAATTGCAAAAATGTAATGTTTTTTACTTGTCTCCGTTAATATTCGTTAATATCCGTATAAATCGTTAATATTTACATTAACTCTGATTTGTTGACATTATTATACAGGGTGGAACAGCTAAGTGTTAACACCCCTTGCATCTCCTCAACCGCGCAAGATACGAAGATGCCGATTGGACAGTCGATTGATTGAACAGGGGCTACTTGATTACAACACACTTCGTCTTTGCGCTATTTTTTACTATGAAGATATAAGGTCAACTTTGTTTTTTTGAAAGATCTCTCACATCTTTAACATGCTTATTACCAACGATTTGTAAACATTATTATATTTGTCAGTGCTTCAGTTTGTAAGTGCTTCAAATGACTTCAAATTTAGTTTTTTGATATCTCAAAAAAGATCTGTGAAAAAGAGCTCCAAATCTCGTATTTTTAGCAGCGCTTAAACGATATTTTATTAAAAACGTCACCAAATTTTCAGTGAAAATTGCCATTTTGGACGAAGTTTTTTTGTTCTATAATATTTTAAAATTAAAATTTCCGTTCTACCATTAGGAAACCGAAAAATTAAGAAAATGTAAAAAAAATGTACTTTTGGGTGGCGATAGATGGCAGCTGGCAAGAGTTTGTGGTGATTCGGAATAGCTAGCGCAAACTCAACGAAATAAAAAACGACTACGGGAAAGTTGGTGCCATTCTGTAACACCACTAGTTTTGCTTTTCATGCTTTCTGACATGTTTTCTTATGTTATATGTAAATATTGTTTTGGAAATGTCGAGTGATGGACTGAACGGTACATGTCAATCGCATAGTAAGTCGCTCTAACAGTTTGTTAAACGGACGAACACACGAACGAATGTTCGTATGTACACACCTTTGATACACAGACACACCTGTTTCATTTTTCGTCAAACCACACCATGTTCAGTCCATAATCGAGACACTCGGCCGGTCGGACACAGTCTATTGGACACTCAGTCGAACACGCGGTCGGTTTGTCGAACACGTGCTCGGTCCGTCGGACGCATTCAGTCGGTGGGACATTCAGTCGTCCGGACACTCAGTCACACAGTCAGTCGTATAGTAAGTAGGACGGCCTGTCAATAGGATATTCTGGCAGTCTGACAGTCTGACAGTATGACAGTCTGACAGTATGACAGTCTGACAGTCGGGTGGTCGGTCGGACAGTAAGTCAGTTGGTCGGTCGGACAGTAAGTCAGTTGGTCGGTCGGACAGTAAGTCAGTTGGTCGGTCGGACAGTAAGTCAGTTGGTCGGTCGGACAGTAAGTCAGTTGGTCGGTCGGACAGTAAGTCAGTTGGTCGGTCGGACAGTAAGTCAGTTGGTCGGTCGGACAGTAAGTCAGTTGGTCGGTCGGACAGTAAGTCAGTTGGTCGGTCGGACAGTAAGTCAGTTGGTCGGTCGGACAGTAAGTCAGTTGGTCGGTCGGACAGTAAGTCAGTTGGTCGGTCGGACAGTAAGTCAGTTGGTCGGTAAGCTAGGCAGGCAGGCAGAATGCGAGGTAGGCAGACAGACAGGCAGACAGACAGACAGGCAGACAGACAGGCAGACAGACTGGCAGAAAGACTGGCAGAAAGACTGGCAGACAGACTGGCAGACAGACTGACAGAAAGACTGGCAGAAAGACTGGCAGACAGACTGGCAGACAGACTGGCAGACAGACTGATAGGCAGACTGACAGGCAGACTGACAGGCAGACAGGCAGACACACAGACAGGCAGACAGGCCGACATGCAGGCAGACAGGCAGGCAGACAGGCAGGCAGACAGGCAGGCAGACAGGCAGGCAGACAGGCAGGCAGACAGGCAGGTAGGCAGGCAGGCAGGTGGCCGGGCCGACGGGCAGACGAGCGGACTGGCGGTCGGGTCGGGCGTACGGGCACGCAGGCGGGCAGACCGGCTGGCCTATGCGCCGGGGACGAGCCTCTCGCTGCGCAGGCCTTGGGGGAGCGACGTAACAAACGTCAAAATTCGCCACGCGGCCCGGCCCGAAATAGAGCGCGCCACCCGAATTAGCGCGGCCACTGACTGCCGCCGCAAGGCCTGCGGGCCGCTTGCGTCCGCCCCGAGGCCGTGAGTCGCTGTTGCAGCTGCACCACTCATTGTTCAACGCACGAAAGCTTCAAACGCTAAACGAGGAAGCATTTTGAGTGCAAATTGCGAGATAGTTGTTCACACTTTGCGATATTTGCGGTTCTGCATTCCGCAAATTTGTTATTATATATTTTTTAAATTTATTACTACTTGCTTGGCCTTGGTGCCTTGCAAGGTTGATGATACTTGAGTACCTAATTTTAGGGATAGTCATTCTCTAGGCCTGGCACGTTAAAGCGCGCCCGCCCGAGCTACTTGCCCGCCTGGGAAGCCCGCCGCTCCTACGGGCGCGGGCTACTTCCACTGACCTCGAACTCATTTCCCTTAAAACCCCAAAAGGGATGTATTTTCGCAAGCCGACGTGGCGCGAGGCGGTGAATAGTGGCTTTGTACGAAAATATATTTGCCAGATTTTTTCTATCAAATAACCGGGAATTGTATTATGCTTATTTTCTTCTCTTCTTATTACTATTTGTTGTTTACTTTCTTAGTAAATTCTCCCATATATAACAATCTTTGCCAAGTGACAGGCATACGTTTGAATGGCAATTCTTTGCTTGTTTTCATTTTGTTTTGTGTTATTAAATCTATCATTGTATTTAGCAATAACATAAGGTAAAAAGTCTCTATAAGTTAACAATTATCGCTTACGGACGGATAGATCTTTTAACAATGTCTTTTAAACCTTCCAACCCGAAGATAGAATGTTCATGCCTTTATATTGCTCTTAAGAAATCAGGATCATAAAATCAAGATCTTTTCGATTCAATTTTTTTAAAAATTTGACTCTCAATAGAGAATTTGAAATCGAACCGGTGTATAATATTTTAATGGATCATTTCTTTTCTTTAAAGAGAAATGGGGAATTAGTATAGCTAAATTGGTGACAATAACTGTCAAATAACTTCATCCAACTGTGATGGGCCAGGTATCCAGTGACGTACCGCCTCTTCCCAGGATTTGTACAACCCTACTTGTAAATCTCGCATATTTCTCTCAGGGTTGTAATAGTTGTAGCCATTTCACGTCAAATCGCACAACAGTATGACACTGTTTTTACGATATTTTTTCCTGAATCTGGACATAAAAAAGCATGTTTTTTAATTTGCCTGAATTTTATTTGTGTGGGTATTTTAAATTTTAAAATTTACGCTTACTTCAGAAAATTGTTGCTTTCAATGTATTTAATATAAAAATTCATGGTTTGTTTTATTTAATACTTTGAAATGTGTATTTTACTCCTCTGTAAACAAATTTTTCAAAAAAAACTTCAGTTAAAAAATTGTAATTATTTCAGAAAAAATAAAATTTATATATGAACTATATCAGAAAACACTTTAAAAAGGATGGGCGCATTTCTTGTTCAATTTTCTATAAAATACAAGAAAAAAAGTGGGCACTTCACACGTAATATTCTAAAAATTCTATTGTAAGAGTGAGGGCGTTCCCTGCCTTCATTGACGAATTTTCCGTCAGCCTTTGATCCGTACTGAAGAACTGTAAAAATAATCACAGACTGCCTGATTACGTTTTCAATAAATACTAGTATCTCTCATATTCACTCTTCCCCCAGAAGCGATGGATGAGAGCGAAACGAATTCAACTACTGAGTTTCCTCGTGTCATCTAAACGAATTTTACTGCTGGATCTCTTTGTGTCCTAAGGAAGAGGCGCCCTCCTGACCTTGCTCGTAAAATACGAGTACAACAAACCACTTATTAAAGGACATGAGTAAACTTTTCTGAACATCAGTCGAATTACGCATCTTACAAAGTGAAGAGTGTTAGAATTTGAACTGTGAATCGTGTGTATACTGTACAACATAATTGGTTGTTACCATGCGAGATGTGACATATGTGTCAATCCATTAAATACTTCTGATCAGGATTTTAAGAAGAGAAAATCTCTAAGACGCGTTAACCACGATTTACTAGTGAAACTTGACTTGGAAGAGCCACTAGGCTTGTAAATTTGTGATTCATGTCGGAAAATTATTTACTTCTTCCATGGATCAAGTGCAAATACAAAAATAAATAAAATATTAATATTTACCTCCAAGAAGATTTGGACACTGTGCAGAATAATAGCTTTTTGCAACGTTACATGATAAAAGACAATGCGATGGCATTGGAGGAACTGTTAAGAGATTTGCCACTCGAGTCAACCTACAATCTAGTCAAGATCCAATGACAATGTCGAAGAAACTATTTCATTGAATTGAAAGATTACGTTGCGACATTTGCGGTTTCGTATTACGTAGTTTGAATACTTTAAATACCTCTGGTCCAATGTGTACACTTGCTTGACGTTCAGAATCGTTCTTTCAGAACACTTCATGTTCAGGGTTTCTATTGGACGTAATAAGTAATACCGTCTCGGGACGAATTTGGATTCTTTGGAACAATTTAAGTGTTGTCCTTTGTTTCTAGACAGCGTTAATCTATGTTCCATGTAATGATTAACGACAAAGACCTGCCTTCAATTCTCTAGAGATGCCTATTCAACTCACTTCTATCTCACACGTTCCCATGAAAATCCACAATACCCGTTCTAATATATTCTGAATAAGAGAAGTTGTAAACACACTCATAACAGACAAGTAAGGAAAATTAGTTTTGAAAAAAGATTATTAAATAGTTAACAAAGTCTCAAGTCGGTTGAAAATCTAGTGAGATTTTCTGCAAAGCTCCGAGGACTTTCAACCGTGGCCGGTTATAATTTTGCTTTACTTTTGCAAACTCAACAATCCTCACTTAGCGTTTCCTCTTCATTACAATTGTTTTACGAGTAGATTCGTCGAAAATATGTGAATTTGCAGGAAATTAAAATGGAAATGGTGGACATATTGAGCATATGCTGCATTGAAACAATTCGCCACAGAGTGTTTTTCAATGTACGAGTACTATATGTTCGTATGTTTATATTAACAATAATTTTTTTATTGAATAACAAAATGGAGACCCATTTGTGCCCCATCTGTACGTTAATATTATAGAATAAAGGGCAGAAAATTCTTCCTGCTAGTCGAATTAAGAAGCAGAGATATTTGAGGCGGAAACCAAAACTTTGTTTTGTAATCTCCATTTGCCTGGTCGATTTTTTCGGAAAAGCGGATGTATCTCCCAAAATGCATATGCCATGAGCCTAGGGAACGCACGCTGGTGAGCAGTGAACACCCGGCCGTCTTGGAGATATTATCTACACAACTTCGAGTGTACGTCCGGTATTTCGACAGAAATTTGGGGTGATTGATAGTAAATATCGTACAAGGAGAAGTGGGTCAAAGGGGCTCAACTGATTGCAGTGCCTCAGACCAGGAGGTCCTACGTTTGAGTCCCAACGGTGTCTGGAGGAGAAGTCTAGCGCCCGGCTGCTCTCATCTGTCATTTTCTCTGGCTTTTCGATCAATGCCAGGCGAATGTCGGAACAGTACCGTAACAAACGGGATACGAAATTTCCTTCCCCTTCCTTGTAGTATCCTCACCCCTTATACTTAAACGCACTACACTACCACAGATGCCGGGAGACCGGTCTGGAGCTTAGTGCTTATCTCTGCTGGGGCGATGCCCCTTTGGTGGGAGATACCTGGTCGGGAGTCGAAACCTAGAACCTCCCTGTCAGATCAAAACATTGGAAAATAGGACTTAAATGGACTTAAATAGGACTTAATATTATTCTGTTGATTTTCTATTTCACTTCGTTATGAAGATTTCAACACAGCAACGGCATTCTTTTGCAGGTATGCGGCCTCTGACCTTCCAGAAGACCTTAACAGTATCAGTTCCTGCTGTCGAGCGCAGGAACTCGCCTTCTTTTGTTGGTTTTTGCGAGCGAGCGCGCTTCCCAGCCGTCATCTGGAGGTGGCGCACAGGAAGAACATGGCGTCCGGCGGAAGTGCTCGCTCCGCTTCGCTGGCGCTGCTTCGCTAGCGAGAGTCGCAGGGCCCCGTGGTGGCGTCACATGACTCGTACGCCGACTCGTTGCTCCTGGAGAGGTGCCGGCGTTGTCAAAATACGCTTGCACAGTTTCAGCAGTGACGAGCTTCAGTGAGAGGCACGTTCTCACTTTGTGTCAGCCACTGATATTTCCGCACAGGTCTTGCGGCGGCGTGGGAGTCAAATAATGTCTCGCAGATGAGAGCTCTATGTACAATAGCATACTAATTAAAGTATTTTACACGTATGTATAAGCTCTTAGGTTCGTTTGCGGTACCTCCCCCTCCCCTTACCAATCCGCTCACTGCTCCCCGAACCCTTGGCTACTCAAGGTCATCCACCCCGGCGCTTTACTGCGCAGGAAACTGGTCAAAATCATTTTTGTAACAAAGAAAGTAGTAAATGGTGTAGTTATTTTAGAAGTGGACTCTAAATTCGAATATGAAATCTGTTTTTGCCTATCGAGCTCAGTTTTGTGACACGCTACTCCCTACATACAGAAATGCTTGGAAACGCTGAATATTGGTTATTTTGCTGTAGTTTCATTTAATTATTCTGCAGATGTAATTGTTCAGGAACAATCAAAATGAGTACAAGGAATTTCTATACAAGACACTGAATTAAGAAAATTTACCTTTAGGAAATGAAAGATTTTGCAATTGTTGGTAAGTCATGATCTAACAAAAAGAATCCCGTTTTGTTTCCTGTATATTGCGTCCCAACATTGACAGATCTGATAGCGCGGAAAGTGTTCTGGATGTGACAGCTTGTTGTTGTAAGTTCGTGAAGGGTTATGCTTTGTATTAGTCCAGAAGAAGACATGATTCGTAACTATGTAAATAGCCCTAATTCATTTTGTTATAAATGTGGAAACTTAACACTGAAATTGAACTAGTGGTGCTACAGAATCGCACAGATTGCCTGGAATAGCTATTCGGATAGATATACTCTAGCGAGCAGCCGTCTATCGCCACCCAAGGTATATTTTTTGAAATTTTCTCAATTTTTCGGTTTCTTCCTAATAGAACCTATACTCAAAAATTACTCAAAGAATATTATATGAGAATAAAACCTCGTCCTACCAGGCAATTTTCATTGCAAAATCATATTAAAGAGTGCAATTAGTACTATACGTTCGAGAAGTTTGAAGAAAAAAACGGGCACTATTTTTGAGAAAATGGCGTTTGAACGTTTCTGAAAATGCGGAATTTTGAGCTAGTTTTCGCAGAAAACGGTTGAGTTTTCGAGAAATTGTATTTAAAACACATGTACTCATGAATATAATAATGTAAACAAATCGCCACTAATGTAAATATTAACGACGAAAGGAACAAGTAAAAAAATTACACTTTTGTTAATTTTGAAAAAACAAAAGAATAGAGCAAAAAGGCGTTTATGACATCTCATTGAGTACATTTAGTACTATCCTTGCCAAAAATTTAAAGATAATAGTGGTGCTACAGAATGGCACAGACTTTCCCGTATTAGTTTTCTATTTACATTAACAGTAAAAGCTTCTCCTAAATGGCAATTTTCATTGAAAACTTTGGAACTTTATTTAAGAAAATGGTGTACAAGCGCCACTGTAAATGCGAAAATTGTAGCTCTTTTTTACAGGAATCTTTTGTAATTTCGAGACACTTCATTTGAAGTCATTTAAAGCACATTAACTCACAAATACAGTAGTGTTTACAAATTGATGGAAATGTGCATATTAACGGTGTGAGAAATCTGTCAAAAAATTAAATTTGTGTAATTTTGAAAAAACAAAAATATACCCCAAAATGAATTTACGTCATATTAAAGAGTGCAATTAGCACTATCCGCTCTAAAAGTGTTGAAGAAAAATTTGGGGTCATTATTGAGAAAATGACGTTTGAGTGTTTCCAAAAATGCGGAATTTTGAGCTAGTTTTCACAGAAAACGGTTGAGTTTTCAAGAAACGTTATATGACAATATTTAAAGCGAATGTACTAATAAATATTATCATGTGATAAAATGGCCGCTAATCTAAATATTAACGACGTGATATACAAGTAAAAAAAATACATTCTTGTAATTTTTGAAAAAAACAAAAGAATATGGTGTTTATGTCATCTCATAGAACATATTAGGCACCATCCTTACCAAAACCTTACAGAAAAAAGTTGGAGCCGTTTTAGAGAAAATCTTGTTATTGTAATTTTGTAAAATTGCACATAATGCTATTGGCGAAAACTAGTGACAAAAATAACCTGTAATCAAAAAATTTACCGCGGACCAGTTAGTTTCAATTACCCGGGTTCGAATCCCAGAAATGTACCTCTTAGGAAACCTCTTTCAAGGAAAAGACACCATTAGCCTTAACAGTTCATACGCTATGCCATAATTTGCCATAAAGCAATCCTCAATATAATCTGTAGTAAAAATATTTGCCATATATATATTTGCTATATATATAATCTGTAGTAAAAACAAGTGCGTACCAATTACCCGGGTTCCAATACCCGAAAAAAAAGTCATCGAAAGTCCTTTTCAAGGAAAAGAACACGTGCCTCCGAAATGATTAGCCTTAACAATTCATACCTGACGCCAAAATTTAACGTAAACATGTGATAAATATAATCTGTAATAAAAAGCTTTGCTGCGGACCGGTTAGTTTCAATTACCCGGGTTCGAATTCCGGAAATGTTCCACTTGGGAAGCTTCCTTCAAGGAAATGCCAACACGTCTCCTAAACCATTAGCCTAAACAATACATAATATGCGCGGAAATTAGCTGTAAGCAAGTGGCAAATATAATCTGTAATAAAAAGTTTGCAGGGGACAGGTTAGTTTCAATTTCCCGGGATTCGAATTCCACAAATGTACAACTTAGGAAGAATATTTGAAGGATATGGCGCCATGTCTCCTAAACCATTAGCCTAAACAATACATACTGTACGCCGAAATTAGCTGTGCGTTAGAGAAAAATATAATCTGTAATAAAAATTATATTTGTATACTATAAAATATATTAATAATAAATATATATAACATATTTATTTTTGTATAAAAATTATATTACATTTGGCCCTTGCTTACAGCTAATTTAATGCACAGTATGAATTGTCACGGCCAATAGTTTAGGAGACAAGACAGGCGCCTTGTCCTTGAAAGGAGCCTGCCATGGGGTTATTTCTGGAATTTAAACCCGGGTAATTGAAACTAACCGGTCCGCGTCAATTTTTTTTATTACAGGTTATGTTTGTCACTATTTTTCGGCAAATGTTGAAATGTTGGCTTAGAGTATTAGTTCTAATGGGTGATTTCGTACGGGGGATGTCATTTTATTTCTTCGACAGCGCTCGCATGTGGAACTTAGCTTCAATTTTTTCTTTATTTTTTAATATTGTTTGAAAGAATATATCAATATTAATAATTTGGAAATGGATATATCAATATGATTTCTTGACTAATTGTTTAGAAATAAAAAGCGGCAAATTTGGAATCAGTTTGGTGTGTGTACTTGCATTATCAGCAGATTTATTAGCCGGGTTTCACAGAAAACCGTTGAGTTCTCGAGAAACTGTATATGACGTTATTTAAAGCACTTGTATTCATAAATGTAATAATGTGGACAAATAGCCGGTAATGTATATATTAACAACGTGAGAATTTAATGTTTTTGAATGATTTCTCACTTCATTAATATGCACGTTTTCTACAATTTGTAAAAATTTTTAGATTTGTGAGTTAATATGTTTTAAATGACTTAAAATAAAATTTTTCGAAAATACAAAAAAATCCTGTGAAAATGAGCTTCAATTTTCGCATTTACAGTATTGCTTAAACGACATTCTCTTAAAAACAGCTCCAAATTCTTCAAACCCATTTTGCCATTTAGGGCGAGGTTTTACTGTTCTTTAATATTCGGAAAATAATATTTCTGTTCTACTATTAAGAAACCAAAAAATTAAGAAAATTTGAAAAATAGTAATTTGATCGGCGATAGATATCAGCTGGCTTTCTGTAAAAATTAAGAAAATGTCAAAAAAATGTAGTGAAGGTGGCTATAGATGGCAGCTGGCAAGATTATGTGTCCGAATAGCTAGCAGAGACCAAAGGAAATAGAAAGCTAATACGGGAAAGTCTGTGCCATTCTGCAGCACCTCTAATTTCCTTTATTTTTTAATATTTTTGAGAGGATGTGATTCCTTGACTAATCGTATAGAAATAAAAAGCGGCAAATTTGGAGACCAGTTTGGTGTGTGTACTTATATCATTAGCTGATTTAGAGGTGAGGTCCTGCTAACTTCCATTGAAAGTAGGCATGAACACCGATTTTTTGGGGAAAATGTCCCGCGGCAAATTTTTTGTTTTCACATCTTAAAAATAGCAAAAAAGCGGCTAATTAGCAGCGTTTTTTGCTATTTTAACGTGGGAAAACGTTCTAGAAGTTAGCATGGCCATTTCATTCCATTACAAAACTGTATAGCTCATAATTATGAGCTATACAGTTTTGTGATAGGATAAAATGGTCATGCTAACTTCTAGAACATTTTCCAGAGCCCCATGCGCCGCTCGGGGTCATAAATGAAGGTATTGAATGCTGAATCTGCTCTGACAATAAACTCAGAAAAGTATTGAACAGCAAAAGTTTCATTTAAATTGAAATAAGCAATACTAAATTATCTTGATCTCTACCACATACTTCGAAATTTGTATTGCTGGTTGGATTAATTAATGTCCTTGGATTAATGATTGTCTACTTGCTGCAATAAATCTTGTTGATATATCTTCTATGTTGGAAAGGTCGAGAAAATTGTACTATGAGTTGGTTACATTAACATGCTTCAATTATTTGTGTCTCTTCCTGATTCTTTTCAGTCTTTGAAGGGAATTAAAGCTCCGATCATATCAGCGCCATTACACGCCGACCTCGAAATCATGCTGATGGGTAGATCTACAGAAGTTAATATTTACTTTATGTAATAATAAAAAACGAAATTTGAATAAAACTATTTGATGTACTTATTTTTTGGGGGATGGGGGACATGTCCCGTCCTCCTTGCCAGCGACGATCGTGAGCAGTATTAATCTTCCACACAACAGTTCTCTCTTCTAGAATCCATTTTCAAAACTTTCTTAGAATGGTGGGAAAATGCCATAACATTTTTATTTCATTATAAAGTACGAAAAATTAACATAATTAAATATATTCTTAAAATAATATATCTGAATTATTGTCCTAATAAATATACAACCGAAAAAAAATTGTTTGATCGTAATATTTCGTCTTTCGACTAGAAGTTCTAACATAGATATCACCGTCAATGTGAAATGAAAGCAACTTATCCCAACACCACAGGCACCCTTTACAATTAATATTAATGATTAAAAATAAATCCAGCCAAAATATTTAATTTACTTTGATTTCATTTTAGGATTTTACTTATGGCACATTTTTTTAATGTTTTTTTCACTTATTGTTCAGCAGTCATTAACTGGGATTGCGCCAAAAGGCAACGAACTTTAAGAAAAGAGACAAACATCATTTGGGCGCGCGTGTCGCCAAAGCGGCGCTCTTCCTCTTCTTCAGAAGCGCTTCTTCGTCTCTGCTATTTGTAAACATTTCTCTAGAAACCCACCTCACTTTCGTCTACTTGCAGTGGCTCAGCCAGAGTTGTCTATTTTTTCATTGGCGGGGAAATACCCTGTCCTCTTTCTTGGAAATATTATTTGCGAGTTTCCGATGAACACGTACTTACGGATTAACAAGTACGGTTCGCATTACACGAACATGTCTGCCGATCTCAGATTACAGAGATCTCAAAACATGAACTTTCCTCGAAAACTTATGAGTCATTATGTCCTTTTTATTTTTATTTTGTTGGAAAAACTTATTTTAAAGCATTTACTTTATACTTTCCTTTATACGAAGTGTAGGGAAGTTATGTAATGCTGAGGATAATCGATTTCGATATTTCAATGGAAATACACGTTTTGGGGTCCCCTGATAACGTAAGCATGGTTCTTTTCAAAATCTCCGTCCGTCCGTCAAGTACGATTTCTTCCAAAATGAATATTCCGCAGCCTATCTGGTTCCACTCGAGGCGCCTCGATTTTGAAAAACATTCTTCAAAATTTGTGGGTACTTTACATAAAGTCCCATGGACATTTTCAAAATTTTCTCAAAAACTCCTCGAAATTTTTTATTTAAATTTCTTAAAAGAATATAGTAAAAAACATATTAAGGTGGCATAGATACGATTTTCGCGGTTAACTCGATAGATACGATTTTCCTTCAAATAAAATTTGTTCTCCATTATTATTTCTTTCATTAAAGTCATGTACATTTTTTTGAAAATTTTAGTATTTTTCGCGCAATATGTGCAATTTTTTAAAAAATTTCTCGAAAGCAGCTCCAAACTTTTCCTTTAAAACGTTTGGTAAGGATAGTGACTAATGTACTCTATGAGATGACAAACACCAAACTGCTGTATTCTTTTGTTTTTTCAAAAGTTACAAAAATATATTTTTTTGAGTTGACTCTCACGTCGTTAATATTTACATTGACGGCGATTTGTTCACATTATTACATTTATGAGTACATGTGCTTTAAATAATGTCATAAAATTTCTCGAAAACTCAACCTTCTACGAAAACTAGCTCAAAATTCCGCATTTTCAGAAACGCTCAAACGCTATTTTCTAATAAACGGCTTCAAATTTTTTCTCCACATTTTTCGAACCGATAGTAGAAATTGCACTCTTTAATATGATGTGAAGTTCCTTTTGGGGTATTTTTTGCTTTTTCGAAAATTACACAAATGTAATTATGGTGAAAGATCTCTTACATTTTTAATATGCACATTACCAACAATTTGTAAACACTATTGTATTTGTGAGTAAATGTGCTTGAAACGACTTCAAATGAAGTGTTTCGAAAACTCAAAAATTTTTTATGAAAAAGAGCTCCAAGTTTCGCATTTATAGTAGCGCTTAAATGCCATTTTCTTAAAAACGTCTAAAAATGTTTCCAAGGAAATTGCTATTTAGGACGAGGTGTTACTGTTCTTTAATATTCTAAAATTAATATTTCCGTTCTACCACTAGGAAACCGAAAAATGAAGAAAATGCCAAAAAATGTAGTTTGGGCGACGATAGATGGCAGCTGGCACGAGTAAGTGGTAATTCCGAATAGCTATCCCAGACCCACGGCAATAGAAAACTAATACGGGAAAGTCTGTGCCATTCTGTAGCACTAGTTATTCATTATATACATTTATTTCTATTGGGAAAATACAGCCCCAAAAAATTAAAATAATATTTTGTTGTGGTTCCCTTTTCATAATTTTCGATGTAGATAAAGTAACATAGGTTATGTACTGGTAACAAGAAAAGTAGTTAAGAAAATTTGAGATACCAAGAATTTGGGTTTCGAATACAAATTACTGAACTTTCTCTGTACTTTATCCACACTTATATTTTACTTGAATGCTACAAGTTATTGTTATTTAAACTTTGCACAACACAAATTTAATGTTTCAGTTCATGCATTTGTATAACAATTTTTATTCACTGAAGAATAGTGAGCGGTAAACAAATTCGCACTTTATTGGCCTTAGCATCTTTCAACTAATCTCCTCAAACGTTCCTTCTTCAGTCTTTTACGACATGAATGCACTCGAAGTCGCGAGGGCCGTAAAGCACATTTCAAAAACTTTCAATGTACTCATACGTGTCTCTAAAGAAGAGTTTTGCCTTCAGAATAAACACTTTTGCAGATGAATTTGAGCATCTGGAACGACCACCGTCAATGCAAATCACAATGCTGTTCGCTGATGTTGCTTAGTGCACTTGATGCACCTCGACTATTATTGCAATTCCAGCATGCTTCCAATTGTCATAAACTCTGTCTCATTGAATCACCGTATTACTCTCATTTTTTCCTCTCAGTAATTCATCTAAGCTTTTTGATGTTTCTAAAAGAGGGCTGAGCGAATATTATTTGGAATTTTGAATGTTCCGTATTGGGGAATGCGCACATTGTACGAAATATTTCATTTATACTATGTTTACAAACATATTTTTAATTGGTTTTTAAATTCCTTATTTAAATTTTGCTATTTTTAATTAAATTAATTTTTTGTTATTGTAATTAAATTTATGTTATACATTTTTGTTATAAATTTATATGTTATATTAATATGTTAAGTAAATTAAATTAAAATGCGAATTTTAATTCGTATTTTATTTTTTGTCGTTTCGTAAACAAAGATATTATTCGAATACTTAATTTATGCCACTTGTTAAGATGTCCGTTTGCAAACAGTTTCCGTGCGTAGCTATTGGGCCATAGCCATTGGGCCCTAGTACTACTGCTGAAACCTACTCCACTTCTAGGAAATGCTAGAGAGGGCTCCTGCTGCGGGTAGGGTGCACGCAGGTGCCAGGGTAATATTATCCAGCGGGACACGTGTATTTCGGGTGGCGACCTCGCAGTGCACGAGCGCTCTTCCAGACGTTCTGGGAACTGCATACGAGCAGTCAGGCACCCGACAGACTGGCCACGAAGATGAATTAGAAGAAGGAAATCACACTTGGAAATACTTATTAACGGCACCGGGCTTGAAAAAAGCCATTAACAGATGCGGTTGAAGATTGTAAACCGAAGGGATAGCAGAGATTTTTAACCAAGCAAGTCAGCGTGTCGTTCAATACTTTTTGTATAGTATTGTTAAAAACAAAATGAAGAAGAAATGAGACTTCTTGAGATAAATGTAATAATAATCCAATATTGCATTAGGTTTTTAACGGACGATGAACTGTTAAATCCATAAAGACGCCAACTGATTACAGGGGCTCTTCTTTCCTGTTTCGGCACACTACGTAAGTCACGTTAAGTGTTAAACAATGGATGAAAACCGAGTTAAATCAAAAGGAAATTCCTGGATCATTCATTATTCAACATTTATTTGTGTTCATGTCAGAAACGGATCCGCGTTTGCTGGGAAAGTGTCATGTAACACATTTGTATAAATACTTTTTTTAATGGATGAATGTTAAAAGTGAAAGAGGAATCTGTGAAAAATACCTTTGGTAGGTAATATGGAATCATTTTCATTTATAAATTCAATTTTTGATTTTATTTTAGTCTCAAGCTTTTTAATTTCGCAATTTATCTATTCAATAAAAAATATTTGCCGACTACAACCTACAGTTGCACAGTGTTTGCGCACTGGAAATAGCTCCAAGAATTAAAATGTTTACGTTGTATTGGTAGGTCTAGGTATGCTATGGGAAGAATAAGCAAGATAATATGAATACAAATTTTAAAAACACTAAATAAAAACTAGTGGTGCTATAATAGCACTTACTTCCCCGTATTATTGCAAACAGCTACATAGGATAGAAATATTGCACTTTCTGCACTACTAACATTTTAGCTATTTTTTGAAAACGTCTAATTCAACCAAGAAGCGAACAACTCAGTTTCCATCGCAGTGTTGTCAAAACTATGTGAATTCCACAACTGTATAAAAATATAAAACAAAAGTTTTGGAAACTTGTATTGGAAAAAGAAACCTGATACCATACAGCTACATCAAGTCACAACAATCACTCGTAATTCACAGAAATTGGCGACAGCAGAACGGAATTCATTTGTTGTATTCCCTGCATTGTCGATACTCCTTAATGAACTAGCAATTTTTATTTCAAATATTTGAAAATAAATAATTTCTTTAAATATTAATGTGTAAATGTATAACAAAAGGTCGAATATAGAAACGAACAAATAAATAATACACAAAATTGCAAATTGGAATTTACGACGCACGCAGCTGTCTGAAGCGCAGTAAATTTGCAGCGGGCTATTATGTTTGTCACGAAATTATAGAAAAACTATTAAGCGCAACTAAAAATGCGAAATTTGAAGCTCTTTTTCACAGAAACTGTGAGTTTTCAAAAAACTTCAATTGAAGTCGTTTGAAGCACTTACACTCACAAACACAACAGTGTTTACAAATTGCAGGTAATGTGCATATTAAAGATCTGAGAGATCTTTAAAAACATTACATTTGTGTAATTTTTCAAAAAACAAAAAAAACTCTAAATAAACTTGACGTCATATTAAAGAGTGCAATTAGCACTATCCGTACCAAAATTTTGAAGAAAACATTTGGAGCCATTTATGAGAAAACAGTGTGTGCGCGTTTCTGAAAATGCGGACTTTCAGCTAGTTTTCACAGAAAACTTTTGAGTTTTCGAGAAACTTTACTTGACATTATTTAAAGCACATGTACTCAATATATTAATGTCAACAAATTTCCGCTGATGTAAATATTAACCACGTGTGAGGCATGTCAAAAAAATTACATTTTTGCAATTTTTGAAAAAACAAAAGAATAGAGCAAAATGAAGTTTATGTCATCTAATAAAGTACATTTGTCACTATCCCTATGGAAAGTTTAAAGAAAAAATTTGGAGCCATTTTCGAGAAAATCTTGTTTTTGTATTTTTTTAATTGCCCATATTACACGCAATTTTGCGCGAAAACTACTAAAATTTTCAAAAAAATGTACATTATTGTTGTTGTTGAGAGAATTTTGAAAGTGTCCGAGGGGCTTCATGTTCAGTACCCCCCAATATTCAAATATCGATTTCAAATTCAAGGGACCACGAGATCAGCCAGATTGATCGGGGAGTATCAGTTTTGGAGAAAATCGGCTGAGCGGTTTAATCTCTAGCGTTGTTCACAGACAGACAGACGGATCGTCGTCTGGCTTTCAATTGGCTTTTAGGTATCAAGGACCCACAAAACTGGGATTCTGGCTGCACCACGTGTTGGGAGTTTTTTTTTTTTTGTGTTAATTTAGCAACTGGATTTCTCCACTTTCTCGTTACCAGGGCCCTGTAATAAGATGAACTTAATACTGTTTTAATCTCTGAAAGAATTAAATAAATGCATATAAATAAAAAAATATATAAAAATAGGTAGGCCTTTGACAGAATTGGAAACTAATTCTTTGTGTGGAATGTTTGAAATCTCCGGAAGATCACAGTTTGTGCCACTTTAAATGCATTGTGAAGATGGGAATTCGACGAGAAATTATCTTTATATATATATATAAAGTGTCACAGTTTTAGTTACCATACTCCTCCGAAACGGCTTGACAGATTTTGATGAAATTTTATATGTATATTCAGTAGGTATGAGAATAGGTTGTTATCTATTTTTTATGCCCCATAGTGATAAGGGTGGTTCACCCCAATTTTTTTTAATTTTTCAGGCAAAGCTTTTTAAGCAACCCGCTACACATGGTATGTATTTCACACAGAGGTGTATTTCACACACGGTATGTATTTCACTCACGGCGATTCTCTATATTACGCACCTCCTCAGCGACGTGCAGAATCTGCTACTAAATGTGAATAACACGGAAAGAGAGAGAGAGAGAGAGAGAGAGAGAGAGAGAGAGAGAGACGGAGACAGAGAGGGAGACGGAGAAAGAGAGAGGAGAGACGGGGAAAGAGAGAGGCGGAGAAAGAGAGAGGAGAGACGGAGAAAGAGAGGGAGACGGAGAAAGAGAGAGAGAGACGGGGAAAGAGAGAGGGAAGGAGAAAGACAGATATAGGGGCAGAACAACGTCTGCCGGGGTCAGCTAGAAAAAGTTTTGTCTCCGCGAAACATTGTTGCGTTAGGTTTGAGGACTCTTACGCATTTTAGAGACTAATATGTCATTAATACTATAACTTAAAAAAATAAGTATCAGAATTATTTATAGCGAGGCATATAAATAACATCTTCACGCAGACTCCCCAAAGTTTAGAAGCTGTTTCTTTTAAAGGCAGCGCCAGATCTGTCAATGAAATCTAATAACTATGATTGATCCCCATTAGTGGTTTTAACCATTGCTCTCAAGAATTCTCCCTTATTTGAAGTCTACTCGAAAATCAGCGATAACTTTGCTTCCAAATATTGAAATATCAATGTAAGGACATTTTAGGATCTTTTTGTAAATTCTTAATCAAATGACTAATATTTCCACTAATCAAATATTTCATTATTTCTCTGTACATTTAGAAGCATACAAACTATGCCGCAAACCTAAACATTCCATATAAGTATTTTATCTTCCAATTTTTATTGATTTTACGATAGTTTTGAGAAACCTCTAACTAGAAATATCTGGTGTTTGCAAATAATTTAGCAATAATGAAATACATGCAGAATTTCTATGCTTTCTAAAAATAATATTGCACTTTAATTGCCTATTTTAGTTCTTGAATATCAATAGAAAGATAAGAAAAATTCAGTAATGTGGGCTTATTGGTTTACTTGATAAATTAGTTACTAAATACACCATCATCATCTGAGCTACGTCCCGGATGGTATAGCAAATTCGGATGGTATAATCGTATGGGAGCGTATCGGACTGTTGTACCGGAGATTGCGGGTTCAGACCCGACCGAAGCCGTGGATTTTTTTAGGGCGAAAAAATCCTTCGTACGCCGAGGGGAAGTAAAGCCCATGTTAGTAGATTTACTTGCATGTAAAAGATCCTCAAGCCTAAATGAAGCCTCTGAGCTAAATTCAAATCGCCTGTTTCGTCGACCGAGATAATACCTTCTTTCTCCGCTAGGTGGTGAAAGGAGGGTAGAGAAATTTGCGAGGTCAGACGGTAGAGCGGGCCTGATGGCCCGAGACTCGCCACGTAAAATAAGACATTAACTAAATACACAACTATTGTATTGCTGAACCATCTATTGAACGAAACCATCAAATATCTATCGTAGATTGATATTCTTCTGCTTTCAACGCTATGGAGCACACACCTTTTGTTTCTCTGGAAATGTTTGAACCAGTTTCCTTTCCGAATTCTTTGCATCTCTTCCGTCTTTAAATTCTAAGTCTGCGAATGGATTAAACATTCGACAGTATTCCTTAAAACATTTTTCTTGGATCAGATTTGCAGTTACACTCCATATTATTTTCACTGTGTGTTCCTTGTACTCTTGTTCATTCGATTTTGTCATATTGAAGCTCAAACCTTTAAAATGTTAAGAATTTCTTGTGTTGTTGTATCTTCTAATACGTAGCTTCGCTCCTTGCAAAAACTTTGAAATTGTCTTCAAAAGTATTTTCCATTTTTCTCTGTGTTCTCTGGTGTAGCATGTTGAATAATTTCATTTATTTCTTGTTCGGATGCATCACTAAATCTTTTCGCCATTTCGTACACTGAATAAGACAAGGGAAAAGCGCGTTTAGATGTACATAACACAGGGATCGATATATACTGCCTCCTAAGATAAATGAATCGCAGCTAACGTTTGGGCATTATGAGGAGGTGATACGCAAAATCGATACGAAAAATTGATAATTCTTCTGTGAATCACCTCTGATCTGTCAATATCGTATGTATTGTTAAACATTATTGGTCTCAATTTTGTGAGTGGAATAGTCCTTTCCATGTTGTCCGGAGATAATGAAACAAAGTTTTAAATTGTTTCCGAAAGTATTAAGGGACCGTCCATAAATTACGTGACGCAAATTTCGAGTATTTTCAATACTCCCTCCCCTTTAACACACTTCCCTATCTCTATGTAAAGCAGAGTAACGCTGTCTCAGACCCCCTCCCAGATGATGGCAGATGGCAGATGGTTCGGCTCGAACAGAACTGATGGTTGGTGGACGTGCCGCTGAATGCGAATGAAATAAAAAAAAACGAGTTAGTTGAGGTCTGATAAAAAGTAGAATTTAATTTCAAATAAAATAACATGTGAAATTTCTCATGAAGAGATCTCACTCACGAGCTCGTATCCCCCAAAATATCAATTACAAAGACCCTTAAATCTAGTGGCTTTTTAACAATCTTTTCGTTGGTTCTCTTGAGAGCCAAAGCGCGGCCACGAACCGTTCTTTGCTATTACACTTAATTGAGAAAACTTCATGAATTTTGGATAACTTACAGTTCTGATAAAAAAAAATAGTTTTCTCGCCTGAAGGGCTGTGGCGAGCGCAGGCTGGCTCGGAAGAAACGTCACCCTCAAAGGTCAATGTCTACTATTCAGCTTGGCGACCGTCCGCGAGGCCGTTGGGCGGAGAGACATGAATGGAGTGCCTTTTCTCCTCCACGCAGGTATGCGCCGGCTGTGCTGAACGCGGCGGCTCTCGTGGCGGGCGACGGCAAGGCTCTGGTTCACTTCGCGTGAATGAAACCGCACCAAAATACGGCGGCTTAATGTCTCGTTCAAGTTCGTTTTTTGATAATGCAAATTGCACTGTCACCTTTATTTTATGGCCAAGCGCAGCTCAGAAAACAAAGATAACACTTCAGCTCCAAATTCAAACAACTCTCTTCTGGGCGCTGCTGCCAGCAGAATAAATTCTCCAATTAACAATAATAGTCCAATTCGGCGTTTATTTTAGCCGACTCGGGAAAAATCCTGAAGTACGCGAACCCCCCAGACACGAAGCTCCGCACTCTCCAACGTTCACCATTCGAGTCTTCTGTCTTTCTGGCTGTGTCACAAAGCAGCTGCCTTGTTTCCCCCCACCAAAACTCACTAAATTTTCTGGAAATTTCCAGAATCTGGAGTGATCTCATTTTAGATTGATTGACACTTACTACGCAGTAGAAACCCTTGCGTACAATCAGAGACGGCGGTCCTCAGAAACTGGATGGAAAATTTCCACTTGCGCTCTCTGTGTAATTTGTTTATGGAATGCACGTGCACTTTCGAGCGGCTGGCAAGCGGGCGGGGTGGTGATAATTTGTCCTTAAGTGATCGGGAGCACGACGGTCGGGGTGAATCCCCCGCTGTCCGTGACTAAATGGTTGGGGGCTGGCAAACGGGCGCGAAGGGCGACGCGGCCGGAAAGGGTCGGGCGGTCCGTTGAGGACAGCGCAGCTAATCTGCCCGGCGCCAGGCAGGCGAAAGCATCGGCGGCGGCCAGCGCGTCTCCTTGAGGCTTCCGCCGTCCCGTGAAAGATAATTCAAAATTAAGCTATTTTATTATTAACCAATATTCGGTAATGCTACAATATACAATGCTTTCCATGAAAAGATCTTTATGTGTATTGCTAGCTGCTCACAAAGGACCCACAAAAAGCAAGTTAATGATTTCACTGCTTCTGTACCAAGTTTCTTCAGCTGCATTAATCTATCCGCCAATTTCAAAAAAATAATAATGAAAAATTCGTCGAAGTACTTCACTGAATTTGTGATAAAGTTTTTCACATTTTACAAATAATGCTTTTCTACTTTCCCATATATATATATATATATATATATATATATACGGCGAATTTTCGGCAGAAAAAAATCATTTCCGGTACATGACAACGAAAAAAACGGATAAAATCAGTTGCTAAATGAAGAAAAAATCCCTTAACACGTGCTGTAACCTGAATCTTATGGGTCCTTGATACCCAAAAACCAACTGAAAGCTGTCTTCATCTGTCTGTCCGTCTGTCTGAACTCAGCTAGTGCCCAAACCATCCGTAGGATTTTTTTCAAATTGAACAAACCTCTGTCGATCTGGTTCCAGTCGAAGATTTGAGATTTTCAAAACATTTCTTCAAGATTTGAAGGGTACATTACATGAAGACCCCGAACGAGGTTTTTGTGTTCTTTAATATTATAAAATTAGTATTTCCGTTCGACCATTAGGAAACCGAAAAATTAAGAAAATGTCAAAATAATGTAGTTTGGGCGGCGATAGATGACAGCTGGTTTTCTCAATGAAATGTATTTATCAAAAATACATCTTCAAATGAGGTCATGCTTAATTTTTTGGTAATAAGAGTACTGAGACAGCTCGTCTAAGAGAAGGAAAACTCTGAAGTAAAACCCTGGTCCACCGAGCAGGGGGTTGAGGCGATGGGCCAGCTCCCCATTGCCTTAGAAAAAATTCAAAATGCTAAAAAACCTAACAAGGATAAGCCGGTTGTATATTGGAAACGAATTTGGCAAAAGAAATGGTCTATGAATGTAGGGACTTGGAATACGCAAGGGTTTGGGAAAAAAAGCCCAGGAGGTAATACACGAACTACAAAAGATGGATATGGATATCACAGTCATGAGCGAAACTAAGAAGAAAACCTCAGGAACAGAGGAAATCAGCCCATACATACACATTTGGAGTAGTGTCCCAAAAGATCAAAGAGGAAGTAAAGGGGTGTCCATAGTTATTAAGAAAAAATATAAAAAAGACCTACGAAATTAGGAAGCGATTGACGAGAGAATTATTAAGGTAAATCTTGAAAACTTTAGATTTAAATTGGCAATTCTTGGAATCTACGCACCAAACGAAAACGAAAAAACTAGTATCTTGGAAGAATTTTATTCAAAACTAGACGAGATCATCAGCGACTGTGGAGACAAAAGAGATATACTTCTTCTATGAGATTTTAATGCCAGGGTGTGAAAAGCAAGTGATTCAAAAGTAATTGGGCAATTTGGCGAGGATGTATGTAACTAAAATGGGAAAAGATTAGTATTTCTATGTGAACAACATAACATGATAATCAGAAATGGCTTCTTCCAACACAGAGATGAGCATAATATACCTGAACGGACAGAGAGGTAGAATGTCAGTGATAGACTATGTGATTACTCCACAGAACTTCCAAGGAAGAGTTTTGGATGTTCGGGCACACCGAGAACCAGAATGTGGTTCTAATCACTACTTGGTGAAATCAAAAATAATATTCCCTCCTAGGAAGTATCGTAAAGAGAATCATAAGGACTTAGGGAAGAAAGAAAACGAACAAGAAATAAAGTACAACTTGGAAGGACTGGCACATAGTGGTACCCGTTATCTTTATCAAAATAGTTTAGATAAGTTATTAAATGAAAATACAGAACGAAAAAATACTGACATGTATGAACACTTAAAAAAATGTCTACACCAGGCTGCGAAAGAAGCCTTAGGGCAGACCTGCACAAAGCCTGCTCCCGCGGGCATTCTGCACTTTCGAGCCGATCGCCTGCCCGTGGCAGCGCCGAAAGTGCAAGTAGTGGGGAGTAGGAAGCTTAGCGGGGAGGGGAGAAGTCTGACGTATCACAACGCGGCGCGTAGATTGAATGCCTGGGCGTCTAATAATGATCCATGCTTCAAAATTAAATGCCCATTTGTTTAAATGGATTATGTCTAGTATTTCAAGTTACCAGGGTCATAATTCACTGTTTACGTTCTGTGCTCTACTGTATATTCACCTTTGTGTTCCACCACTGTATGCATTTTCATTTTCTAATATTTTTAAAGAAAATAACATGCTCATTGTGACTCATAAGCATTATTTTAAAGCAATAGCTTTAAAATATATGCTTATATGTATAAGAAAAAAATATTATTTAATTCTATCTAACACAAAATTGCAATTTAATAATTGATTGTTCACCAGGAATGTTATAATCTCCAAATCATAGAAAAATGAACAAAATCATGAGAGCAATCTCTCACATCAAGATTGACATAAAAATAGAATATGTGGCAATTCCAAGAAGGGTAATTTTTAATAGCACATTTGTGACCATTTTCCCCCATTATAAAACTGAATACAAGAGATCAACGAGCAAACTTCTGGGACGATATGTTACGGAAAATCACAAGATAATCCTGGGTATTGGTTAAATAGAATGCAAAGAGCTTTATATTTGAATACGATCTCGTAAACGACTCTACACTCTTGTCAGAAATTAGAACAGAAAATAATCATGATTTTTTAAGAACAATATGTTTTGCTTTGAGAGAACCGTCTTATTCAATTAAACATAGTTGATAAAAATAGTTTATTGCTGTCATCATCAAACAAAAACAATTCAGTATCAAAATTTTGTGTTTAGCACAACACTAAATTTGTGATTACATCGTAGCGAATTACATTATAAGCCCTACAAGCAATTATAATACTTGGTGTCGAAATCTAATATGTATAATTCGTTGTAGTTTCATATTTCGCCCTATCATATACCGAGAACAAACATTTGCAATATAATACAAAAGACAATATTACTTGAACTGTATATGACCGTCATGTTCTTGCCGATTGCTCTTTAAATTTACGCGCATCTTTCGAATTGCGCATTCTGATTGGTGATCCCCACTCCTAGATTGGGTCTCATCCCCACCCTTCATCGATTTTCTCATTTGCACCCGAGTTGCCCGCACGCAGCTCCTGAGGTCAGTGAAAGTTCAAAATGCTGTGCAGGTCTGCCTTAGGGGAAGTGGTCGTGAGAAGAAAATACTAAATACTGGATTAATGAAGAATTGATGAATGAGATTAGGACAAAGAAACAGCTATTTGCAAAATGGTTAAGTACCTATGAAGACAAAGACAAATACAATTACATAATCCAGCGGAGAAGAGTAAGAAATCTGATAAGGAAGGAAAAAACAACAGTCGTGGGAAAGGAAATGTAAGGAAATAGAAATGTATATAGGTGGGAGAAAAAACAACTGAAGTTTGGAAATACATAAGGAATATAAAATCACCGTGCAGAGAGAATGTTCAAATCCACGGTATTACAAGTAAATGGGAAGAGTATTTCAGTAAATTGCTAAAGGAAGACAGGCCAGAATTCATGCTTAATACCGAGATCATATATCCAAGAGAATGTTCCATAAACATAACAGTTGAAGAAGTAGAGAAGAGTGTAAAAGAACTAAAAAGTGGAAAAGCCCCAGGATCTGGAAATATTCCAGGCGAGCTATTGAAAAATGGAACACCAGAACTAATGCGAATGATACAATCATTAATGGACAAAAGCATGAATATCGGAGATGAACCAAATGAGTGGAAAATAGTACACGTCACACCTATCCACAAGAAAGGAGGGAAGGACATCTGCAGAAATTACAGGGGGATAGCAGTAACTAATATATTTAGTAAGATATATGGGAGGATATTGAGACAGCGCCTAGAAAGGAAGTATGTGATGCACGAAGAAGAACAAAGTGGCTTTCGAGCAGGGCGCTCTTGCATTGATAACTTATTATGTTTATCACAAGTAATGCAAAAGAAGTGGCAAACGGGGAGAGAATTACACATCGTGTTCCTCGATATCGCACAAGCGTATGACAATGTGCCAGTAAATAAATTATGGGAGGTCCTGCGACGTCTAAATCTGAATAGTAGTCATATTGCTGCAGTGAAAGAATTATATTCAGAGCAAGCAGGAATAGTGAAAGTAGGAAAGCACTTGACAGAATCATTCCCAATCACGAAAGGCTTAAGGCAAGGATGCTGCATTTCACCGACACTATATAAAATCTATGTGAATGAGGTTCTGCAGAAATGCAAAAGGCGTTGTGCGGGAATGGGAATACCGTTGGATATGTACCCTACTCTTTACACTTTACAGTTCGCTGATGACCTGGTAATCGTGGCGCACGACCAAGATGATATAGAACTTATGCTGATAAGGATCAAAGATGAATACGCAAAGTGGGGACTGACACTCAACTTAGGAAAAACGATGTACTGGCATTAAATACTAATAATGAATACATAACTATGGGCACAGGAAACAAAATTAAGAAAACTGAAGAAATTAAATATTATGGGGTAAAAATTGGGAAGCAGGGACTTTATGAGACAGAGGTTTTGGAACGGATTAAACAATTAAATGATCACAGGTGTTGTCATTGCCAACAATGTTATTTATTTTCAGAGCAGCTTTCGATGGCTTAGCCATCATCATCAGTTTCGTAGTCGTTTCGTGGCTTGCAGACAGCAGAAAACTGATGATGATGGCTAAGCCATCGAAAGCTGCTCTTAAAATAAATAACATTGTTGGCAATGTTATTTATTGATCATTTAATGACACCTGTGATCATTTAATTTTAAATGCCAACGATATTTCAGCACTAAACCAACAACGGATTAAACAAGGCAGAAACTCATCGGTTGTCTGAATTCTATCCTCTGGGACAAGAACATGAGTAAAAAAACAAAACTCGTGATATATAGAGTAGTAATCCAAAGTGTACTGTATGGTGCTGAGATATGGCAACTCTCGGAACAAATGAGAACAGAGGGTAATGGAAATGGACTTTCTTAGAAGATCAGCTGGCATTTCAAGAAGAGAGAAAATACGAAATGAAAGAATTAAAGAGATCATGGGTTTGAAGCAGGATATAGTGCACGAAATTGAAAGAAAACAACTGTTATGGTTTGGACACGTGCAGAGAATGCAGAGCAATAGACTTCCAAAGAAGCTTTTGGATTGGCAACCGCAAGAAAGAAGGAAAACAGGCCGCCCGCGACCTGGTTGGAGAGACAACGTAGAGAAGACATTGGCTGGATAGCAGATACCTCCTGAGACTTGGAACAACAGAGAAGAGTGAAAAAAGAAGATAGGCGCCTTAAGACCCACATAAGGGTCAACCAAACGGCTAAGAAGAAGTATATTATTTCTTTGTTCGTTTTCACATTGGACCTTTTGTTGTAGATTTACACATTAATCTTTCAGAAATTATTTGTTTTGAAGTATTTGAAATAACTAGCGGTGCTACAGAATGGCACAGACTTTCTCCTATTAGTTTTCTATTTCCTAGAGTCTTCGCTAGCTATTCGGAATTGCCACATACTCTTTCTTGCCAGCTGCCATCTATCACCGCCAAAATCACATTTTTTTGTCATTTTCTTAATTTTTCGGTTCCGTATTGGTAAAACGGAAATATTAATTTTAGAATATTAAGGGGAGACATGACTGAGTATTTGGTGAAATTGGAGAAAATATCAATTTTTGAATTTTTGTCTTTAAAAAATCTACAAACCTCCCGCTTTGAAAAATATATATTTTTTGCATATTTAAAGCCCAATGATGTCACAGGAATCATTTTTAAATGAAATGTTTTTCTATTTTGTGGTAGTATTTTTTATTAGAAGTTCATTTTTAGTAGTTTTCAGATTATTTTAGATATATTATATCCCGCTTGTACGTGTCTAACATCCTAAGATCGCGTGACTAACAAATTAGTGAATTGTGATAACGCAGACACAAATCTTGCAGAAGATCAAGAATAACAGAGGAACGGCCTTCTAGAAGTTTTCTCGCATTTCTTTTGTCAGCATTTTTCTAGATATAAAATGTTCCTTGCGTAACAATTTTCATCCAATTGCATTGAAATTTGCTTTACAAGTGTAACTAGTGGTGCTACAGAATAGCACAGACTTTCCCGTATTAGTTTTCTATTTCCTTGGGTCTTCGCTAGCTATTCGGAAATAACTTCAAATAAAGTATTTTGAAAACTCAAAAATTATCTGTGAAAATGAGCTTCAAATTTCGCATTTTTAGTAGTAGTAGTAGTAAAACGCCATTTTCTTTTAAACGGCACATAATTTATAAAAGAAAATTGCCATTTACGGCTAGGTTTTTGTGTTCTTTAATATTTTAAAATTAATATTTCCGTTCTAGCAATAGGAAACCGAAATATTAAGAAAATGACAAAAAATGTACTTTTGGCGGTGATAGATGACAGCTGGCAAGAAAGAGTTAGTAGCAATTCCGAATAGCTGGCGAAGACCCAAGGAAATAGAAAACTAATACGGGAAAGTCTGTGCCATTCTGTAGCACCACCAGTTCGTTATCACGGGTCGGCAATGAACTTTTTTCCGCCGAAAAATTCACCATATTTTCGCGCAGCATTACATAACTTTCCCTATACTACGTATATCACTTAGTTTATACGTACGTATACGGGAAAGTAAACATTGCTTACTCTTAAAGAGAGTCGACAATGCAGGGAATGCAACAATGGAATTCCATTCCGCTGTCGCTACTTTGTGTGAATTACATGTCATTGTTGCGACTTTATAGAGCTGTGTGGTATCAGGTTTATTTTCCCAATACAAATTTACAAAACGTTTGTATTATATTTTTATGCAGTTGTAGAATTCACATAGTTTTGAGAACACTGCGATGGAAGCGGGTTATTGTTCACTTCTTGGTTGAATTGGACGCTTTCAAATAATAGCAATGATGTTAGTAGGGCAGAATGTGCAATATTTTAATCCTACGTAGGTGTTTCCAACAATACGTTAAAGTGCGTGCTGTTGTAGTACCACTAATATTGAAAGGAAGAAGTCTTGTGCGCCTCTCGGTGGGTGAAATGTTAGATAACTGGACTGTCAATCCACTGATTGCGGGTTGGCTAATGTTGGGGATTTTCGAAGGGCAAAAAATACACAGCGGCCATGTTACAATTGGGTCATGTGAAAGGACTGTGACTAAATGCCCGCGAAAATTATATCCTCGGTCAGTACCAGTCTTACTGAGAGCTCGCATTCGTTTATCCGTGTAATGGATAAATACAAGAAGTACTGAGATAGTTATTGTCGCACCAAAAAGCAACAACCGGGGGATCAAAATTTACAAGCAACGCTAGGAGCCTGTATGATGCGATAAAAAAATACCCATCAACTTTAACCCATGTTGGGAACGTGACAACAGATCGAACAGGACGTGTTCGTTCATTACAAACCCAACCAAACCAATGAGCTCAACCAATCCGCAATTTCCACTTACCAAATCACCAACCGAACTAACTTATATTGCCGACCGAACAGACCAACCGAACCAACCCAACCGAACCAACCCAGCCGAACCAACCCAACCGACCCAACCCAACCAACCGACCCGAACCAACCCAACAGAACAATCCCAACCGAACAAACCCAACCGAACAAACCCAACCGAACAAATCCAACCGAACAAACTCAACCGAACAAATCCAACCGAACAAACCCAACCGAACAAACCCAACAGAACAAACCCAACCGAACAAACCCAACCGAACAAACCCAACCGAACACACCCAACCGAACAAACCCAACCGAACAAACCCAACCGAACAAACCCACCCGAACAAACCCACCCGAACAAACTCAACCGAACAAACCCAACCGAACAAACCGAACCAAAGAAACCAAACCGAACAAACCAAACCGACCCAACCCAACCGTTCCAACCCAACCCAACCGTCCCAACCCAACCAACCGACCCGAACCAACCCAACAGAACAAACCCAACCGAACAAACCCAACCGAACAAACCAAACCGAACAAACCCAACCGAACAAACCCAACCGAACAAACCAAACCGAACAAACCCAACCGAACAAACCAAACCGAACAAACCAACTCAACCAACCAACCACCAACCTAAATCAACCCAATCCTTCCAACCAATCCAACGAACCCAACCAAACCAGCCCTCCCAGCCGACCCCAACCAATCCCTCCCAACCAACCCAGCCATGAAACCATCCAACCAACCAACAAACCAACCCAACCAAATAAACGTAACCAAAGAAACAAGCGAAATGAAGAAAACCGTGCACAAACGCCTGTGGCGGCGCCAATGTCTAAATTCGTTTTGTGAAGGGCGGCAAAATCTAGCGTCCACGGCGGTACCCCTTCTAGCTGCGCCTCTGGTAGCCCTGAGCCGTCATCGGCCTCATCTTTCGCGGGCCCGTCGCTGACGCCACGTGACCCATATATTTTAAGCGGGCAGTTTGTTTGCTAACGGACGCAGCTGCGCCGAAGATGGGGTGCAATACGTCTCTGGCAATGCCATCGCCCTCTTCGGCTGCAGTAGCCTCTGATATTGGAAGGTGACAGTCCGGAAGAAAATCGTTCGTGTAATTGCAGACATGATGGAGGCATAATCATGATGATGATCGATGACAGTACAGAAACTAAAAACCTTCCGTAGATGACGGTGAGGATGTTGCCGGTAATGACGGTATTGGAGTTATTGAAGATGATGCCAGAAAAAGTGAAGGAGGTAGCGAAAGCTCTTGTGGTGGTATTATGACGGATCGCAGCGAGATAAGTGATAAGCGTGGCGTAAATTAAGCAGAGTCGGTGGTAATAACGACATAGGTAGAGATGGTGGCTATTGGCGAGAGATTAGCGGAGACAGGGTTGGTGGCGCATTGGGAACGGAGAAGCCAGAGTTTCAGATGATGAAGGGGCAAATCCGAGCCAACAGCTACTGCGGAGCTGGCGGAGGCGGCGACGAAGGCTGTGTCGACTCACGCCCTGCCGCCGCCACCATCGCTCCCGCTCCCAGAAAGCCTACATTCTCCAAAAGCGCCCCGCACCGGCCAATCTGGAGCCTCGCCATGTGACGTCACAGCGCGGGCGTTCACCCGGGGCGGGGATCGTGGCGGGGCAGGGCGGGGCGGGGCAGAGTTTGGCGGGGCTGCCACGGCGCTCGCTGCGGCGTGGAGTTGCGGATGTGTGCCGCACACTCGCAGAAGCCGCGAGAACAGTGACGTCACGGTCTCCGTGGCGCTGTCGAAACACGAGAGGTCTCCAAGCGCGCAGGTGAGGTTCTCGGAAGTCTCCGTTACGGCCCCTCGCCCGGGGGCCGGAGCTGTCATTACGCGAGCAATTCGGAACGTACCCCGCCTCCGCGCATTAAACGCCCGGAATGAGAGGCAGAAACCCTAAATTTGCCTGATTTATGTTCCATACATTCTAGTTCAGTCAACATTTCATTCCCTTTGTATAATTACTCGTCCACGTCTCAATTTTATTTCACTCTTTCTGAGATTCCTGTTTTCCATGCTCGTAAATTGTGTCAAGCTAATAAAATCTGGCAATTCAGAAAAAAAACTAGTGGTGCTACAGAATGGCACAGACTTTCCCGTATTCGTTTTCTATTTCCTTGGGCCTGGGCTAGCTATTTGGAATTGCCACATACTTTTGCCAGCTGCCATGTACCGCCGCACAAAGTACATTTTTTTGACATTTTCTTAATTTTTGTTTCCTAATAGGTAAAACGGAAATATTAATTTTACAATATTAAAGAACACAAAAAACTTCTTATAATGGCCATTTTCTTTAAAACATTTGGAGCCGTTTTAAAGAAATGGCATAATTGCAAAATTTGAAGCTCTTTTTTTTCAAATGAACATTTTTGAGTTTTTAAAAAACTTCATTTCAAGTAATTTGAAGCATTTACACTCACAAATATAATGTTTACAAATCGCTGGTAATGTGAATATTAAATATGTGGGAGATCTTAAAAAAAATACTTCTGGAATTTTTGAAAAAACAAAAAATATCTTTGCGTCATATTAAAGAGTGCAATTAGTACTATTCGTTCAAAAAGTTTAAAGAAAAAATATCGAGGCATTTATGAGAAAATAGCGTTCCAGCGTTTCTGAAATTGTTGCGGAATTTTGAGCTTGTTTTCTCAGAAAACGGTTGAGTCCTCGAGAAACTTTACTTGGCATTATTTAAAGCATGTATACTCATTAATATAATAATGTGAACAAATCGCCGCAAATGTAAATATTAACGACGTGAGAAGCAAGTCAAAAAAATTACATTTTGCAATTTTTGAAAAAACAAAAGAATACAGCAATATGGTGTTTATATCATATCATTGAGTACATTTAGCACTATTCGTACCAAAAGCTTAAAGAAAAAAATTGGAGCCGTTTTTGAGAAAATGATTTTTTTGTAGGTTTTTTAATAATTGCACATATTGCACGCAATACTGCAAAAAACGACTCAAATTTCCTAAAAATGTACATGACCTTAAAGAAAGATCCAGCTACGATGAACAAATTGTATTTGAAGGAAAAATCTATGTGTAATTTTGCAGTTGAAGAAAGATGCTCCCAAAATTTCAAACTTGCAATTTTCGAAAATTTAGAATTAAACTTCAAAATCGGGCGTATGGCACCTTAATAAGTGTATTTTACTCTATTCTTACAAGAAATTTAAAGAAAAAATTGGAGCTGTTTTTGAGAAAATTTTGAAAATGTGCGGGGGGCTTCATGTAAAGTAGCCTAAAAATTAATGAATGTTTTTCAAAATCTCAGAGTTTCAACTCAAGGCAGATGGACAGGGATTTCTCCCATCTGGAAAAAAATCGTTCGCATAGTAGGTGATAGTATTGCTTACATACATCGGACAGGCAGACTGGCGGACTGACGGGCAGACAGACGGGCAAGTGTTTACAAAACAATCAAATGAAGTTTTTCGAAAACTCTAAACTTTTCTGGGAAAAAGAGCTCTAAATTTCGCATTTACAGTAGCGCTTAAACGGTATTCTCTTAAAACAGCTCTAAATTTTTCAACGAAAATTGCCCTTTAGGATAAGGTTTTACTGTTTTTTAATATTCTTAAAATAATATTTCTGTTCTAGTATTAGGAAACCCAAAAATTAATAAATGTAAAAAAAAGTACTTTGGGCGGCGATAGATGGCAGCTGTCAAGAGTAGTGGCAAGTCCGAATAGCTACCAAACCCGAATAGAGTCCGAATAGCTACCAAGTCCGAATAGAGACCAAACGAAAAAACTAATACGGGAAAGTCTCTGCCATTCTTTACCACTAGTTCGTTATAAGAGCCCGGCAGCGAAGTTTTTTTCTGGAGAAAATCCGCCATTTATTTCGTGCAGCATTACATAACTTTCCCTATACTGCGTATATTCTGTATATACGGGAAAGTAAAAATTAGTTGAATTTGTGGCTGCGTGTCTGATCACTAAGAGCAAGAAACTATTTGTTTGTCAGGAAAGTAATTAAATGAAGTAAGCGATGTTGTAGAGTTTAATAAAAGAAAGTTAAAAATAACTGAATTCAAATTACGTTTCCATATGACTGAATTTTAGAAATGTAATTAAGTAAGGAATACAGAGAACCGCCTTTCTTGTTTTCTACAACTGACCAGAACATTTTGTTGAATGGCCTTATACCCAAACATTTACTAAACTGTCTATCAATTCGGCGTTAAAACAACTAGCAAGTTTTAATCTGCCATAAACGCCGCACAACTCGTACATGACATTACGGAACATTTAACAGAACGAGTGTTTTTATTCACACACGTCAGGGACACACTCCCTTTCAGTTGGTTCTAATGGTTTTTATATTTGTCTCAAATATAGGCCAATTTCCGAAAAGAAAAAAAGAAAAAAGCACGACTTTTGTCTTGTAATATCTTTGTATATGTTTAGTTATATTTTTAGAGAACTAAACGTTAATAACCACTTTACAAATTTTTGATACATTACAATTCTCTGAAAACCATTTCATGAAGAACTATTTTCAATCATGACGTTATTCTGACCTTTTTTCAGGAAATCAAAAGAACGAATGACACTGAAATTTTATTTTCTATAGTATTATGTAAACAGCGTTGTCTATCGAATTACTAGAAAATGTTCAAACTTCGAACGTCATTCTCCACTTAACCATTTTTCCAATTATTCCGAGATATCTAGCATCTTAGAAACATTCATTGGGGTTTTTAATAACATCAAATTTTAGAACAATGTTGTTTCTGCTATGTGTCATTAGAAAAATAATGCTTCATAATCTCCTTTTCAATTATTGTCCACAACGTTTTGTTTATTGACAAAGTACGGTACATAAATCAATCGTGACCTCTATAAAAAGAACTTAAAAGTTCATTCGAACATTCATAGATGAAAATGATGTATCCACTACTCATTGTTACTGATTTTCCACGAAATGATAGACTTTCACCTCAATCGAATGAAGAACTAACAAGGCAGGCACAGTAAGCACTACTACACATTATCTGCACTGTTACTGAGAGAGAATCATTTCTCATATTCTACGATTTTGTTGCAAAATTTAAATTTGAAATATTCTTTTCGCCAAAAAGTACCAAAGCACCGCTGTCTCAATGGACGCCGGTGGGGAGTATGACGAGTAGGGAAGGGATTTTTATGCGCTAAAATATCTTGAAATATGATTTTAGCAATTTGCATTTATGATCTAAAAAATTCTGAAATATGTCCTTAAATATGCAATTAAAATTAAAAATATTTTATTTTCTGTAAAATAAATAAACTTTCTTGATAAAATTCAGGAAAAACATGCTTGAAATGAAAAGATATTTCTGTACAAAGAAATTATCTACTTTACTTCACGGGAGAAATAATTGAAGTTCATTGTATGTCTCGAATTTCTTCTGACTGATTTAAAAAATATGTTATCTAGGGTTTATCAAATATGTAATCAATATGTTATATCCTACGTTTGCCCAATTATTTTATCATCAAAGAAAACAAAAAAACAACAACAAAAAAAGAACGCAATCTGTGACAAGCTTTTTCGATTCAATAAACGCTCACAAATAAATATATTCTGTGAAAAGGTGAAACGTTTTGTAGAAAGGTCTCTACTTTAACGAAATATGCAAAATATGTGCCTACATTTACACAAATTTGCACCAACAGGAAACATCGGCCAAATATGCACTAACATATTAATCACTATAGCATCCGATATCAACCGAATGTCGGCTGAAGTCTAGTGTACGGTGCCCCCTAAGGAAGTCGTTCAAACCGGCCCTTCGCGCCGCTCCGGCGAGGGGGGAAGCCACGGTGGAGGGGGCGAGGGGTATTTGGGGGATTATGAGGGGAACCTTTCGGTGGGGAGGGTGGGGAGCAATACGCATAACTTATTACATACTTATAAAAAGCAAAGTGTGGGCGGTTTCGCCGGCGAGGCTGCCGCGCGCGCGCGCGCGCGGCAGCCTCGCCGGCGAAACCGCCCACGCCTTCGGCGTGGGCGATTTAAATAAATTGTAAAAACTTCACTACTGAAATAATTTTAACAGTTCGTAATTGGTCACTGACGTGACGTCAAAAGTTAGGGGAGGCAACTTCACCTCGTATCTTGGCGGAGTTTCATTTGTGTTGGAATTTCAATGACCTGTGGTCAATCTTGGCGGAGTTTTCTGTGTCGGGGTAGCTGTTGAAGTGGTTAGCTGCGTTGCTGTCGTACAGTTACGTTTCTTGCGTTCCTCAAATTCTTTGTGATTTGTGTTTTTGAGTGACGAGTGTTTGTGCTACGATGGTGAGAATAAATGTGGCGTTTTTTTACGCGTTGCGCCGAAGGGGGTGTTTGGCAGTTATTGAATGGGCGCAAGAACGTGGGTTGATTGCTACAGGATTTTCGTGTCCTGTGTGTAAGTGTCCTATGAGGTTGGCCAAGCGAAAGGATTTGAGTGATGGTTTCGAGTGGATGTGCAGGAAGAAAGGGGCCAATCCTCATGTGCGAAAGTGTTCAGTGCGGAAGGGGTCATGGTTCGCGAGAAGCAGGTTGAGTATGACTCAGGTACTAGTAATGACCTTTCTGTGGGTCATGAAAGTACCGTGTGAATTTATCATGAATGAACTGGATGTAAGCAAGGGAACCGTGACCGACTGGATGAGTTTTTGTCGTGAGGTGTGCGTCAGTGCGGCTGATAGAGAGAGTGAACCCATCGGAGGCGCAGGTGTGGAAGTGGAAATAGATGAGAGTAAGTTTGGTCGCCGAAAGTACCATCGTGGCAAGAGAGTGGTTGGAAAATGGGGTGTTTGGGGGAGTTGAACGAAAGACGAAACGCGCCTTTTTCAAGGTCGTTAAAACACGCAGCAGAGAGGAGCTTCTGGGCGTTATTAAGTCTTTCATCAAGCCGGGATCCATCGTGTTCTCGGACTGTTGGAAGTCTTATAACTGCTTAGAAGACGAAGGTTTTCAGCATTTCGCTGTCAACCACTCTGTGTGTTTTAGAGACCCTGAAACTGGTGCGCACACGAATCATATAGAAGGGACGTGGAGCGCAATGAAGCGGAGTCTGCCTCGCGCCGCGCAGCTGGCCAGTTCGACAGCTACCTGGCCGAATACGTTTGGAGACGCCTTCAAGGGGGCAAAAACCCAACTGAGAGGTTTTTGTCGTTCCTTGAGGGCGCCTCCAAACTCTACGAACCGTGAAACCCGCCTTTCGGTAAGTTTTATTCATTTTTATCACAGCGCTTAGCGTAATTTGAGTGCGTAATGAGACTCCCCAGTTCCGCCTCCTCCTCTGCCCCCTCCCCCTTCCCCTCCGCCCTTCCCCACCCCTCCCCCCTCCCCTCCCCCCCCTCCCCCCCCCTCCCCTCCCCCCTCCCCCCCTCCCGCCGCATCGCTTCACTAGGGTGTACCGTACACCCTACTTTAACCCGAATGTCAATATCACTTAGCTGCGCACTAACAAGCCCCGGACAAACAAAAGGAAAATCAGAGAAATCCGCTCCCTAATGACAAGCATCGCAGGCGCACTAACAACTTACGCCGGCAGGGTTTCTGGGCGCACGGAGGCAGCGAGCAGCTCCCTTCCAGCGGAGAGCGTGCGCGTTGTGTCCACGTGTTCCACCAGTTGCACTGCACCGCCCTGCACGAAATCCGCGCGCGACTGAAGCGCGATCAGGCGTTCTCGCGCAAACGCACTCACTGCGTGGGCTTCCGTCTTAGTCATTGTCGAACTTCTGGCGGCGGCGGCGGCGACGGTGGTGGCTTGAGGTAAGAGCGTTTGCGGCGGCGGAGATGGCGCAGGAGGTGGCTCGGTCGCCGTTGCTCTCGAGTCGCGAAGGACGCGCGAGCTATTCTGGGCCGGAGTCGCAACGCGGCCCGTCGCGGCGGCGGTGGCGCTGCCGGTGGCGGCACTTTTAACGGTGGTGATGGTGGTGGTGAACTAGAGGCGATGGAAGTAGATACGGAAATACGGGTATTAGGGGAAACGCTGGCAGAGGTAGTAGAGGTGAGAGAGAGGTGCAAGCAGATGTGGGGTGGTGGTGAGATAAAGGTGGTAGTTGGGTGTAGTGGTAGTGAAAGTAGGGATGGAAGTGGTGTGATAAAGGTGGTAGTGATGGTGGAAATTATCATGGTGGTGGGGATCATAGTGGTGGTAAAATAGTGGATAGTGTTCGTCTTTGTGGGGATGCAAATTGTTCAAATTCAATCTTTAAATGTGCTTTGAAGCAGTGGTCCGTAGCAGTGATAGTTCTGATCGACGATGTTTAATATGCTGTAATTAAATGTGCGGTTAATATATGCATTTCTACAGAAAATTTTTGAGTTTTCAAAATACTTTATTTGAAGTTATTTGAAGCACTTACACTTACAAATATAATAATTTTTACAAATTGCTGGTAATGTGCATATTAAAGATATTAGAGATTTAAAAAAAATACATTCAGGGTTGCAAAAAAATCCGATTTTTTTAAACAAATCAATAAAATCGATTTTTTATTTATATCAAATTAGTTTTAAGTATAAGTAGCATATAACAAATATTGCATTTCGTATTTTTAAGAACGAATAAATAGATCATAGCTGGGCACATAGAGCTCCCAGAGCTCGAGTTTAATGACCCCTCATTTAGTGACATTTCTATATATGAATTAGAAAGTAATATTTTAAGTTTGAATGTCTAAGTCACTTGCTCCAAAGCCAAAACTGAATAAATGTGATACTGATTTCATATTAAGAGATAATGTTATATCGAAGTGCTATAATAAGCGAAAAATGTATGATAAAAGATTATAACTAATTATATGTAATATTTTCTTTTAATATCAAAAATTTAATCAAGTTTTCTGTGATATAAATCGTGATTTTTTTAAATCCTGATTTAAATTAATGATCAAAATCAGACGATCAACCATTGCAATCCTGATTACATTTATATAATTTTTGAAAAAACAAAGAAATTACTCAAAATAAACTTTACGTCGTATAATGAGTGTAATTAGCAATAACCGTTATAAAAGCTTCAAGAAAAAAATTGCAGCCATATATGAGAAAATGGCGTTTGAGCGTTTCTGAAATTGCGGAATTTGGAGCTACTTTTCACAGAAAATAGTAATGTTTTCGAGAAACTTTACTTGACATTATTTAAAGCTCATGTACTCCTTAATATAATAATGTCAACAAATCAATCTGCTAATGCAGTTATTAACGACGTGAAAAAAAGTGAAAAAAAATAAATTTTTGCAATTTTTGAAAAAACAAAAGAATAGAGCTATATGGAGTTTTTGTCATCTCATAAAATACATTAGGCACTATATCTATCAAAAGTTTAAAGAAAAAAATTTGAAGCCGTTTTTGAGAAAGTCTCGTTTTTGTAATTATTTAAAATTGCACATATTGTACGCAATATTGCGCGAAAACTACTAAACTTTTCAAAAAAAATGTATATAACCTTAATGAAAGAACTCACTTTAGACAAAAAATGTATTTAAAGAAAAATCTCTATCTGCAATTTTGCAGTTCCAGAAAGACGCCGAAAAAATTTTAAACTTTTGCAATTTTCGAAAATTCAGAATTATCCGTGAAAATCTGACCTATGCCCCCTTAACCCGGCAGTGGTAACGTGACTTTTTTAAACAAAAGTGGTAACGTGGGGTGTCTCCAGAACTCCACACTCTTTTCATGAAATATGCTAAATTAATAAAAAATAAATTAATATAATATTCTTGTTGTATTATTTTGCGTGTAATTAAACAATTTACTAAGAATTAAGTTAGTAAACAACTCTGAGAATTCATCAGGAAAGCATCTAATATTTGGAGTTAATTTTTCTAACGGTCTGCGCGTGTTGTCACATCCAAGCCCATGTTTCGTAGCAGAAATTGAAATCTTTTCAAATGGTACAATGGAAAATTTCAATACTCATATTATCCACATTCCACAATTCAGCAAGATTTTGGTGCCCTGATTTCACAGAGCGTAGCGCAATACGTAGCGCAATTACTGCCATCATTTCCTCTTTGTCAGTCTTATACGTGCTTCGTATTTATTCCTCTCTAAATCCATTTCATTTTTGATGTTGGTGGATTCTGTAATTCTCTCAATCATATCCAAATGAATAAACAAGGAAAACATTATCCTGGTATTTTGGAATTGCGTGCAGACTGCTTTTTCCTGGGCGGTGAGAAACGATATTCTATTCCTGCTTTCAGCAAAAGTTAATGTATTCTTCCACTCCTTTCTTAAGATATAAAGTGACCTAAATTGTTCGTAATACTTCAGTATTAGTTTTGCAGGGGAATCCTAACGTAAAAATACAGCATACAATACGTTCCCAAAATAATAGAATGTACGAGACTGAAGACACCTTTGATAACGTAGAAGGTAACGTGGGTGTCTCTGGGCACCCCAAACAAAACAATAGCTTGCTACACGGATAAAACTTATTCAAGTGGCAAACTGAGAGCACACGAAATATCATGATACAAAAAGAGAAAGGTACTAAAGCAATGATTAGAGTAGCCAACATGGGAAATACAATAAGCGGGAAGAAATGATCTTGGGGGTCCCACAGATCCCTGCGTTACCACTCCCGGGTTAATAAGTGAATTTTACTCTATTCTTACCAGAAATTTAAAGAACAAATTTGGAGCAGTTTATGGGGAAATCTTGAAAATGTCCGGGGGGCTTAATGTAAAGTACCCCCAACTTTTACAGACTCTTTTTCAAAATCTCAAAGCTTTGACTAGAACCAGATCGACCGGGGAATATCCATTTTGGAAGAAAACGTACGTATGATTTAGGCGCTAGCAGTGTTCACAGACGGAGAGACGAACAGACAGACGGACAGACGGACGTTTCCTTTCAATTGGTTTTTCGGTATCAAGGAACCACAAAACAGGGTTTCTGGCTACACCACGTGTTGGGAGTTTTTATTTTTTCCTAATTTAGCAAGTGGTTTAGAGTACGTATACACGGAGTGATATACGTAGTATAGGGAAAGTTATGTAATGCTACGCGAAAGTAGTGGTTCTACATAATGGCACAGAGTTTCCCATATTAGTTTTCTATTTCCTTGGGTCTTCGCTAGCTATTTGGAATTGCCACATACTCTTTCTTGCCAGCTACCATCTATCACCGCCAAAAATACATTTTTTGTAATATTCTTAATTTCTCGGTTACCTATTGGTAGAACGGAAATATTAATTTTATAATATCAAAGAACTCAAAAACCTAGTCGTAAATGGCAATTTTCTTTTAAAAATGTACCGTTTTAAGACAACTGCGTTTTAGCGCAACTAAAAATGCGCAATTTGAGGCTCATTTTCACAGAAAATGTTTGAGTTTTCAAAATGCTTAATTTGAAGTTATTTGAAGCACTTACACTCACAAATATAATAATATTTACAATGTGCATATTAAAGATGTGAGAGATCATTAAAAAAATCACATTTATATAATTTTTGAAAAAAAACTCATAATAAACTTTACCTCATGTTCAAGAGTGTAATTAGCTCTATTCGTTACAAACGTTTGAAGAAAAACATTGCAGCCATATATGAGAAAATGACGTTTAAGCGTTTCTGAAAATGCGAAATTTTGAGCTACTTTTCACACAAAACGGTAGTGTTTCCGAAACACTTTACTTGAGATTATTTAAAGCACATGTACTCGTAAATATAATAATGTGAAAAATCGCCGCTAGTGTAAATCGACGTGAGAAACATGTGACAAAATTTGCATTTTTGGAACTTTTGAAAAAACAAAAGGATACAGCAATACGGCGTTTATGCCAACTCATAAGGTACATTTACCACTATTCCTACCAAAAGTTAAAAAAAAATTGGAGCCGTTTTTGAGAAAATTTTGTTTTTGTATTTTTTTAAAATTGCACATATTGCACGCAATGTTGCACGAAAACTACTATGAAGTACCCCAAATTTTAAAGAATCTTTTTCAAAACCTCAAAGCTTTGACTAGAATCAGATCGACTGGGGAATATCCATTTTGGAAGAAATCGTACTTATGGTTTAGGCGCTAGCAGTGTTCACAGACGGACAGAGAGACGGACGTTTTCCTTTCAATTGGTTTTTCGGTATCAAGGACCTAGAAATCAGGGTTTTGGCTACACAACGTGTTAGAGGATTTTTTGTTCTTAATTTAGCAACTGGTTTTATCCACTTCTTCGTTTTCACGGCCCCGAAATTAATTTTTTTCCGCCGAAAATTGGCCATTTTTTCGGGTAGCATTACATAACTTTCCCTATACTACGTATATCACTCCATGTATAGGTACGCATACGGGAAAGTAAAAAGTGGATAAAACCAGTTGCTAAATTAAGAAAAAATCCCCTAACACGTGGTGTAGCCAGAAACCCTGTTTTCTAGGTCCTTGATACCGAAAAACCAATTGAAAGGAAAACGTCCGTCTATCTGTCCGTCCGTCTGTCCGTCCGTCTGTCTGTCCGTCTGTCTGTCCGTCTGTGAACACTGCTAGCGCCTAAACCATACGTACGATTTCTTCCAAAATGGATATTCGGCGGTCGATCTTGTTCTAGTGATAGCTGTGGGATTTTGAAAATGATTCTTTAAAATTTGGGGGTACTTGATATGAAGTCCCACCGGGGATTTTCAAAATTTTCTCAAAAGCGGCTCTAAATTTTTTCTTTAAATTTCTTGTAAGAATAGAGTAAAGTACACTTATAAATGTGGCATAGGTCCGATGTTCACGGATAACTAAATTTTCGAAAAATGCAAAAGTTAAAAATTTTTTCGGCATCCTTCTGGAACTACCAAATTGCCGATAGAGATTTTCTTTAAAATAAAATTTGTTCTTCATAAAGAGTTCTTTCTTTTAGGTCATGTACGTTTTTTTGAAAATTGTAGTAGTTTTCGCGCAATATTGCGTGTAATATGTGCAATTAAAAAAAATACAAAAACGATAATTGCTCAAAAATGGCTCCAAATTTTTTCTTTACATTTTTGGTAGATAGTGCCACATGTACCCTATGAGATGACATAAACTACATTTCGCTCTATCCTTTCGTTTTTCAAAAATTGCAAAAATTTAATTTTTTTGACTTGTCTCTCACGTCGTTAATATTTACATTAACGGCGATTTGTTGACATTATTATATTAACTGAATACATGTGCTTTAAATAATGTCAAGTAAAGTTTTTCGAAAACACAATCGTTTTCTGTGAAAAGTAGCTCAAATTTCCGCATTTTCAGAAACGCTGAAACGCCATTTTCGCATGTATGGCTGCAAAATTTCTTTAAACTTTTGTAACGGGTAGGGCTAATTACACTCTTTAATATGACGTAAAGTTGATTTTGAGTTATTTTTTTTGTTTTTTTCAAAAATTACCTTAAATGTAATTTTTTTGAAAGATCTCTCACATCTTTAATATGCACATTACCAGCAATTTGTAAGATTGTTATATTTGTGAGTGTATGTGCCTCAAATAACCTCAAATATAGTATTTGGAAAACTCAAAAATCTTCATGTGAAAGTGAGCTTCAAATTTCGCATTTTTAGTAGCGCTAAAACGCAATTTTGCCATTTAGGACTAGGTTTTTGTTTTCATTAATATTCTAAAATTAATATTTCCGTTCTTCCAATAGGAAACCGAAAAATTAAGAAAATGACCCCAAAAAGTGTAGTTTGTTTGGCAATAAATAGTAGTTGACACGAGTATGTCGGAATTCCGAATACTTAGCCCAGACCCAAGGAAATAGAATACTAATACGGGAAAGTCTGTGCCATTCTGTAGCACCATTAGTTTGTTATCACGGCCCGGCAACGAATTTTTTTCTGCTGGAAATTCGCCATTTTTTCGCGCAGAATTACATAATTTTCCCTATACCCCGTATATACGTACGTATACGTGAAATTAAAAATCACTTGTAATGCGGAAACGGCGTAGAATAAATAGCAGTAAGCGAAAACACGAATCGTATCTTTTTCCTTGAAAAACAATATTTGGACCAGAGGAGAACTAGAGGCAAACCAACAATGGGAAAATAATTATTTATGAAAATGTGATAAAATCACTTTTTCCAGCTGTGTCATAGACAGTTTTGTAGACAAACTTGGTGACTTTTATTTGTTTGAATTGAAGTGTGCAAATTACTTAATGAAACGTTAAGGTCAGTAGCAGCTGACGCGGTAAGACAAAAGTATTTTGTGTTCTTTGTTGCATTGACAGATTTATCTAAACATTTGAGAATTGTCTCATGTTTAGCACAAGTGTTAAAAATCGAACTTTTGCACGTTATCCATGCCCTGAAAGAATAGCTTTTACTAGTGTCTGCATAAAAAACTTTCTTTAGTAACTGTGAAAATGAAATGGTCAAAATGCGTACTGAATGAAGGCGGTTAAGAAAGAGTCAGAAGAGAATCTATTAATGAAAATGTAACTCTGATCTAATAGCGCTATTAAAATAATTGCAACAAAAAATAAAAGTAAAATGCAGTAGAACACATAGAAATCAAACGCTATAAAGTCTTTAAAGTATTACTTCTTGGAAGTTATGTATGGCTGGAACGCTGACTAGTAGAAAATAATTTTTAGTAAATGTTCGGAACGAATGCGGAAAATGACCGTGACCATCAAGAATACAAAGAACCATTCAGAAACTAATTTAAGAGTATGAGTAGTAAGCAAAATGCTAGGAACGTGCTGCCATTATTAAACACGAAGAAATGTAAATTATATGTGGCTTTATGAAGTATTGAATTTGTGTCTTTGAGCTATTCTTGACGTACAACGTAATATTCGTAAAACTCACTCTTAACATAATAATTTTTCATGAGATAGAATTGCACAATATAATAATGATCAAACCAAATATTCGTTTTCCTATTAAGTTTGTGGTTGAAGTAAAACTACCTACTACGAAAACTGCTCAGTCCAAGGTGTACTATATCCGAAATGTCTCCACATGCACTGTCGGTATTCAGACATACAATTTACCAACTTTGGCGTTATCATTGCGAGGTTAAGGAACAAACAGTGGGAAATTAAGTTATTTCAAATCGGTAAATTTCAAAATATTTCATTCCCATGGACATTGTTAAAGATTGATGTCAACTGTTGATTACTAATACGGAAATATCCAAAAATTCATAATGAACCTTTAATTTTCTCAATTTCTTTAAAACTTATGACATTACATGTATTTCTGTTCTTCGCGTAAGGAAACATTTTTGTGCGCCGTATTTATCATCAGTAGGGCCCGGATAATTATGTAATTACATATTTTCCTAATGTAACTCTATCAAGTCGAATCAACGATATGTTCACGTTTTACATCGGTTAGTGGCCAAAATCGTTGAGTTTTTAGTACATATATTTACATATTTTGCCCGAAATTACATATATTTACATATTTTACACAAATGAACATATTTTTACATATTACTGATTTTTCCATGATCCTACACTTTGTCGCGACGGGACATAAAGGGATCAAGTAAACGCGTAGTTCTGATTAACATGCCTGTTTATTTTTTAGCTTACATGTTGGTCCCTGCTCCTCGTGTCACACGTGCCCCTGCGTCCGTCGGTTCCGGCGTCTTCGTCACACTAAGGCAGGGTCGTTTCCGTTGTCGAACCGCAGACAGCGGCTCCAATGACCGAGAAGGCCACGGTCAGGAGTGCCACACAGAGGATCCGGCACTAGCGGTCCGCCTGGCCAAACGGCCCGTAAGCCGCGGTCAGGAGTCCTGTGCAGTGCCTTCGCCGCTGGCGGCCCACCCTTCCAACTGGTCTCCCCGACACTAGGCGCTGCCGGCGAAGAGCTCTCTCGACGTCTGCTTCCACACACTGCTGTATACCACACTCTCTGAGTCTCTCTGTCTAGCTAGCTCCGAGGGTGCAGATTATATACCCGCCCTCGGAGCAAGGGGTGTCCTGACTCAACCTTAGTGTGACGTAGACTCTCGGTTTACTCTTGGGTTGCTGCCATCCCCGGCGTGAGTTTGGCCATCCCTTACAGTACAGAGTTCACGCCGGGGAGGCGGTCAAAGTGCGCCCGTATGCCTGTGCGTCACGCGCCCTGTGTGTCACGGCGCCCTTCAATAGGGGATGACACACCGCGCTGACCTCACCGGCCACTGAGTTCACGCCGGGGAGGCGGTCAAAGTGCGCCCGTATACCCTGTGCGTCACGGCGCCCGGACCCGATAAGGCCCGCTCTCTAGCAATTCGTTTTGCGGCAATGTCGCCTGGCGACATCACCCCCGACTCAGGACCGGTATTCACGATTTGCGCACCGTCCTCCATGCAGCAGTATATTTTAAAACACTGCCATGATAACCCTTTGGCAGGACACTTGGGATTAGAGAAAACCCTGGATATAGTGAAACGGTATTTCTACTGGCCAGGCATGTATACGGATACCCAGAAGTACGTAAAAATTGTATACCGTGGTTTAAAGCGGAAGGGAATTCGAGAGTCGGTCCCTATTCAACCAGTAACGGAAGCGACGTATCCTTTCGAAAAGGTGGCACTAGACATTATGGGCCCTTTTAAGACATCACACATGGGAAACAGATACATTCTTACTTGCCAGGACTATTTCAACGCGCTACCCAGAGGCATTCGCCATTCCAGATCAAACCGCCGAAACAGTGGCCAGGACATTTGTAGAAAATATAGTGACACGGCACGGTACGCCTAAGTATTTGCTCACTGACAGGGGATCCAACTTTACATCTAAGTTAATGAGGATGTTTGCAAATTATTACAAATCAAATCAATATTTACTACAGCTTACAACCCAGCCGCCAACGGACGGTTAGAAAGAGCTCATCAATCTTTTTCCGCTATAATGTCACATTACGTCGAACAGGACCACGGGGACTGGGACGAACATTTAAATTATGCCCTTTTCGCGTATAGGAATAGCAAACATCGTATCACGGGGTTCTCACCCGCCTACCTAGTCTACGGCAGGGAATTAACTATGCCATGGGAGGAGATACTGGTCCCTGCTCCACCGTGTTATGCGGAAGACCCCCCATACGACTATGTGCTACGGAAAAGGCTACAGATCGCTCACGCCCAAGCCAGTGAGCATCACGCTTCTAACACAGCCTATGAACACGAACAGAAGAATAGAAAGCTAAGACTTCAGACGCTGAATATAGGAGACCTAGTACTCCTGCGAAATATGGTATTGTCACCGCAACAAACTAAGAAACTCGCACCAAGATGGATAGGACCATATAGAGTTACTAAGGTCAGAAGTGCGGTAACCTTCGACATACAAGAATTACAGGAAGGCCGCACGCTTACAGCTCACCTGAGAAATCTGCTACTACTGCCATCAGACCCCACCCCTCAACCCCCTAAAGTACTGCTGGAAGCCAACATCCCTGTCAACGATCAGGAACTATCCAGGGCACATCACTCAACCAATCATCCCGGGCATACAGATACCCAACCCACCCAGAATACACCACTATCATCTGAAACTCCACCCACATGCCCGCCACCTCAAAACTCAACTGATCCACCGAGGCAAACCGATATTCTGCTCACACAGAACCCACCGCCTACCTCTGAAACTCCATCAACATCCCAGTACCCGCCTCACTCAAGATATAATCTACGACCCCGCACGCAGCGATGGCGAAAATACTAAAGACTTCGCCTGGTGGTGCTCCAATGCAGAAGACCAACCAGGGAACACCAGATGGCTGGGAAGTACGCCCCCGCCCATGCAGCATCCTAGGACACCAGGCCGCACCCTATTATCTGAACCGGGGGAAGAAGCTGTAGAGCTATTGGAAAAAGCACCAGAGCCAGACTACTCCGCCGGTGGGCGCCCCAGGCAGAGGACGCCCACGCTTTGCACCAACCATCCTCAGACGCTACGGCCAACCGCAACACCATCGTTACTCGGCTGCCAGACGGAACTCTACAACCAGCCATCCACACACCTGCACTTTCGCTAAGAGCCTCCCGCAAGCGGCACAATCAACGAAGGCGCAAGGCGTACCGACAAAAGAGAGGGCGAAAAGACAAACAAGAACTGGACAAAATAGACAGTCAGCTTTTCTCCCAACCCTCATAGTGCCTTGTTCTTTTCTTGTAGCACCATGCAGACCCAGTCATCCGCAGTGGTATTCCTGATGGTGGCCATCTACCAAGCGGGATCCGCAGCTCCAGGGACGCTCTACGTACCTCAGCAGGAACTGACATTCCCAGTCCTAAGCGAGTGTTAATGAGAAGAAAATTAAAAATGTTAGTGTTCAGTGTGAAGAAGACAAGAAATGTGTCAGTGTACAGTGAGAAGTGCTAGTGTTAAGTGAAAAAAAAAAGAGAGAAGAATATATATACGAGTGTAGTGGAAAGAAATAAGTGTTATTGATAAAATTGGTTTTAAGCTTCTTTATATGTATGTCTATGTGTTTAAGTTTTTGTACATAACGAATGGTCTAGTATCCCTTTTCTGTAATGCGTTATATAATGTATATCTGTATCTGTAAGTACGAATAGAATAACTAGTGTCACGTGCCTCCTGTTTTCGCCGGCGGGGTGATGTCGCCAGGCGACATTGCCGCAAAACGAATTGCTAGAGAGCGGGCCTTATCGGGTCCGGGCGCCGGGGCGGCACAGCGGCCGGTGAGGTCAGCGCGGTGTGTCATCCCCTATAGAAGGGCGCCGTGACACACAGGGCGCCGTGACGCACAGGGTATACGGGCGCACTTTGACCGCCTCCCCGGCGTGAACTCAGTGGCCGGTGAGGTCAGCGCGGTGTGTCATCCCCTATTGAAGGGCGCCGTGACACACAGGGCGCCGTGACACACAGGGCGCCGTGACGCACAGGGCATACGGGCGCACTTTGACCGCCTCCCCGGCGTGAACTCTGTACTGTAAGGGATGGCCAAACTCACGCCGGGGATGGCAGCAACCCCAAGAGTAAACCGAGAGTCTACGTCACACTAAGGTTGAGTCAGGACACCCCTTGCTCCGAGGGCGGGTATATAATCTGCGCCCTCGGAGCTAGCTAGACAGAGAGACTCAGAGAGTGTGGTGTACAGCAGTGTGTGGAAGCAGACGTCGAGAGAGCTCTTCGCCGGCAGCGCCTAGTGTCGGGGAGACCAGTTGGAAGGGTGGGCCGCCAGCGGCGAAGGCACTGCACAGGACTCCTGACCGCGGCTTACGGGCCGTTTGGCCAGGCGGACCGCTAGTGCCGGATCCTCTGTGTGGCACTCCTGACCGTGGCCTTCTCGGTCATTGGAGCCGCTGTCTGCGCTTCGAGAACGGAACGACCCTGCCTTAGTGTGACGAAGACGCCGGAGCCGACGGAAGCAGGGGCACGTGTGACACGAGGAGCAGGGACCAACATGTAAGCTAAAAAATAAACAGGCATGTTAATCAGAACTACGCGTTCACTTGATCCCTTTCATTCAAAAAAATCCGCTGCAGCTCGACCCACCTAGGTAGGCGGGATCAAGGGAAGCGCGTAATCAGTATATCGTTGTTCTTCTTATGAGAAAAGCGCTAAATTAATAAAATGGATTTGTCCGGGAGCCAACCAAATGACCCGTGGATTTTTTTTCCTCAATAAATCCAATCAACGCCGATGAAGTTCCGGCCCAGACTCCGCTAGCACCCACGAGTACCTTATTTAACTGGATTCCTATTTTCAATGGAGAGGACGGCGTATCCGTAGACACCTTCCTGAATCGTCTCAAGTTGGTTAGCCATTATAGCGGTTGGGATGAAAGACAGACGATAGGAGCGGCAAGGCTGCATCTAGCAGGCACAGCAGCAGAATTCGTAGAAAGCAGTCCTCAGACAGTTCAGTCATATGCAAATTTCACAAAATCCTTAACCGAGCGCTTCACTCCGCGGCACTCCAGGGCGACAATAGAAAACATGTTGTGTAACTGTAAACAGCAACCCCTAGAATCCGTAAGAGAATTCGCCACGCGACTAAGACGTTTAGGAAAATTACTAACCGCCGCCACCCCGAACAGTGAGCACGCAGTTATTCAGAAGCACTTAAGCGACCGGCTTTTGTCTCAATTTTTGTTAGGTCTGAAGGGGATGTAGCACGTTTTGTATCCATACGGGACCCGGCAGACTTAGTACAAGCGGAAGAATTTGCATGCTTAGAGGAGGCTAATGCCAAGATGTACCCTTCCGTGGCGAACGATATCGGCACGTTACAAAATACTCTTATAAATTTAATCGAGAGCAGACTGTCCGGCCAGCCCTTGCCCCCCGGAGTTCACTTCATGTCCCACCCACAGTATCAAACTCCCCATTACTTCAGGGTACTTCAAGCGCACATGGTAATTTCAGCGCGACCTACCGTCAGAACCCCCCGACTCACTACGTGGACGAAGGGCGTCAGTATCAGCACCCGCAGCCATTTTTTCCCGCGCACATTTCACAGAACGGAAGCCCGGCACCAGATCGCGTTCAAGCAGTCCATGTTGCCAGCGACAACCCGCCACGAACCCCCGGAGTTGCTACAAGTGCCAGGAACTCGGCCACATAGCGCGCTACTGTCCAAAAAGGATTAATAAGTGCTACAATTGCGGCGAACATGACCACCTTAGTAGGAACTGTCCCTTGGCTATGTGCGGTAGGTGTAATCAATCTGGCCACCTTCCGGTGGTATGTCCGAGCCTTTCAGTCTCCTCCAGTGCGGGAAACGGGCAAAACCCGGTCACAAGGCCGGGGACGAATTAATATTGGCTGTTAAACCGGAAGTAGGGATGACTATCAACATCTCCATTTTAGGAAAGCCAAGCAAATTTTTAGTAGACACGGGAGCGGCACTTACGATAGTTCATAGCAGGGCATTTCCATTCGACCGACTCCCACTGACTCCGTATAGCACCCCGGTAAGGAGCGCTTCGGGTCATAAACTTCATACCCTAGGTCAAAGCTTCGTTCCGTTCACAATTGACGATCAGGTATACGCCCACGACGCCTTAGTAGTAGATATGGGGGATGTCCATTACTCAGGTATTCTTGGGTTAGATTTTATGGTGAGGCATGGCAGCCGCGTCTCCGTAAAGGAACGGAAAATGGAAATTTCAGGTGGACATATAACCAAACTAGAATCCCGGAAAGTCAAAATCAACCTATTACAGTGAGAATACAAACCTAGTCGAACTCGTAACCGAGGAGCCAGAGAATGACTGCCGAAGTAAGCAAGGGAACACAGAAATCAATGTTAATGAGGAAAACAGTGAGATTAGAGTGCAATCCGTCTACAACAGCATTGAAGGAAGCGAAGTTAAGATAGATAAATGAGTAGCTGGGGTGAGGAGGTGGAACCCATAGAAATAAGAAATGAGTTAGCAACCAGTATCGACCTTTTAGGGCACGTGGAAACCGAATTAAGTGGAGAGATTCTTGTCCCGATCACCGTGTCAGGCGGGGAAGGCTCTGTTACACGGCAGAGCGACGGTTGGAGTGGGGACTTAGCGGAAGAGGTGGGCGCGAGGCCAGGCCGGACCGAAGGAGAAGCTGAAATTCATTGGCAAACCTGTGAGGAGGGCAGTTCTACGGTCGGGAAGCTAGTAGATCTTGATGGAAAGAATCACGGTATTTCAGGTAGGTCGCTGAGTAAAGGGGAAGGAGTAGCTTTGGTGTGTACAGACGTTTGGGGGTCTATTGAGGGCGAGTTAAGTGCAGAGGTTCTGAGGCCAGTAGATGTGTCACCAAAGGAAAATGTTATGGTGGTGTCACATTCAGGGAAGGGCCCGAGCAACGGCATTTACTCGAGCGAGGCGAACGGTCTGTCGTCACCGGAGAACGATGAGCCTCCCATAGGGAAATGCGATGATGCGAGAGAAATACGTGAAGGAGATCAAGGTACATTAGCCGGCATAGGGGAAGACATTGTAGCGGGTAGTGGTGAGCCGCACAAGGTGGCTGAGAGAGTAAGTACTACCCAGGAAGATGCCCCTGGTAGAATCATTACAGTAGAAAAAATTACAATAAATCCTCACACAATTTTATTTACGAGCACTGAGGTTCCTGGCTTTGAAGGAAGGGAAATTGAAATTCTAGATCAATATAAAGAAGTTAACATTTTACCCACCCTAGCGACTGTCACGGCGGAAGGCCGCGCACCCCTCCTCTTATGTAATGAGACTAGTCAGCATAAAGTGTTGCGTAAGGGCTCCGCGATTAGTTTCCGCGTATGGGCGACCGACGCCGAAGTACCCCGCGTTGCGAACCTTGAAGCCGAAGTAGAAACATGGCCGGAGGAACCTGTCGAAGAAGATCTTCTGTCACAATTTGATTTTAGCTCCACACCTCCGGAAGCCGTCAATAGTTTAAAGGAACTCATCCTAGAGTATAGAGAAACATTTGTGCACGGAAAGATACGACTAGGCTGCACAGGTGTAGTAAAAACACTCCATCGAAGTAGAGGACTCAAAACCGATTAGGAAAACTCCGTACAGAATACCACACTCCAGAGAGATGCGTTAGAGAAAGAAATTAAAAACATGTTAGACCAGGGCGTCATATCACCCTCCACAAGCCCTGGTCCGCACCCATTATTCTTGTAAGGAAAAAGACAGCGGAGGGAGAACCTATCAAGTATAGGCCGTGTATAGATTTCCGAGCTCTCAATAACGTCACCAAAAAGGAAGTGTTCCCCATTCCAACATGGACGAAGTGTTTGACCAACTGGGTGGGTCCAAATATTTCAGTATTTTAGACTTGTGCAATGGGTACTAGCAGGTGGAAATGGAGGAAACTAGCAAAGAGTTTGTAGCTTTTAGCACCCCCTATGGGCACTATCAGTGCAACAAGATGCCTTTCGGTCTAGCCAATGCACCGGCCACTTTCATGAGGCTTATGAGCACAGTCATGGACGGCCTAGGGAACAATGGTTGCGTATTCTACTTGGACGATATTCTCCGGTATGACCAAACAATAACGTCCCACTTAGCGGGACTAAGAGAGATTTTTAGGAGACTCAATAAAGCCAACTTAAAATTAAGACCAAATAAGTGCCAATTTTTTAAAAATCGCGCTCTTTTCCTGGGTCATGTCATTTCCGAGAAGGGAATAGAACCAGACGAAGAGAAAACAGTAGCCATCCGTAGTTTCCCCGTACCCCAACGTGTAAAAGAACTACAGTCCTTTTTGGGTCTCGTTGGATTCTATAGGAAGTTTCTTCCCAACTTCTCCGCGGTAGCAGCCCCTCTCACCGATCTAACTAAGAAAGGCGCGGAATATAGATGGGAGGATCGCCATCAGAAGGCGTTTGAAACTCTGAGGGACAGCCTCTCTTCATCTCCGGTTTTACGATTCCCCGACTTCTCGCGACAATTCATCCTCACAACGGACGCCAGTTCGAACGCGGTAGGGGGAATTCTATCACAGGAATTCGAAGACGGCGAACACCTGGTTGCTTGTGCTAGTAAGAAACTATCTAAGACGCAAAAATCCTACTCCGCAACAGAATTGGAGTGCTTAGCTATCGTGGAGATGCTACGTAAATTTCGCGTTTATCTGCTAGGACGACATTTTGTACTATGCACAGATCACAAACCACTCAGGTGGCTGTTGTCCACGCCAGAACCAAAACCGCAGTTAGCCAGGTGGGTGATGGAAATCGCAGAGTACACATTCACGGTCAGATATACCCCCGGAAAGGAAATCTCTCACGCAGACGCTCTCTCTCGCATCCCGGTGCCGATCATCTCGGTTGTAGGTACTAATGTTGATTACGAGCCGGTATGGGAATAAAGCGCGCATAGCCCGCGAGCAAAGGGGCTGCCCTCACCTCCAGGAATCTTTCCAGCGCGTCGAATGCCATGACCCGCGCTATATACTAGACCAGGATGGCGTCCTGTATCTAGTCCAAACCCCCAACTCAGGACCGGTATTCACGATTTGCGCACCGTCCTCCATGCAGCAGTATATTTTAAAACACTGCCATGATAACCCTTTGGCAGGACACTTGGGATTAGAGAAAACCCTGGATATAGTGAAACGGTATTTCTACTGGCCAGGCATGTATACGGATACCCAGAAGTACGTAAAAAATTGTATACCGTGTTTAAAGCGGAAGGGAATTCGAGAGTCGGTCCCTATTCAACCAGTAACGGAAGCGACGTATCCTTTCGAAAAGGTGGCACTAGACATTATGGGCCCTTTTAAGACATCACACATGGGAAACAGATACATTCTTACTTGCCAGGACTATTTCACGCGCTACCCAGAGGCATTCGCCATTCCAGATCAAACCGCCGAAACAGTGGCCAGGACATTTGTAGAAAATATAGTGACACGGCACGGTACGCCTAAGTATTTGCTCACTGACAGGGGATCCAACTTTACATCTAAGTTAATGAGGAATGTTTGCAAATTATTACAAATCAAATCAATATTTACTACAGCTTACAACCCAGCCGCCAACGGACGGTTAGAAAGAGCTCATCAATCTTTTTCCGCTATAATGTCACATTACGTCGAACAGGACCACGGGGACTGGGACGAACATTTAAATTATGCCCTTTTCGCGTATAGGAATAGCAAACATCGTATCACGGGGTTCTCACCCGCCTACCTAGTCTACGGCAGGGAATTAACTATGCCATGGGAGGAGATACTGGTCCCTGCTCCACCGTGTTATGCGGAAGACCCCCCATACGACTATGTGCTACGGAAAAGGCTACAGATCGCTCACGCCCAAGCCAGTGAGCATCACGCTTCTAACACAGCCTATGAACACGAACAGAAGAATAGAAAGCTAAGACTTCAGACGCTGAATATAGGAGACCTAGTACTCCTGCGAAATATGGTATTGTCACCGCAACAAACTAAGAAACTCGCACCAAGATGGATAGGACCATATAGAGTTACTAAGGTCAGAAGTGCGGTAACCTTCGACATACAAGAATTACAGGAAGGCCGCACGCTTACAGCTCACCTGAGAAATCTGCTACTACTGCCATCAGACCCCACCCCTCAACCCCCTAAAGTACTGCTGGAAGCCAACATCCCTGTCAACGATCAGGAACTATCCAGGGCACATCACTCAACCAATCATCCCGGGCATACAGATACCCAACCCACCCAGAATACACCACTATCATCTGAAACTCCACCCACATGCCCGCCACCTCAAAACTCAACTGATCCACCGAGGCAAACCGATATTCTGCTCACACAGAACCCACCGCCTACCTCTGAAACTCCATCAACATCCCAGTACCCGCCTCACTCAAGATATAATCTACGACCCCGCACGCAGCGATGGCGAAAATACTAAAGACTTCGCCTGGTGGTGCTCCAATGCAGAAGACCAACCAGGGAACACCAGATGGCTGGGAAGTACGCCCCCGCCCATGCAGCATCCTAGGACACCAGGCCGCACCCTATTATCTGAACCGGGGGAAGAAGCTGTAGAGCTATTGGAAAAAGCACCAGAGCCAGACTACTCCGCCGGTGGGCGCCCCAGGCAGAGGACGCCCACGCTTTGCACCAACCATCCTCAGACGCTACGGCCAACCGCAACACCATCGTTACTCGGCTGCCAGACGGAACTCTACAACCAGCCATCCACACACCTGCACTTTCGCTAAGAGCCTCCCGCAAGCGGCACAATCAACGAAGGCGCAAGGCGTACCGACAAAAGAGAGGGCGAAAAGACAAACAAGAACTGGACAAAATAGACAGTCAGCTTTTCTCCCAACCCTCATAGTGCCTTGTTCTTTTCTTGTAGCACCATGCAGACCCAGTCATCCGCAGTGGTATTCCTGATGGTGGCCATCTACCAAGCGGGATCCGCAGCTCCAGGGACGCTCTACGTACCTCAGCAGGAACTGACATTCCCAGTCCTAAGCGAGTGTTAATGAGAAGAAAATTAAAAATGTTAGTGTTCAGTGTGAAGAAGACAAGAAATGTGTCAGTGTACAGTGAGAAGTGCTAGTGTTAAGTGAAAAAAAAAGAGAGAAGAATATATATACGAGTGTAGTGGAAAGAAATAAGTGTTATTGATAAAATTGGTTTTAAGCTTCTTTATATGTATGTCTATGTGTTTAAGTTTTTGTACATAACGAATGGTCTAGTATCCCTTTTCTGTAATGCGTTATATAATGTATATCTGTATCTGTAAGTACGAATAGAATAACTAGTGTCACGTGCCTCCTGTTTTCGCCGGCGGGGTGATGTCGCCAGGCGACATTGCCGCAAAACGAATTGCTAGAGAGCGGGCCTTATCGGGTCCGGGCGCCGGGGCGGCACAGCGGCCGGTGAGGTCAGCGCGGTGTGTCATCCCCTATAGAAGGGCGCCGTGACACACAGGGCGCCGTGACGCACAGGGTATACGGGCGCACTTTGACCGCCTCCCCGGCGTGAACTCAGTGGCCGGTGAGGTCAGCGCGGTGTGTCATCCCCTATTGAAGGGCGCCGTGACACACAGGGCGCCGTGACACACAGGGCGCCGTGACGCACAGGGCATACGGGCGCACTTTGACCGCCTCCCCGGCGTGAACTCTGTACTGTAAGGGATGGCCAAACTCACGCCGGGGATGGCAGCAACCCCAAGAGTAAACCGAGAGTCTACGTCACACTAAGGTTGAGTCAGGACACCCCTTGCTCCGAGGGCGGGTATATAATCTGCGCCCTCGGAGCTAGCTAGACAGAGAGACTCAGAGAGTGTGGTGTACAGCAGTGTGTGGAAGCAGACGTCGAGAGAGCTCTTCGCCGGCAGCGCCTAGTGTCGGGGAGACCAGTTGGAAGGGTGGGCCGCCAGCGGCGAAGGCACTGCACAGGACTCCTGACCGCGGCTTACGGGCCGTTTGGCCAGGCGGACCGCTAGTGCCGGATCCTCTGTGTGGCACTCCTGACCGTGGCCTTCTCGGTCATTGGAGCCGCTGTCTGCGCTTCGAGAACGGAACGACCCTGCCTTAGTGTGACGAAGACGCCGGAGCCGACGGAAGCAGGGGCACGTGTGACACGAGGAGCAGGGACCAACATGTAAGCTAAAAAATAAACAGGCATGTTAATCAGAACTACGCGTTCACTTGATCCCTTTATGTCCCGTCGCGACAACTTAAAAAAAACAATTCTTTACCTTTCCTATCTGTTTTTGATAAGGAATCATCCAAAGAAACAATTTAGCATTGTCAAACATTTTTTTCTGTAGCCCCCTCACTAAAATGAAGCTATTATTACGCGCTGAAATGAGTGTATCCATAAATGCCAACGATATTGGAAGTAAAAGGGGAAGGCGATGATGCAATCCATATATTCTGTTCTGTTAGTTTCCAGCGCGAGTATCGCAGAGAACAGAAAGGAAGTTTGAAATGTGTGAAAATGGTATCTTTAGCAGACGATATCGCACACTCACTTCGCCTAATTTAGAGGTCTCCTTTGACCTTGATACCCTTCATCAGAAACTACACGCACCAGCTCAAGAAGGGCTGTTGACATTTTCTTTCCCTGATTTTTACATGCGTCCCTCTACCGTTATTCGTAAATTATCTCTTTGGACCAAAAATCTGAAGTAAAATCTCGCTGTGGAACTGATGTGCAAGGAAATTGTATTGGTAAGGTTGTGATAGGTTTAATGAACGTTTAAAAGTGTAAGCCTTATTTTCTTATCTTGTGAAGTGTTACCCAAATGCAACCATCAAACTATTACAAAACTTTTTAACAATAAAACGGGATTTTTGTGACATAATGAAGTTAAACATAATGTCTTCCTTCCGGTACTAGTGCAGCGCCGTACATGTGCAAGGCAGCAGACGCCCTGCAGGTATTGTTCCAAAATTTCTACTTGTAACGTGCGTTGCGTTTGCAGAACTGATTAGATCTCAGTTTGATAAAGTTGAAACATTGATTTCCAATACAAAAAAGGATTAACGAGATGGGGAACCTGGATCGACGCTATGAGCTACAATACTCAAAATTTTGATTTTGTAAAACAAGTTATACATCAATTTGATTGTGAAGCTGCAGGATCTATAGACATATCGAAGCAATTGTTTGAAACTCAAAACGTTGAATAACTATATTGCCTCATTTTTCAGTTAGCACTACAATTACATTTTTGTAAAGATCTTCCCTGAAACTTTCTGGTAGCTTTGAAATTACCCAATCAGCAGTTGCTTCAAGGGTCATTAGGGGTATCTACTGAAGAAAAAGAGGTCTTTCGTTCTGGAGAAAAACCCAGGATTCGAAACAATTTGTGCTATTAGTGCGGTGCTTTGAGGGGACAATTCCATCACTGGATCCAGAAAACACGGAGAAGAATAGAAAATGTATTTTACATGAATATTTAGATACGCTTTTAAACAAATCCATCATATTTTTAAAGTCAAAATGCAATTCGTCACGTCTCCTTAAAGTTCTCTTTCTTTAGAGACCTCATTTTTGAGACCTCATTGTTTGCGTGTTACAGCAGCAAAGGGAAGGTATACTACTGAAATAATATCGGAGACGATATATGTTTCTTATTGATACGGGATCTTTGTAAATAAGAGGATTACGAGAACTATAATGTTTAATTCTAGTCTTTGTATTAAGTCTACAGAACAATATATAATAAGATAAAGGTATTTTAATAAAAAATTATTGATATAATGCTATTTAATGTTACATATTTCGTACTTTTGAGTACATATTTCTGTATATTATGATACATATATATGTACATATTTCTGTATATTATGATACATATATATGTACATATTTTCCCAATTTTTAGTACATAATTATCCGGGCCCTAATCATCAGAGAAAATGAATACATTATGAGATGGAAGTTGTCATCAGCGTGTATTCGGCGAGTAGCGAGCAAACCGCTCTCCGAATCACGAAGTAGTGTGGATGAGTTGCTTGCTATTTGCCGAGTGACGAATATTCGGTGCTCGCCCTACCCACCGCGTGTTTGTCTTTAGGACACATCAAAGGAAGCGAACATTCGTCGAACATAATAACTGATCGGGATTGGGCGAGTAGTATCTTGCTGTTTGGCGACTCCCGAATGTGTGGAGCCGCCTTAAAACTCATGTTCACTTTGTGTGACGCGGGCGAGCGAATAAATAAATCCGAACAATCGCACCGAGCAAACAGCTTGCCCAAGCCGCGTGCAGCGCGCAAAGCTGCCGTGCGGCGCGGCGAGGCACCGGAAGCCGGCGCGCGCGCTCGCGTGTCAACTATTTTCGACCTGGGGAACTGGGTCATTAGTCGGCTCGGCACTATGATCCGGATGCGGCCGGGCCGTGGGCTACATTCGGGCTTCGCCTCCAGCAGGCGGTTCCAAACACTTGGAAGCCCACGTCACGTAAAAGACAAATTTCTTTGAAATGAGAATAAGGACAGATTAATTACAAGAAATTCAGCTGTCAACTTTTTGGAACGAGTTCTTTGTTGCAAATGTGTAGAGTGTAATGTTTGTTTTTACTAAGATATAATAAATTCAATACAAGACATTACAATTGCTACAAATGATATTTCAAATAATGGAGTAAATACAAAAGGAAATATATATTATGATACAAGAAGACTTGCTCAAGGCGGAAGTATACAATGCTGAAATAGTCATATATACATAAAATTAAAATTCATCTCATGTAGATGACGTTAACTGCATTTTTATAACGTAAAAAAGAGGTGTAATATTTTCATCGTCGACTCTCTGTCTAGTGATGGTTTGCGAGGGAACGAAGCGGCTTACATGATGGTCATTTCAAATGGCCAAAAAGTTCTTTCTCGCTGGTAGTTCCTTTTTTTAGTGGGAAAAGTCCACGACTGGCCGCAGCCAATATACAATAAGACTTGCTCAAGGTGGAAGTATGTAATGCTGAAATATGTTCAATGTGAAGATAAACCGTGGTCCTGACATATGTAAATTCTACAGTACTACAGTGCACAATATGGAATCATGTGTAATGCGAAAAAATATCTTCAGATTCCGCACTGAGCAAGTTTATCAGATATAACCTGCATGAGATGTAGAAACGCCAAGGGAAGATGAAGGATGTGAGTTTGTTTTCCTGCGCGTCAACTACTTCGATATTTAGTCCCAAGATTTATATCCCAGGAGGAGGCAGTATTCCTTCTCAGCTGGAACATAAAATTCGGCGCCAGCCTGCACGTTCGCTTGCGGGGTTTCTGGGGTGTGTGCACTCGCGCATGTGTGTAAGGATAAGGAAGAAGGATGAGGATGGAGAGATTTCGCTCGTTTGTGATGGTACTATTCCGGCTTTGCCTGATATTGATAGAAGAAATAACGGAAAATTGTCGACAAGAGCAGTGAACGGAATCTTCCTCCAGACAGTGGTTGCATTCGCCCCAGCTATGTAGTTAGCGTGGAAAATCCGCCAACGTCAGTATTCAACTCCCAGGAGCCTCCCGTAGTGGCAACGGTGGGCCACTGAGCCATTGTGTTATACGAGCATTTCAAAGTAAATATCAAATTACCACGGTCGCCAGTCACGAACAGATAAACTTAAGATTTTGGTATCCTGAACTATTTAATCAAATGCAACAGGTAAGTTAACTAAATTAATTATTAATTATTAATGATTGAACGTGCACCTAATGAATTGGCCGAAGATAACATAAAACTTCTAGGAATCGGGATCTTCGCAAAGGAAGAGGACGTTAGCAGGTTACTGGCCCAATAGACACTCAGGGTTACAAGACCAAAGTGTTTACAGTATTATCAAGCTGTTTCCAAATAGAAATTGCTACAATTTATTAATTCATGAAAGGCCAAAGCTTTTTACAACAAAATTTTTACATCAGATACATGAAATACAATATCCAATTTCTGTAGCCTCATCCTGTACTGAAAAAATTGAACATGAAACAGAGTTACGTAATTTGTATAAATATTTCTTGAGTTACAATACCATATCTGTCCACTGCAAGAAAACATATACAATACACAAGTACAAAAGGCAATATTTGACAGGGCTGTAATGCACAAACACCCTCTTTAATCAATAAAAATAATTATATGCTACACTGATAAATAAGTCATATGAGCTTCTCGGCTCGTCACGTACGTGCTAGTCAAGCCAGCACCAAAGAATTCACACTTATGGATCTGGTTGTGTTACACATTTTTCGCACAATAACATATTACAAATTATAAATTACTTTAATGCTCTATTACACATCACTAGCATACGCCAGTGTTACCTGTTCGGACTGTGACAGTACGCTCGGAATGAGCAATAAATACATACATACAAAAGTCACATAACACGGTTACAAGCCGCCCACCCTTAGCATGGACCAGCATATTCTGCACAAATGAGAAAACGGCTCCGGATCCTGACAAGCACATAAATACGGACTACCGCAAAATAAAAAGTTACATTCGTGCAATAAATTACGTAAATACAAAGGCCGAACAACAGAGCCGAATCTAAGCAAGATACACCGAGGACTGCGGCGGCGCTTAATACATCTGAGACTGGCAAGTTGCATTGCCTGCAGGGGCCTTAAATGGGCTCGGATTGCAATTCCAAATCACTGCGCCGCACTATTTTCTCGGGGCGCTAGTTGTCAAATATGACAAAGGAACATAGAATCGACTCTAGTGCCTCTGGGAGCAAGTGGACAGACAGAGGTATTAAGATCGATGTGAAAGCTATCACCTCTCGACACTAGCACCCTCTAGGAGGGAGACAGAGAACTTTTAGTACAAACATGTAATTACAATAATATATACATAAAATCAATATAAACACACATGCCTTTTAAACACATATACAAAGGCTTATAACTTGTAATACAACACAATAATTAGTTACAGATGGAAATAGACCAATAAGTATCATTAATTTCTTAAATATTTAATAAAAATAGTGAAAATAATTAAAAGTGGATCAACATGAAAAATTCAATTTTAGACAATTAATTAAATGCAACCAATGATGCTTAGAGATTAAATACCTTACAAATATCTTTTTCTACTCCCATTGTATAATGCTGTCATTGGATGGCTGTAACCAGTTGGATAATGATAGTTATTTCGATATAGTTTTCATTATGATACAGGTTATTGACCAATCACAGAGACGCTAACAAACCAAGTATTGGCACTTCATTATTCATTGAGAATTGGTGCAGTAAATGTTTCGTTCGAGTGTGTATATTAAAATTGCATCTAATAATCGATTTTGCTTCTCAGTTTTAATTCAGGCTACATTCAAAACAGATATTCTGGCTACCCACGTGTTAATGGATCTTTTTTCTTAATTTAGCGACTGGTTTTATCAACTTTTTTGTTATCAGGGTCCGGCAATGAATTTTTTTCCGCCGAAAATTTGCCGTTTTTCACGAAGCATTACATAACTTTCCCTATATTACGTATATACGTACGTATACGGGAAAGTATAAATTAGACAATAATTCATAATTCAAACAATTTTAGAATCTGCCTCATTATTTTGGTTATGTAGCTCAGACTTGTTTACATATAGCCATCCTGAAAATTCCATCTTTTTATCTTAAAAAGGGGGTCATTATGGCCATTATTTGAAAAAACAAGATATACTTCCTGGAAAATCATTCTTCTAACCTCACAAACACAGAACAGATGTAAAGGAATCAATGTTAGTGTACAAAACTACAAGATTAAAAAGTTAGAATTGTGACATATTTGCCAAAGTCTACATAAATCACAGTCAATTTGATAATTAGGTTGTCCGAATAAACCAAAGTCGAGGGAGCCATAACAAAAGAGACACGCCCTTGACCTGCTCTACAGAGAGTTTTAAACATTTAAAAAACACTACTATATCCAATTTTGCAATACATGGAATATCACTGTGTTAAGGAAAGTCTGAACAATTTAACCAGTTTAAAGTTTTAAAATGTCAAAATTTTCATATTTTTGCTGCCAGATCCCCCTTAAAGTTTTTTAGTAAATAAATAAAATATACTAAAATATTATTAAATTATAACTGTAATGATTACTATTAGAAAATAAAAAATGGTTTTATTTTGAACTATTTACAGGTTTGCCAGAATTTGAGAGCATCTTCCCCAAATGTAAAACAAATTCTCAAAATTACTAATTTTGACAAAATAATTTAAATTATCAGGAAAAATTGTAATGAATAATTCTAAGTTTGTTATAATTTGTATCGTGTTGTGTAGTTGTGCACAAGACGTCGATAAGATTGTGATCGCCAATGACCTCGACTGCTTGTAAGTCGGCCTACAATAAATAGAATTTTAATAAATCCCTAATAGCCAGGTAAAAAGGGGAAAATAATGGATTGGAAATATCTTGAGAAATAAAATACGGCATTAGAGCCCATTGAAAATATTGAGGAGGCCTCTTTGCACACGCCTATGCTCACAAGCAATTCTCAGGATTATCTGAGTCATACAACTCTTTCAACCACATTGAATTTACAGTTTTTATAATAATTCACACTGCAATTAGATGTAATCCGGTGAAGGTAAATTAAAATAATTAAAAAGACAATTCAAAATAATGGAAAATATGCAGAACAATAACACTGCCAGTGTTATGAAGTATTTTAGCAATAATAAATCATTTACAAGTAACACGCTGATCAGTTACAATGACAAAATTATCGTCATAAACCCATAGTAGCTCCTTGCACAATGATATCATCACACCGCACGACTTTTACTTCCAAATTAATGTTTACAAATTGTGGGAAACGTGCATATTAACGATGCCCAACGTTTGTGGTATTTCATCACGTATCCCGCCAGCCTGGTGTGTTGGGGTGGAGCACGATATCCTGACCAAGTCCTCATGCACGGCAGGCAGCTTATGCCCTTATTATAAAATAAAGCGACCATTTCGAAGGTCACCAGCCGTAGCAAACGGGTCATGTACGAAATACACACATTTGATCGTATTGCGTACAAGAAGGTGGAGAGCTATGCTCGCAGAGAGATGATTTTCCACTTCTCACATCCGCCCCCACCAGAAAATTCCGAAAAGTTCTTAAGAGTATTTAGTAGAGGGCTTCCGCTCCGCTATACCAAAGAAGACGTAGACAGTAAGCTGAGAGAGAAACTATACAAGCTTAATCGCCTGGAGTAAACATGTAAATCCCAATATTTGCAAACATTCCCGCCTCTCCAGGACTACTGGAGAGGGGAAAAATTAACAAAAAATATTAGGCAGCACGCTCTAAGGAAGCCCACAACATGTTGGCCGAAACGTGAGCCACCTCGAACGACACGCGGATTGTCCCGGATAGCCCAGACAATAAAAATTGCCAATGTGCGCCAAAAATGTGCATGCTTTTGAAAAATTGAACATGACTTTATTTGAAGATCTCTTTTTGATGAACACATTTCATTCTGAAACAAATGTATCTTCACTATTGTTTTTAAGGAGATGCCGATTATTTGTATATTTTTTCAATTTTCAAACAATTTGGGTTTTCGCAACATGAGATCTACGCCATTCTCTTAAACGTGTTTCAGTCTATCCAACCAAGAAAATTTCATCAAAATCGATGGCGCCATTTTTTTGAAAATTTGGAAAATGTCCCAGGGGCTTCATGTAAAGTACCCGCAAAATTAAAATATCAATATCAAATTCAAGAGGTCGCGACATCAGCCAGATCATTGTGGGAATATCAATTCTGGAAGAAATCGACTTTAATAGCTAACATTGTTCACAGACAGACGGACGTTTTGCCGTCAATCGACTTTTCAGTATCAAGGACCCACAAAACAGAGATTCAGGTTACATCATGTTAGAGGATTTTTTTCTAAATTTGGCAACTGGATTTATCCCCTTTTTCGTTTCCAGGGCACTGCAATACGTTTTTCTGCTGAAAATTCGCGCAGCATTACATAACTTTCACTTCTTAAGGGGAGACAGTAGGTAAATGGCTTTAAAAATTCGATTTTTAGTTTTCATTTTATTTGAAGAGCCCGCTCATTTGGGTGTAAAATGCTTTTGTTTCATTTGAAATTTCTGAACCTAGTGGTTCAGACTCTATAATGTTTTTTTCTGAAAGTCTTCGTAGGAAATACATTTAAATGTCACGCCTCCTTTACGTCAAAATTGAAATAAATTTGGAAATATCTCGTATTGCTGTGTATAATTGTTAACCTGTATTTACTATCTTTAGGTGCCGAACTCATGTGTATTTACGAAGTTTGTTATTGTTTTGTTACTGTTACCCAGAATTTGAATGAATCTGTGAATTCAGTAATTTGGACACGATTACCCAAAACTGTATTTGTGCAAATCAGTACTTTAAGATTTGATGTATATGATGCCATATTGTGTTTCAATGATGGAGTTTTAAAAAAACAGGAGGTTTTAAAAGTTCTGGGTTTAGATTGTGGGGAAAATACAAGACAATCCTTGTTAGAAATAGACAGAGACAGAATACGAAAAGCAGAAATTGCTGCACTAAGTTGCACAAAAGAAGCAAGACAAAAGAAGAAAACAGGGAAAAGAAGGAAAGAAGACCAGTATGACTCAGATGATGCTCAGTATCGTGCAGAAAAATATTAACTATAAGTGTTTTTAAAGATTTTCTTCGGGAAAATATAATTATTAACTTTAAACCTGATTTTCTCTAAACTACATTTTTTTGCTTTCAGGAACATTTATTGTAGAAACTAGAAATCAAAGAAAATTGAAACTTGTACAGAGCATTAACAGTACATCAACAACTATTCACAGCATGTTTGAGAAAATTTAGTTCAGAATTAATTATTTTATGATATGTGAAATACTTAAAAAAAATTTAATACTGAAAATTTAAAAAAAAAAAATTATTTCATTCCATTCTTTGTAAATAGTCAAATATACTTTTAATTCTCGATTAATATAATATTTACTTGCAGTAAAAATTTCAGAGTTGTATCCTTTCTAGTTTTTCCAAAAAACGTTCTTTAAAATGTCCAAAATTAGCATTGGCAGCATAGGGAAATACGGTGCTTACTGTCTCCCCTTAAGAAGTTCCTTCTTAAGCGCGAGAAAGAATTTTTAATGAGACAGATTCACGGTAGGTTTTTAGATAATGTTACCATTTTTTTCTTAACTCATCAGAAGTAGGAACTAATGCCACTTCAAAATATTACATCGTAATATTGAACTTTCAGTGAATGAACTCCTACCTGTGTGTACCTGACACCTTCACAGCTTTTATCAATTTTGTGACAAAACTTTTTTCGTAGAACTTATCATTGTTCGTATCATGACTATTTAAAATATGTATTCCATTATTTGTATTTCTTTGTGAATTGTGAAGTCGGAATATCAAATCACGATAATCAAGGCAGAATATTTAAATATTGCTCACATTATAGAATAATATTTCGGGATGTGTTGATGTTCATGATCTCATTTCATCATTGGCGCCACTTCCTCGCCAATGTTTCTGGAGACAGCTTTTCCTCGTCCCGACGACCAATCGGAACAAAACAAGTGCGAGGAATCACGCTCCTACCATGGAGTGAGCGGACACGAATGGCTATCGCATCTTCGTAACACGACTCATTTGGACATGTAGATGTCGCAATGCAACTCTCCAGGCGCCGGAGGCCCTGTTGACGGGTTCACGTCGCTCCCGAGGGTCGACGACCCGCGCGCTCCAAGCGGAGGCGTCCTGCAATTCGCGGCCGCGATAATCGAGGTGTAATCGTGGACTGGTTTCACGTGTGCGGTGTCTTGCTTTTGTCGTCGCTCGCTAATAAAGCCGCTTGCGCGACTATTCCCAGGACTGGCGCCGTAGCCCGCGCCGCCGTGCCTACCTTTCCGTCGCCGGTGCCGGTTCCTTCCTCCGGCCGCTGCGCGCGCCGCCTCCGCCCCGCCCGCTCCACCACGCGTCAGACAATGGGCCCAAATGGCCAAAATCACCCGTAAAAAAAAGAACGGAAAAATACACTCTGCCGAAATGCCTAAAGTTTTGGCGAGAAATAGAAAATTGCAATTTTTTTGAGATGGAGCGATTGTAAATGGTGCAATTTTCAAATGAGGTATTCTTAATTCAGAATTCTTTCAGAATTTGCAGAAATCGAAACTTCATTTATGAAGAAAGAGTTGTGCTTGTTTCTACTGAGCATAGTGGAGAGTAGCAGAATAAAATATGCAAATCTGGCCCAGGGATACAATTTTTTTATGTTGAAAATCGGAATTGAAGTGTAAAAGAAATAAGTTATTATACCAGATATAAACTAGTGGTGCTACAGAATGGCACAGACTTTCCCCTATTAGTTTTCTATTTCCTTGGGTCTTCGCTAGCTATTCGGAATTTCCACAAACTCTTTCATGCCAGCTGTCATCTATCACCGCCAAAAGTACATTTTTTTTGTCATTTTCTTAATTTTTCAGTTTCCTATTGGTAGAACAGAAACATTAATTTTAGAATTCTAAAGAACACAAAAACCTAGTCACAAATGGCAATTTTCTTTTAAAAACTATGTGCCGTTTAAGAGAAAATGACGTTAGCGCTAATAAAAATGCGAAAATTGAAGCTCATTTTCACAGAAAATGTTTAAGTTTTCAAAATACTTTATTTGAAGTTAATTGAAGCACTTACACTCACAAATATAATAATGTTTATAAATTGCTCGTAATGTGCATATTAAAGATGTGAGAGATCTTTCAAAAAAATTACAATTATGTAATTTTTGAAAAAACAAAAATTACTCAAAATAAACTTTACGCTATACTAAAGAGTGTAATTAGCACTATCCGTTACAAAAGTTTCAAGAAAAAAATTGCAGCCATATACGAGAAAATGGTGTTTCAGCTTTTCTGAAAATGCCGAAATTTGAGCTACTTTTCACAGAAAACGGTAGTGTTTTCGAGAAACTTTACTTGACATTATTTAAAGCATATATACTCGTAAATATAATAATATGAAAAAATCGCCGATAATATATATATTAACGACGTAAGAGACAAGTAAAAAAATTTACATTTTTGTAATTTTTGAAAAACCAACCGATAGACCAAAATGGCTCTTATGTCACTGATAGAGTACATTTACCACTATCCCTACGGACGGACAGACGGACGGACGGACAGACGGACGTTTTCCTTTTAATTGGATTTTCGGAACCAAGGACCTAGAAAACAGGGTTTCTGGCTACACCACGTGTTAGGGGATTTTTTTTTCTTAATTTAGCAACTGGTTTTATCCACTTATTCGTTTTCACGGCCCGGCAATTAATTTTTTTCCGCCGAAAATTGGCCATTTTTTCGCGCAGCATTACATAACTTTCCCTATACTATGTATATCACTCCGTGTATACATACGTATACGGGAAAGTAAAAACGAGTGTTTTACCTTCTTATATAAGTTAATTTTTCTAACCGCATTACGCCTATGAATATTGACTTTAATGATTCTTGCGACTTTCTGAAGATGTTTCGAGAATTTTTTCAAGTGTTTATATTAGATTTTGACCCTTACAATCCTAAAAATAGGAGGAGAAAATAGAAAGAAATTATTTTTTCCTTCGTTTTTACTTTCCCCTTATACGTACGTATATTCGTAGGAATAAACGATGTATAGGGAAAGTTATGCAATGCAGCGCAAAAAAAATGGCGAATTTTCGGCAGAAAAAAATTCGTTGCCGTGTCGTGATAACGACAAAGTGAATAAACCTAGTTGCTAAAAAAAAAGAAAAAAATTCTCTAACACGTGGTGTTGCGAGAATCCCTGTTTTGTAAGTCTTTGATTCCGAACAAAACAAAACAATTGAAAGCAAAACGTCCATCAGTCCGTCTGTCCGTCCGTCTCTGTGTCCGGTGTATGTGAACAACACTAGCGCCTAATGCATTCCATTTTTTCCAAATTGAAAAAACCCCTGTCAATCTGGCCTGAGTCGAAGCTCACAAGTTTTGAAAAACATTCATTAATTTTTGGGGGTACTTCACATAAAACCCCCCGGATATTTTCAACATTTTCTCAAAAACGGCTCAAACGTTTTCCTAAATTTCTAGCTAGAATACACGAAAATACACTTATTAAGGTGACATTGGTCCGATTTTTAAGGTTAACTGAATTTTGGAAAATTGCAAAAATGTATTTTTTTACTTGCCTCTCACGTCATTAATATTTACATTAACGGCGATTTGTTCACATTATTATATTTATGAGTACATGTGATTCAAATAATTTCAAGTAAAGTTTCCCAAGAACTCAACAGTTTGCTGTGAATACTAGCTCAAAATTTCGCTCTAACGCCATTTTCTGATAAATGGCTCGAAATTTTTTCTTCACACTTCTGGGACGGATAGTGCTACTTACACTCTTTAATATTACTTAAAGTTTATTTTGAGGTACTTTTTGTCCTTTCAAAAATTCCACAAATGTATTTTTTGAAAGATATCTCACACCGTTAATATGCACTTTACCAGCAATTTGTAAACATACTTGTATTTGTGATGGTAAGTGCTGCCAATGACTTTAAATGAAGTTTCTTGAAAACTCAAAAATTGTCTGTGAAGAAGAGCTTCAAATTTCGCGTTTTATTTGCACGTAAACGCTATTTTCTTAAAAACAGCTACAAATTTTTAAAAGAAAATTGCCATTTAGAACGCGGTTTTTGTGTTTCTTAATATTTAAAAAAATTAATATTTCCGTTCTACCACTAAGAAACCGAAAAATTAAGAAAATGTCAAAAAAATATACTTTGGGAGGCGATAGATGACATATCGCCTCCCAAAGTACATTTTTTGAAATTCTCTTAATTTTTCTCTTTCTTAATGCTAGAACGGAAATATTAATTTTTAAATATTAAAGAACAATAAATCTTCGTCCTAAATGGAAATTTTCTTTCTCTGAAGCTCTTTTTCAGAGAAAATTTATGAGTTCTCGAAAAATTTCATTTGAAGCACTTACCCCAACCACAACAGTGTTTACAAATTGCTGGTAATGCGCACTTTAAAGGTGTGAAAGATCTAAAAAAATACATTTGTGTAATTTCGCCAAAACAAACAAAAAATATCCCAAATTGAACTTTACTTCGTATTAGAGAGTGCAATTAACATTATCCGTTCGAAAAGTTTATAGAAAATATTTGGAGCCATTTATGAGAAAATGGTTGTTGAGCGTTTCTGAAACCAAATTTGCCGCCAAATTTTGAAGAACGTTTCGCGCCTCGATTGGAACCACATCAACTGGGGAATATCCAGTTTGAAAGAAATCGTACTAATGGTTTAGGTGCTAGTGTTGTTCACAGACACTTGACAGGCACACGGGCAGACGGAGAGACAGACGGGCGGACCTTTTGAAAACGACCACTTTTTCGGCAGCATCAGGGAACCCTAAAACGTGTATTTCCGTTGAAATCTCGAAATAGATATTCCGCAGTATTACATAACTTTCCCTATACTACGTAATATATTACTCCGAATATAGTGTGTACGTATACGGGAAAATAAAAATGTACTTTGGGCGGCGATGGATGGCAGATAGCACGAGTGCGTGGGAATTCCAAATAGGTAGCTCAGACGCAAGGACATGGAAAACTAAGATGGGAAAATCTGTGCCATTCGGTAGCACCACTAGTTCAATTTTCAAAAAATCTTGTGTCATTCCAGTCAATGAGTACAAACCTGCAGGAAATACTGTATCAAATTATACTGAAGTGCATAGGGAAGTTGTTCTCCAAAGACATCTTTGACTGAGTAGTCCATCAGCCGCCACGCTAGCAGCGGCGCTGCGACAATTAATTTTTGTGGCGCCTTGCACACTACCCCTCTGTCTCAAGTTCGTATTTTTATTGATAATTTTTGTTCCTTCAAGATCTCATCAAGAAAATATTAATAGCTTCTAGAACCTTCTAAATGCAATATTAATGAAGATTTTGCATAATTTTAAAAATGTTGACTTTCAAGTAATTGCGTTTAAAACAGTTTTTTATTGTTGTATGCCCAGAATAGCAGGATATAAATTTGATCTTTAATGAATAATTTAACTACGTACCTTACATATACTCACAAATTTTTAGAAACGTTCATGTGGGGAAAAATTGAAAAATATACGGGTGTCCACAAGAAGTTGTAGGTTTTAAGAGTGCAGTGTTGCCGAACAATCAGAAAATTTTAATATTGCACCCCGATGATGTATGCATCATGGACAACAATATCCCAAAATATTTTCAAGTTTGAAGGAGGAATGTCATAAAATCTACTTTTTTGTATGGAATGACCCGCATGTTAGTGTAAGTGTACGTAAGAGGTGAGGATGGGACAAGGAGGGACGAAAGATTGCCCGCGGTCCATGGCTCGTTTGTTAGGGTACGGTATCCGCCTGGTATTGATCGGAGAAACTACGTAGAACTAACGATCAGAGCAGCCGGCCCCTAGAATTCTCCTTCAATCAGCGGCTGAATACGATATAGCAGACAAGTTAGAGTCGAAAATTCTGCCACCGTCGGGACTCGAACCTCAAGACCTCTCGGTCGCAGATTACATTGATATCAATTGATGCTCTGAGCCAGCTTCGCCAGTTTGGAGTACGGGCAATCGGAACGTTTCTATATCTTAATATTTGAAATGATTGAAGCAAATTTTTCAAGAACATGGACTTATTTGTTCATAACTGAAGTTGTTCAGACATTTTGACCGATTAAATGCCATGCAAGTATACCTTTAGTCTGCTTTCACGCGGTGGCAACGGTCTACTTTATCGTTATTTATACACAAAATTTTTAGAATTTGTTGAACATGAACAGACGGAAATGTTAAAAACCGTTCGTCTTAAACTATTAGAGTCGTCGCCAATGTTATAGTGGACATTCGAACAAAAAAAATTCATTTGTGAAAGGCATCTATCCGAAAGGGAGACATCTCGCTAGGCCGTGGACGCTCACCTCTGCAGGGCAAGCGGCTATTGTGGCATAGCTTGGTGTGACGAGTTGAGAGGCGTGGTGTGGCGTGGCGGGGGGGGGGGCGAGGTGGCAAGGTACGCGAAGGGGCGTGGCGTGGCGCTGCGCGGCGGAGATCGAGGTGGGTGCTGGAGTCGCTATCTGATCGCGCGCCGGTTAGCAGTCGCTGCACGTCGTAAGAGGCGGCGCCCGCGGGGCGCTGTTTCAAGCGCTCGGAAGTCGACGGACAAATTACACGGTGGATGGCCCGGAAGCAGAACCCCCGCCGCCTGACGCAATGTCTTGGCTAATTGCCCGCCCCTTCGTGCCGCTGGCGGTGCTGAGGCTGCACTCGGGGAGAAGAGGAGGGAACTTCTTGCAACCAATGGCGAGATACACAAGTGGAGCTCAGGGAAACGAGCCGACCGAAACAAACCGGGCGGGCGGGTTGATGGCAGTGGCGGCGGTATTGTAGGAAATAAAATAAAAAATTAAGAGAAGGAAATGTAGGAAAGACGATGCTGAGGACGAAACAAACCCAAAAACTCCTCTCCAGTTCATGTGTTTTGTTAGTTATTTTCAGGCAGATAATGGTCAAATATCATTTTTTGGAATGAACATAGTAGGGAAGATCTATCCCTATTATAATTCTCGCAAACCTGGGTGCTAGAGAAATCAAAATTTAGAGTTAGTTTGTCAGTTTTCAAATGTCAAATTTAAATTTAGAGTTATTTTGGATCAATTCTCAAGAGTCATGATAGAGATTCCCTACTATGGACAATGCGGCTACCAACCGGTTGAAGCTGTTTATTTCCGTTTACATGCCCACAAGCGGTCCAACTCATCGCTACTTTCAATGAGCTACCGCAGACGCTACTTACATTCATTCATTCTTTGTTCAATTGATAAGGACCTTTAATATTGGATTTCAAAAATGTTTTAATATTGTAGTGTCTGTGTGTACGTATGTATATATTGTATATATATGTATATATATATATATATACATATATATACTTAAATTTTTAAATATATATTTCATAATTGTGTATATATATATATATACACACACACACACACACATATATATATATATATATATATATATATATATATATACACACACACACACACACACGTGTGTGTGTGTCGGGGGGGGTGATTTGCTATATTTATTGCTTGCATCCTGGGTTTTCTTGTTTATTAAAATAAAAACTGAAATTCTACTTTCACAATTGCTGCAGAGAGTAGAACGTAAACATAAGCACATTTAGATTCCGGAAACTGTGACCAAATGCAAGTGCCATGTTCATCCATGATATCCTGCTCGTCACCGCCCTGAAATGATCGGAATCTCACACTGAGGAGACGTGCAGTTCTATGAGCAAATGTTTAAATGCGCTTCTGTTGGCGGCGCTGGCGGTGAAACAAGCTCGGGCTTCGTGCCACACGACTTGCGATGCGATCTACAAGCCCCAACACACCAGCACGGCAGCCGAGGGCGTCACTGGTGCAATACGTAATTTATTGGTTCATACTCACCTCGACAATTTGACATAACTCTCAACCTTCGAGTTTCGGAGTGCAAAAATAAATACGACGTTATTTTCGAAATATGTTCTCTGATATAATTGCTATCGTTGTCGTTTAATCACTGGAACAACACTGTTTCAAAATACTAATAAGTTGAGTAGAATTTAAACCTCTTTCAATGTGAATAAAAATGTCATTTCACTAGGAGAGGGAGCATAGAGTTTATTTGGCGAAAGATTTGAACCTAAAATATAAAGGCACCGGGGTTGGCTTTATTAAGCATTTGAATTTATTACAGAAGAGATAGCAACTGTATGTATATGTAAAAACGTACGTGCAAAAAGAAAACATTAGTAAGTATTCTTTGACCTTCATTGACAGAGTCGTTAATAGTCGTAGTGGCAATAAAAGCTAATAAGTTTGCATTTGAAAGAAGCTATTACCTAGGAAGACGTGTCTGAAAAAAATATTTATGAAAGTTTTGAAGGCACCGTTGGAACAGATACCACAGACAGAAATAGTTGTGAAGGGATTGAGGCAGACCACATTTCTTGGTTAAAATTTATTGGATAGAGACATCTGAATCGGCGCCTGAGCAGAAACGTCCAAATTGCTCTATTCTTTTGTTTTTTCAAAAATTACAAAATGTAAAAATTTTGGAAAATTCTTTCAGCTCAATTTTGAGCTAGTTTTCTGTGAAAACTAGCTGAAAATTCCGCAGTTTCAGAAACGCTCAAACGCCATTTTCTCAAAAATGGCTCCAAATTTTTTCTTCAAACTTTTGCGAACGTTTAGATCAAATTGCACTCTTTAATAAGACGTAAAGATCATTTTTGAGTATTTTTTTGTTTTATCAACAATTACACAAATTTCATTTTTTTGAAAGATCTCGCACACCGTTAATATGTTTCCAGAAACCTGTAAACACAACTTGTACTTGTGAGTGCAAAAAATGACTTCTGATGAAGTTTTTCGAAAACTCTGATGAAGTTTTTCGAAAACATTTCCTGTGAAAAAGTGCTTCAAATTTCGAATTTACAGTAGCGCGTAAACGCCATTTTCTAAAAAACGACTCAAAATTTTAGAAAGAAACTGGCAATTTATTACGAGGTTTCACTGTTCTTTAATACTCTTAAAATAATATTTCCGTTCTATTACTAGGAAACCGAAAAAAAAAAAGAAATTCAAAAATATGTACTTTGGGCGGCGATAGATGGCAGCTGGCAAGAGTATGTGGTAAGTCTGAATAGCTAGCCAAAGGAAATAGAAAATTAATGCGGAAAATCTGTGCCTTTCTCTTGCACCTTCCGTTTCTTGCTGTCAAATTAATGTTACCTTTGGTGCATTTCACCTAGGTTCGGAAAACGCCCATTCCTTGTAAAGAAACATACCAGTTAGCGATTTGCAAACAAGGGCGTATGCTAGCTTGAGTGAGCATACGAGGGGTGGTAGGGGCATGAAGCATTTCAGTTACGGAAGCCGGGCATGTATAAGATGAAAGTGAAAGTTTCCAGGATAAATATTCGTGAAATCTAGGTTACCTATAGAGATCGTTCTCTGGGCGAATTTAATGTGTATCTATCCGACCTTATTCGTTTGTGAATTCATAAAACAATGTTTTACTTTCACATTCAAAAGTACAAGGGAATTAACTGAACGAAATTCAAACAATCCTGTTACATAAAGACGGATGTGGTTCCCAGGGCATAAGCCAATTTCTTTCAGTATAGTACTGCTTTGTTGTTGACAAATTAGTATCTTTTCTGAAAATTTTAATTGATGTAAAACTTATCTAAAACCATTGATTGTGAACTGAAATTGTAAAACAGTTTTACTTAAGATCAGTTTTCAACTACTTAGCTCATAGAGCGACCTCTGTAAGCAACATTGATGGTAACGGTATCGGTATACACACTCACACAAACGTCCAAGTCCCGGGCGGAATTCGAAACCGCGACCCTTCAAGCACAGGCTTCAGTCTTAGCGACATCGGGCAATCAAGGTCGGCTGTGAAACTTTGTAAAGAGACACTTTGTGAAAAGTGCCAAGTCGGGAAAGAAAGCTTGATTCCTTCGATTCGTGGGATTGTCTCCGTAGTAATCGGGCAACCTGAGCGAGTCCGTCAGTCACTCACGGTTAGACACCTTCAGTTTAAGCGGTTGGGGAAAGTGAGGAGTTGGGCGCCTCTCGATCCGCTGGAAAAGATGTGACTATTTTTGCGTAATTCGGGTATTTTGTTTATTTACTTATCTATTTATTTACCTATCTATAAATCTATTATTTTTATTATTCCTCTAAATCACAACTAAAGAGTTATGACTCGGTTGAATATAAAATCTACTCCAGGTTGCAAGCAGTTTCCTGAGTAGCAAATCTAGGGACTTGGTGCAAAATATGGGACTGTTCCAAACAAAGTAATGTCTTGCAACTTCCCAGTCTTTTGAATGACCTGAAAGTTTAGCCAAATTCTTACACAAATTTTTCGGAATAAATCTCAGAGCTCCAGCGTCCACGGGACGATCTGTGCTTTCACGCCCCACATTGGGCTGATCTCGATTTCCAAACTCTTGTGTTTACGTGAGACGTTTCTCTGTCTCCTTGGTTACGACCTTTTGATCGCAAGGAACAGCAACATCTACAAGTCGGAACGATGTTTTTATCAAATCCCGGATAACAATATCCGGTTTGTTGGCCGGATTGTTCGCATATCGTGCGATTCGCTTGAATCTATTGGTCTTACAGTATTGTACACAGTCCAACAGTCGTAACTGGGTTTGGTTAGTGTCCGTACCATTTGGAGCATGTGATTTTAACTTCGATGGCTGAACAGATCTGCCAGTGGAGGTAACTACACACACTATGGTGTCTTTTCAAGTATTCGGTCTTGCTAGAATTGGACAAGCCTATACTATATTATCAATGGCTTCCACTTGTTCCTGGAAAATGCGGCATTTATCATCTTGGGAAATTTTGAGAATTGATCATGTGTTCTCAACGCTTGATCTTGGGCAGCAAATTACAACATCTGATTCTCTGATAAGTCAGCAAGCCCCCGTTTTATTTAACATGAACGGTATCAAGATATCTGTAAATAACGTCAGTATGTGTAATTAATGCATACAGAATGTAAACTATGTCAAAGAATATAAGTTGTATGGGCGATCAGTAAATAAAAAAACTACGAATATGTTTCATGGACGCAAGCATGGCAATGTGACGGAACAGGAAGTTACACAACCCCTTGTAATATACAGAGAATATGTGAGTAGGAACCGTTGTGACGCGTAGTCAGGTGAAAGTTTTAGTATTCGGTCCTCTTTCTATCTAAATACCATTTGTTACCATTAAAAACACTTTAGTAGGCTTAGACGTCACTTCGGTACATGGGAATGTTGCTCAAACGATGTTTTCGTATTGAGTATCTTAACGAACCGACACTTTGAGCTTAATCTCAAATGGTGTACCATTTACAATATGAATTTGCAGCTGAGCGGGGATGTTCATACTTCTACATACCGCAAACATTTAAATAGTGTGTCTTGACTGTGATCGTTGGCTGTGTCAATTGAGTTGTGCTATTCTTTCTATAATTTTAAACTTAGTTCCTTTTTTAAATTAATTCACGTAGTATTGTAGACTAGAAAGTTTTGATTTTCGTTTTTTATTTATTTCAAGCTATTTTACTTTAGCTAATTTAAAAAGTATGATCTTTGTGTTATGACATAGCACAAGTTTTTCCCTACAACCTCCGCGTACCCGTGCGAGAACTCTCGCTTGTTAAATCCCACACTCATCCCTATCCTTCTATTGCCATTCTAAGAAGGAAATTTGTTAACGAAACGTGTTTATTTGTTTATATATATAATATTTTATATATATTTACCTTTATAAAGGCAAGTTACCTTTCTATATACATATTTAAATATTATCTATATAAGCAAATAAACACGTTTCGTTAACAAATTTCCTTCTTAGAATGGAAATAGAAGGATAGGGATGAGTGTGAGGCATTATTGAAATTTCTTTTAAAAATCAATGATATTGTTTTTATTTTTATTTGATATTGTGTTCGTACATTGCCAGTTACCTATATATATATATATATATATATATATATATATATATATATATAGTGACCGTACTTGCCTTGATAGGTAGCCAGGGATACACACATCATAATTTTATTTGTTAGGGTCAAGGAATTCTTTTAGGGGGATGCTATTGATAAGCAAGTCTGAATTTGATTTACTTTTATCAACACAAAAATATGATTTATTGAAATGAAACAATTAACATTACATTCGAATTATTACTGATCATCACTGAACAATTAACTGACCAATTTTCATGATATTTATCTGGGAATGTTTTTAATTATCATCCATTCCTTATTCCCTTTTATATTCTCATCCGGATTATGAATTCACGGGAGCTCCCGGCACAACCAATTAACCATCAATTTTACTGCGTATTACAATACTTCATGCACTAACAAATCACCCAACAATATTACGTCTCCGTCCCCTTTCTCTACATTCACAGACCGTCTACTCTTGTCACAGGAAATGTTAAACTTTCTTTACATTATTCCAATGAGCATTCTGAATATGCGGAAACTACATCCGCCCCCTAATAGATTTACTTGTAACTCTCATTGACTTATCTGGTGTACTTCCTCCGTTGTCGCTGCCACTCCACTCATCGCCGCATATGTCGCCTCTTGTTTCCCGATGCGGCTGCTGTCCGTTGAGCTCGGAGCTTGTTGACCACGCCGCTACTCCACGCCCGCCGAAGATCCCTCATTCCCAGGATTGTACGCTCTTTGCATTCAGTGCACGTGTTCACGAACAGTTCATAATCCCACGCCTGCGCTGTCTCGCCGCCAACTCCTTTGCACAAGTATTGGAATTACGGCTTCTAATCGTAGAATTCTGCATTACTGTACCGCGCATACGTAATTGCATCGACTAGTTAGAGATTACTAGATGCGCGATTTCTCTTCTCAAATGTCCTAACACCTCTTCGTAACGAAAGTAATTCTCTTCTCGTATCTTCTCCGCCGCACTAAATCATCCGAAATCATTTTTATTACCATCACTGTCCTTATTTCCACCGTATCACACACGTGTCCACAAAACCTTGCACTTCCTTCACTAATTTATATTATTATAGTTCTTCACACTCACGATAACCATCAGTCACTCTTCTCATCTATTTCGTGGCGCTCGTACGTTTCCATTGTCCACATTCACTCGATCACAACCGATTTCTCTCCTCTCGTCTCCGCATTACGTTCACATCGCCATCTTTTCGTCCGTGCCTCTCGACTATCCTGAACCAACTGATCTTCCGCCTTCCGCCGTTCGATTGAATCCGTGATTCATTAAGTTCGTTCATTGACCCGGTTGATTTTCCCAGGGAGCGATCCGTCGTTCACGCGCCAAATTTGAATATCGTTGTTTATGTAATAATGGTCTTTTGACCATACGGTCTCTCTCTCTCTCTCTCTCTCTCTATATCTATATATATATATATATATATATATATATATATATAAAGGTTATCTTTACCATTATAAAGGCAAGTTACCTTCATATATATATATATATTGTGGCGGCATGTAGCAGCGCCTTAAGAAATTCATAACAAAAGATTGTTTTTTGTACTCTCTGGCACGCGCACGTGCGTCCAACCTGCGCCCCATCCACCCGCCTCTGCCCAACCGCGCCCCATCCCTCTGACACCCTCATCGCCTGCTTTGGGAGAAATTTACAACCACTCGCCGTCAAAGACCGCTACGGGCGTTTCTTCGCAGTGAATACACCCTTTGTGTTCCGCCCCGCCCTCCTCTAAGTGAGTCTCCGCGCCAGCGCGTTCCTCGCCGCCACGCCTGTCGCGCTAATTCAAGTAAGTTCCAACCCTTTGCCATGCAATAATTGCTCCCAGGAGATGTCACCTTCCGATGGATGCAGCTGCGTTTCGGTAGACAGAGATAGCCAGAGAGAGAGAGAGATACTTTAGGAAATTTACCAAATCATTAACCACGATTCGTCAAATTATTTCTGCGACGCAGTAAGGTCCGACCAATGACAATTTTCCCAAAGTAGGTCAGCGAGCCCAAGACGAACTTAGGAGAGGGGAGATCCGGAGAGGGACGCATTCCAAAATCTTGAAGTGAAAAGAAAACACTTGTGAAGTAGGCGCGAGAGGAGACACTTAAGAGTTAGTTGCGAGAGAGCGCTTCATGCCTGGTCGTGGAAGCCGTGAACCAGTTTTTTGTTTGGGTATTCGATGTAATAGTAACTCGTTGCCTAATTCGAGCGTACGAGCCGCGAATACCATGATCCAGCTTCCGATCCGCGTCCGCAATTAAATGCTCCCGCATCGCGCGTCCGAGTCGTGGTGAGGAGCGACTCCCGACGCGTAACAGCGCCTTGGTGGCGAGGTGGAGAGGAGACCTTCGCGACCTTGTGGTACACAGCGGCCGCAGGAAGGCGTCCGCCCACCATTCATAATTGCAGCTCATCGCAGGGCAACACTCGTCGAAGACGCCGAGGCCATCGACCGCGTCGGGCCCACCCCGGCATGTGCCTGCACAATAGATAAAACTCCTACCGCACGCCCGCGCTTTGGGGCGTCCCGCCTCGAAACGAGGCGGAGAATAATACCGATAATTCTCGAGTGTTTGTTTTTCCCTGTTTTTTCTTTTTGTTAGAGTTAAGCGGTGCCGCGCAATGGCATATTTTTTTATTGTAACATAATTGTCTTTCATTAATTTTTTTCTCTTATCTTACTTACCGAGTTCACTAGGTAGGGTGCAATCCCACCTCATGGGATTTTTTATGTAACTTCCCCGGCCGTAGGTCGGGAATAAATGTCTAATTTTTGTTTTATAGCCCAATTACGGCTAATTATTTTCAACGTAGTTTGTTGCCCCTGCACCTCACTTCCCCCCACCACGCGAGGAGCCGCGATCATGCTCTACCGACCCGCTGACGTTGCAATATATATAAAGGTAACTTGCATTGTACGAACACAATATCAAATAAAAATAAAAACAATATCATAGATTTTTAAAAGAAATTTTCAATAAAGATTTATTCAGTATCATAGAGAGTTTATTTGGAACACTTCCCAACATTTTCTTAAAGACAAAATTTGAAGTAATTATTCAATATCCTCTGAGAGTTGTCTTTTAGCTTTTCGTAATAGTCACAAAAAATATTAGCTTTTAACTTTTGAGAAAGCTACGTGTCTGATCCTGCTAACTTGAAAATTTCATCGAATCACTGCTGATAACGAAAATACTAGTACAGGTAAAACACAATCGCAGCCTTAACTCTTCACTGTACACCCACATCCCTCCACAATTAGGTACACAGCACTTATAGACCACGGCAAAACGTTAATTGAATGGTTTTACTACACGCATAAGAAACAATCTTTATAGGTATCAAACAACTATAATAGTACTTCTAGTTGTTGCTGGAGAGGAAATCTTGATTAATGATTGCGCAAATAAACGTTGTCAGACTGCACAATCCACGGTGTACACAGAAAGCGTAAATATAAATTTGCGGAATCTAAGCCTTCTAAGCGTGTCGTCACAAAAATGTATACCAGCAACAAAGGCTAAAAGTATATAGGTGGCATTCGTTGAAGCGCCGAATCGAAAATTTAATTGAATTTCCAAGAATGTCTCATCTTGCAGATGAGCCCTAAAACGCTTTGTTTAGGAGTTATTTGACGATATAGATTCGAAAACATTGGTAAATGTTGCGAGTTGCATTTGACATGAATATTTATATGCGTTTTTTCAACAAATCCTTCATATTTTTAAAGCCAAAGTGCAATTCGTCAGGTCTCTGTTAAATTCTCTTTCTTTAGAGACCTCATTTATGAAGATTGGTTTTGTGTGAGAGCCGCAAAGGGAGGTATACTACTGAAATCATACAGGGTGCGATATTTGGACATGGCTCATCCCGAACATGTACTATGTTATAATTAGGAGGCGGATTTTGTTAACCTAAATCATCACCTAAAGTAACCTTAAAATACCGCCATAAGTACTCTTAAAATGTTTTTAAAATGCCTTAAAAACAAAGAAAATGACAGGAAAATGATATTAAAAACAGTTGCGATGAACAACTAAAGTTGTTGGACACGTTTGTGATGTAATCGAGATTTTTTTCTATTCGTTCAAGTGAACTCAGCTTTCAAACTTTAGGTTTGGACTGTTCGTTGCTCGAAAATTTCTGACTTTAGTTATCTCGAAATCGGCTGAATCGACAAAGGCGCTGGCAGGCGTCACAGGAACAGACATTACATCTTCTGTGGGAAGAAATCAGGTACTCAGGAATTCACTGGAAAGCATTTGTTGCATATCGTAAATATTTGAAGCAAGTTCCGTTAAAATGATATTAAAAGTGATTAAATCAGCGAAAAATGCAATAAAAATAACGGAAAAGGAAAAGATACTTATTAGTCGAAATCGAAGAAAAAAACACGTATAAAAATGGGTATAAAAACACGTATAAAAAGTTCCTTTTGTCATAGCATGAAATGAATTTCTATAATAAACGGCATTGTTCTAAAGTGAAAAGAAAAATAATGAAATGTCATGAAATCCACTCCCTAATTATAATGTACAGAATCTTAATCATTTAAGAAATTTAATAATTAAAAAATTTAATAATTTTCTTCTGAAGGCTTCTTCTATCCGAAACCTTTCCACTCCAAGTCAATTTGGAACCATACACTAACACATTTGCTGGTCCACTCATTTGTTGGCAATTTTTTTCCGCAGAGGTGGTTTCCTCCGTGAAACATTACACACGACAGATACTAGGAAAAAAGATTGTGAGGGTGGAATTCGTGCGCGCGACTCTTCACGCCAGACCGCGAGCCATGCGTGGTGGGACATGCTTGCGCTCAAGCAACGTCAACATTATAGTCGAGGTTGAGGTAGAATCTCGGTTCTAATTCTGGTGGAGATATCGAAACTCACACCGCGTTCCTGAGTTGTTTGGAGATATCTACGTTGTTAGTGTGAAACCAGGCGTGTCTGCCGACCGCAGATACGAACGCAGGCAGAAGCTGGGTTTCGATGGTGACGGTGATGGTAATTTCTCATAGGCGAGATCGGGGACGGAATCACGGATGGAGATCGAGGGTGGGATCGGGGAGGAACCGCGATTGGGAAGTGGGATTGGGGGCGTGATAGGAAGGGGGATCGGGAGCAGGATTGGGGGGTGGGATCGGAAAAGGGATCAGGGGAAGGACTGGGAGAGGGATCAGTAGAAGGGTTGGGGGCGGGATCGGGGCAGGAGCAGGAGCGGGATCGCGAACGGAGAAGGTGAAATGGACGACGACGCGGATGGGAACAGGGTAGAAGATGTGGGTGGAGTTGAGAGTTACACCGACCGAATTGTTGGAGTTGAGAGTTACGACCGAAATACAAAAGCCTGGTCGAGGAATTGAAAACTCCCCGACTGCCTACTTCCTCAGAGATGTTGTTATGTCGATTCGCCGACTGTGCCAGGAGGTGCAGTGAGGGAGTGGGGATGGGGGACCTTGCTGTTGAGTTCATGAGGATCCCGTAGCACCGTGTGGGTTGAGCTCTTCATGTTCAATGGTCTTGAACTCGCGAAATTGGGAAGAAATTTGTCCCGACCTTGGATATTTTTCCTCGGACAACACCAGGACTGATAGTTCCAAGCCATAAACGCCAATAGTTTTCAGAATCCTAAGTGGAGTAGAATTTCGGATAATCCAGATGGACGTGTGCGTGAGCTCCGAAGGCGTGTTTGCGTGAGCGCGCGCTCTCTAATTTCACCATTTCTAACCTTATAAATTAGGGTCTCTTCTCGACACATATATATCTCTGCATCACTCGTCGCAAAAAAATCAAAATTACTCAAAAAAATGCTTATCTAATATATGACATTATGTATATCATTGGATTCGTCTTTTTACGCTCCTCATGACACACTGAAAAATATGTATAGTTCCATTTGAAAAAACAAACAAGTTACCTAAAATATATCGTAAAATACAAGTGATAAAATATAAACGAATACATGTATCAATTAGCCTCATTCCCTCATGCACTTTCGAAGAAAACTGTATTGTAATATCTTCAACCGTTCAAAAGTTACAGGAGGTGCTAAAGTCACAACTCACCCAGTGTGTGCGTGTGTGTGTGTGTGTGTGTGTGCGTGCGCGCGCCCATGGAGATGGCGCTTTCGGCCCATTGTGAGGCGTGCGGCGGAGGGCGCGCGGGGGCGGGAGCGCCCAGAAACAACCCGCGTTGCGTAATCCGCAGCTGCCGCGCGGCGCAAGTCGATTCAGGCCGCCAGCGCCCGACTCCGCCGCATCCGCGGCTGGCGACGACGCATCCGAACCCGCGCGCTGCTGCGGTATTTCTTTTTTTCTTACCGTACTGATGTCTCGAATTGTCACGAAATAAAGGAATGAAATGCCGCTCTTAAAGATAGGGGTTGGTCAAGGATTTTGACGGCAACCGTCAATTAAGAACACAGAAAACAAATGAGTTGTATCTACTGAACACTTCCGTATGAGGTATTTCTTATTTACATTTTTACTTTCCTATATACATACGTATATACAGAGTAATGCACGTAGTAGAGGGAAAGCTATGTAATGCTGCGGAAAATCGATTTCGAGATTTCAACGGAAATACACGTTTTAGGGTCCCCTGATACCGAAAAAGTAAGTATTTTCAGTGGTGGAGAGAGTGAGACGCGGAGAGAGAAGGAGAGACGGACAGAGAAAGGGAGAGGGTAGGAGAAAGAGGGAGATAATGGGTAGAACAGCGACTGTCGGGCTCCGCTCGTTATATCTTGTATTAAAAGTGGGCAAATTTTTAATTGATAATATATAAATTTAATGCATAAGACAACATTCCTTTAATGTGTTTCCTTCATGATAATATGACTTATAAAATATTTTTGATTGATTATTTGGATTTTTTTAATGATTAGATGCCTAAATACGAGTCAATAATATTTTCACCAATCCTGTAGTATGTAGAGCTCTTGAAGAAAAACGTTCTTTGTGGCTGTGATAACTTTGAAGATGAAACAATATGGTAATGGTATGGTGACACATACAACCACGCCCCAGGCGGGATGCGAACTCGCCTTTACCCGGCGCGACGCGAACCCGCCTTCCGGTATCAGGGGTCCGAGATCGCTACGGCACCTGTCTTAAGCGACCTCGACCACCCAGCAGGGATGAGGACTTTAGATTTATTATTAATTCTGCTATTAAGTATCATTACTTGGTGGCAGAATATTTAAATTACAAGAGAGTAGTTAATTTAGAAAAAAAACAATAATTAAGAATAATAGTACATAATTTCACAGCGCAAACCTTACTCCAATTAATTTTACTCCACTTCACTTCACTGCACTGCTCTTCACAACACTTAACTGTTATGCATTTCTTTCGCATTTCTTTCCCTCCACTACACAACACTGCACTGCACTGCACTACACGAATATAAATATAATAATAATAATGACAATACTACTACAACTACTACTAATAATAATTAGACAAATTACTTAATAGGAAATTCTACTTATTTAACAGTAGAAACTTAACAATAATACAATGACCTAAAATGTAAATAAATAGCTAGGAAACTAATTTATTTTTAAATTTTTTCAAGCTTTAAGGAAAAGGGTTCAAAGATTGTCGCAGGCAAACTATTCCAGTCTCTAATAGTTCTGTTTGTGAATGAAAATTTCCCAACGTCCGTTTTCTGCACTCTTGTCTTAATTTTGTGCTCGTGATCCGCTCTACCGAAGTATGTAAGTTTTCCTAGACGACGATTAATTTCACCCCAAGCAGGATAACCTTTGTATGCTTTGTACATTGCACAGAGTCGCAACTTAATCCGCTTTTTTTCGAGTGACTCCCATCCACCTTCATTTTTTGTACCCCTGAAAGTGAATTTTGATGCTCTGCGCTGGAGCCTTTCTAGATTACCTTGCTGCGATATTCTGTACGGGTCCCAGCATACCGCGCCGTATTCTAACACGGGTCGCACTAGTGACGTATAAGCTAATTCTTTACTTCTTACCGTACTCCTCTTTAAAATCCGCATAACGAAATGTAAAGATCTCCAGGCTTTCCCTACAATGAAATTTACTTGATTTTCCCAGCTCAATTTACTGTCTAATTGCATTCCTAAATATTTGCAAGATGTAACTGTAGGTAAGACATTGTTATTCAATTTGTACACTGTTGCACCATAACATCGACCCTTACCAAACGTGATGGCTTTGCTCTTCGAACTGTTTATTTCCATACCGTTTGTTTCTACCCAGGAGTGTAATGTGTCTGTGTCTCGCTGCACAAATATCTACGTCCTCCTCTGATTTGATAACCCGATAGACGATACAGTCATCGGCGAAGAGTCTTACACTTGAAGCTAAATGTTTTGGCAAGTCATTCACAAAGGCGAGAAACATGAGAGGTCCAATGACACTTCCTTGTGGAATCCCTGATGTAACACTAGCGGAGGTAGATAAATAGCTTCCTATTCGAACCTTTTGTTTCCTATCACGTAGTTCGTTTATCCAACCCACCACCCTTGTGTCTATACCCGAATCTATTAATTTGTTTACAAGAAGATCGTGTGGAACAACATCAAAAGCTTTGGCAAAATCTACTACTATCGCGTCTACCCTTTCCCCATTATCAATTTCATCGGCTAGGTCCTGTAGAAGGGAAACAAGCTGACTTTCGCATGAGAAACCGTTCCTGAAACCGTGTTGACCTTGATACAGCCATTCCTTGTCCTCCCATTCTTTCCGGATGTAGTTAGTAATTAATTGTTACATGAGTTTGCATACGACTGATGTGAGACTTATCGGTCTATAGTTACTAAGGACTGTTTTATCACCGCTTTTAAAAACAGGTACTACGAGTGCTAACTTCCAATCTTCCGGTACGCAAGCGTTATTGATAGAGACATTAAATAACCTAATTAGATACGGTGGAATAGCCTCTCCGCCTAATTTAATGATATCCGTGGAAATACAATCGGGTCCTTGAGATTTTCCGCTCTTCATTAATTTTATTATTTTCCGTAGAGTATTTACGTCGATATAAAATAGATTTCTATCTGATAACGTTGGTATCCGTGTACCGTTAGTTTTCTGCTGAAATACCGACTTGAAATACGCATTAAAAACGTTTGCTTTTTCTCTATCATCATTTACTTGCGAATTATTTATCCGAACAACTGGTATTTCGTCTTTGTTTCCCTTCCTTCTACGAACATACTTAAAAAAATTCGACCAATTATTGCCGTCCGCATCAAGGATATATTTTAAATGACGTTCTTCCGCAATTTTCTTTTCCTTCTCTAATGCTTTTGAATAACTTCGAAATAATGACATACGGTTATCACTAATGTGCCTGTTTCTAAACTTTTTTTTTCATGCGTCTAATCTTTGCATTATAATATTCTGGATCGGGATTACTTTTTAACAATTTGCACAAATGTCTACACGGCATTTTCAAGAATATTTTTAAAACCTCGCCATATTTCTTCCATCCCCCCTCCTATTCTAAGAAACTCTTCGTACTGTTCTCTTAAGTAATTTTGAAGCCCTTCTACATTCGTTTTCTTGTATTCCCTCAGTGGAAACTCGGCGTTAATACTTTTTCTTGAAGTACTTAAGTCCAAGTCAACAAGAACTGCTTTATGGTCACTTATACCTTCCATGACGTCGCACGATAAGAATAAGTCTTTCGGTCTAACGAGGCAAATATCTTAGAAGCGCGTCCTGTCTATTGGGCTGGTCTACTACCTGCGCTAATCCGCTGTCCCAAACCAGTCTATTGACAAGTTGCTGCATATTTCCGTCGCAAACGCACCCTTTCCAGTTAGTGTCTGGAAGATTTAAATCTCCGGCAATAACTACTGGATGTCTATTTCTGTTTTTTGTTCTTTCGTTTTTTTTGTTCGACTTATTCTAGCCTTTGTCACGGCCGACTTTACTTCTAATGTAGGTCGTGCCTTTGTGCCGCTTCTTGTAAATACTTCGTTACCGCTTCTATCGGAGTCAATCTGCATGTTAATAACGGTGTAAGATATACTGATGAACAATGATGAGTAATCAGAATAGATTACCGAAAGTCTTACTAGATAGCGCGCCCATCGCTGGTTCGAGTGACGTCACGTCCCCGAACCTGCTTCAAATTAAAGTTATGCGATTTCTTTACACACGTGTTGTTACTTGAAAATGGTTAAAAACAATTGAATTTCATTTACACGAATACTAACTATATCACTGGTTTTTCAGGAAACAGGTTTTGACTAACAAGTTTGCACCGTCAATAATCACTCGGCCACATTTCCAACAGTCACTGTGGTGTTCCTTACGTGGAAACACGCATTTACACTGTATTATCGCACTCTCTACATTATAACACCTCTTCGACACTTCACATGTGAAAACTTCGTGAAAAATATTAACAGCGAATTGATCATCCGACTATTTTGGCAATTATACTAAAATGCATCAGCCGTGTTGAAAATAAAATAGTCGGCCTGTTCGCCATGTTGTAGTACTGATCACACCGCGTTAGCCGAATGGCTAACGTTATGGGGATTTTCTTAGCTTGTTGATGTTGTGTTTACTGGTATACACAATATAAATATAAGTTTGTCTTGCCATAGTCACAAGAAGCAATCGTTAAAGGACTTCACTCGGCATTCGAACCGTGGTTCTGCAGAGAGCGACAACCGACCTTGCCCTAGACTGAATCGACGTCGGAAACCAATAGTAATAAAACTGTTATAGCTTCTTGGCCGACCCGTACACTAGCGTCGCTTCTGGAGCGGCGGTAGCCTTGCAGCGTAAGGGAAGAGGTTGCATTTCGTTTTTGTGGACGGGAAGCCAATGTTCACAATTCATATTATGGTATCATAATACATAAAATTCTGAATCGCTAACACTGCAGCTTGATTGATTCATTGTATCGTGTTTCCGGACGCGTCAAATACTTGGGGCATTGGTCTCGTGAGCGTAGTGAATATTTCTTTCACGGAGTGACAGTGTCCTTCTCACGCTGGATGATGATATACGGCGCCGACCTTACACGTCGGCATACAGAATTTTTCCTAGCCAGGTATCTCCCATCCTCCGGGGCACCGCTCCAACCTGGACAAACACTATCATCTCCTGAATGGTCTTCTGGCATATGCGATAATGAAGTGCTTGTAAGTATGTGAGTGTTAAGTAAAAAGGTGAGGATAGAACAAGGATGCGGAAGGAAATATTGCGCGTGGTCCGTGACCCGTTTGTTTAGGGTACCGCTCCGACATTCTGGTGTGAATCGGAGAAATCATGGTAAATCAAGTTGATGGCCTAAGGAATCTCACCCGATGGCAGCTACAAGCGTAATATTATAACAGAGTGGGCACTCAATGTTATTCTCGACGCACTTATTTTTATGGAGGGGGAAGCATCCACCTGGGACCTTCTCCTCAGCAGCCAATACCATCGAAAGGCAATCTACCAATAGATATAGCGAGAAGACGACGACCGGGACATGGAAAATTACATTACCAAGCAAATTTACAAAATTGCGGAAAATTCATTGGGCGACGTTTTTACTTTCCTGTATACGTACGTATATATGGAAAACACACGTAGTGTAGGGAAAATTATGTAATGCTGCGGAAAATCGATTTCGAGATTTAAACGGAAATACACGTTTTGGGGTCCCCTGGTACCAATAAAGTGTTTTTTTCTCAAAATGTCGTCCGTCCGTCCATCCGTCCGTCCATTGTCCGTCCGTCAGTCTGTGAACAACACTAGCGCCTAAACTATACGTGCGATTTCTTTCAAAATGGATATTCCTCGGTCGATCTGCGTCTACTCGATGTGCCGTGATTTTGAAAATCTTCCTTCAAAATTTGGCGGTGCTTTACATGGAGCCCCCCGGTCAATTTGAAAATTTTCTCAAAAACGGCTCCAAATTTTTTCTTTAAATTCCTTTAAGAATAGAGTAAAATACATTTATTAAGATGAGATAGGTCCCATTTTCACGGTTACCTCCGAATTATCGAAAATTGCAAGAGTTTGAAATTTTTTTGGCGTCTTCCTTGAACTACAAAATTGAAGATAGAGATTTTTCCTCCCAATAAAATTTGTTGTCCAATGTGAGTTCCTTCATTAAGGTACATTTTTTGAAAATTTTAGTCGTTTTTTGCGCAATATTGTACGCAATATTTGAAATTTTAAAAAAATACAAAAAACAGATTTTCTCAAAAATCTTTTCTGTAGGGATAGTGCTAAATGTGCTCTGTGAGACATCAAAGCCATATTGCTGTATTCTTTTGTTTTTTCAAAAATGACAAAAATGTAATTTTTTTGACTTCTCTCATGTCGTTAATATTTACATTCGTGGCTATTTGTTTACATTATTATATTAATAGGTATATATGCTTTAAGTAATGTCAAATAAACTTTTTCGAAAATCGAATAGTTTTCTGTGAAAACTAGCTCCAATTTTCGTATTTTCAGAAACGCTCAAACGCCATTTTCTCGAAAATTGCTTCAAATTTTTTGTTTAAACTTTCGAATGGATAGTGCTAATTGCACTCTTTAATATAGCGAAAAGTTCATTTTGGTATATTTTTTTTGTTTTTTCAAACATTACACAAATGTAATTTTTTTGAAAGTTCTCGCACAGCGTTAAAATGCACATTTCCAGCAATTTGTAAGCACTATTGAATTTGTGAGTGTAAGTGCTTCAAACGACTTCAAATGAACTTTTTCGAAAACTCAAACATTTTCAGTGAAAAAGAGCTTTAAATTTTGCATTTACAGTATCGCTTAAACGCCATTTTCTTGAAAACGGCTAAAAAATTTTCAACGAAAATTGCCATTTAGATCAAGGTTTAACTGTGTTTTTTATATTCTTAAAATAATAGTTTTTTCTGCTATTAGTAAACCGAAAAATTAATTTTAAAAAATGTAGTTTGGGCGGCGAAAAATGACAGTTGTCAAGAGTATTGGCAAGTATGATGAGCTAGCCGAGACCAAACGAAATAGAAAACTAATACGGGAAAGTCTGTGCCATTCTGTAGCACCACTAGTTAAACTTTTGAAAAGTTACAGAAACAAAACATTTATTCTGACTAATTTTATGTCCTTGAATACGAATATGATAGCCCTTTTTACAACATTAGATCGTATTTTTGGGTAACACATAGTTGCCAAATTTATCAAAGTTTGCATAATGAGCTATCTTGAAGGTACCGGGGAACGAGCTGTTTGAGTGCAAAAAGAGAATCAACTTCGTTTTCACAGTTGCATCAAAGACAATCTTTTTTTAAATTCTTCATATTAATTTATTAAATCTAAACTATTAAAAAACTATGTATTCAGTTAGTGTATCAGCATTTAAAAACTGATTTATCATTTACATACTCAGAATACTTTTTAAGGTATAATATTTACAGTTGCAAATGAAGACACCTGCTTTCCTGCTTTACTTTTTCCTTTTATGAAATGTTGGATCCTCTCTCTTCATCGACCAGCAATAGTCCCCCTTCATTGTAGGTCCCAGTGTCCCTGATATCGAGCTTTCATTGTTATTATATCTTAGTGAAACCGTTTTCCCATTTCATCTCCCAGATTTTCTGGAAAGAAATTGAAGTGGGAGTGAGAAAAATTAATTTTCAAAGATATCTGCCATTCCAAGGCTTCATGTGCGACCAGAAATCTTTGCACAAGAGCCTCGTAATTTTCATATTTATTTTTGTCCAGGAAACCTTTTACGACTTTAACAAAAGAACGCCACGCATTGAACTCTTTGTCGTTTCAACTCTGTTCAAACAAGTCATTGTGGATTTGAAATATCAGGTCCTGTGAAAACCCCCTCCTTTCATTTACCATCACTCAGTTTTGGAAACCACTGAGTAAGATACTTAAATCCTGCACCTTCTCGTCCATTCCTTTTACGAAATTCTTCATGAGGTTCAATTTAATGTGCAGAGGTGGAAGCAGCACCTTGCCTGGATCGATCAGAGGCTCATACTTGACGTTATTGGTACCGGGCTTAAATGACTCTCTGGAGGACCACTTCTTTTTTGAGAAATGTTTTCCTGTAGCTCTTGTGCCCCAAAGACACAAAAAACAACAGTGCTGTGTAAATCCACTTTGCAGACCAAGTAATTGCAATTACTTTTAGATCTCCACAAAGTTGCCAACCATGATCTTTGTATTTGATACGATTTAAAATAAGTGCGAGATCCTTTCATTGAAACAGAGTATGCCACAGGAAAATATTGCAGCTTATTGCCTTTATGAAGTAAAACTGCTTTCAGATTATACTTACATGAATCAAAGAAAAGACGGATTACGTTGGATTGCTAACTCATTCATCAGGCCACTGATGTCCGTGCATAAGCAAAGGGAATATTCCATTTTGTAATATTCTGAAAAAGGGTCGTTACTTTCTCTGTACTGAGAGTGTTAAAAAAACACTGAAACAAACAATACAGAAAAAGAACACATGTGTCAAGGATTTCAGTCATCGCTAATTTCTCTCCGTTTCATTGTTATGTGTATGTGTGTATTGGTGCTAACAAGAAGCTCCTATATTTCACCAACTGAGTGAAATACCATTTATTTCTCACTCGAGTAACATTGTGGAAAAGGTTTCTTTGAAGATAACTGAAGCCGTCCCTACAAACTGGTAAAATCTGGCAACTATGGGTTACACAAATATATGAACTAATCTAGATAAACGGCTGTCAATTTCGAATGCAGCATCCTAAAATTAATCGGAATCAGTGGTTTTTCTTTTTAAAACTAAACTGACGTGGACCTTCGTTTTAATTATATGAATATAATTTATTTAATGTAAAACTCGCAAGGCAATTTAGAAGCCAATAATTATTAGGATTTGGAATTCAGAGCCGGTTAAAGGAATTGTTGTCAAGGGCAATATAAAATTATTTCATATAGACAATATTTATTTCTAAATTATGTAATTAAACATGGTCACACACAATATATACAGTTTAATCCAATTTTTACAAAATCAATATAAGCAATGTTACATACAGATTCACTTTTCTGTCGACAAAAAATTGAAACCATAAATTTAGAAAATTGTCAACATACAACTAGTAATTATTATTTCTTTAATATTATATCATTATCAAAATAATATGCCTGTTATCAACACCTGTAAAATTTCAACATATTATCAAAACTGCAATAAGGTTTTACACAAACTGCAAATAAGGTATTATAAAAGAAATGAATATTATTGATAGTTACATAAATGAGCAAGGAATTTGCATCTTCATATATGGTCCACAAACATGTTAAGCAATACATTATCAATTTCTGTATATAAAATTACTGACGTTAAATATGTTTACTATTTAATGAAGATAAATATGCAGAAATTAAAACATAATATGAAGCTTGAATAAGTTTCAGTCATAGCTCTGAAATTAATTAATGTTCTAAGATTTCTTAATTAACTATTGATGCTAAAACAATACTTTCTCGCCGTAATGGTTGTGTAATACTATTTATACCACAATTTCTCTCTGAATTAACACATCTCAGTCATCATATTTTGCAAAACACACTTGAGTTTATTGCTTTCTTAAAATACGACTCACTGAATAAAATCATTTATATCTGATGGTTACTTTACTCTAACAAAATTATTAAATATGAAACTTAAAAGTTTTGAAATTTGTCATATTAGTTATTTGACATACTACATATAGTAGAAATGTATGTTTTCGTTAATGGAACCATTACAAATAGTTACAACTATATACTACAAGTTAATGGAAATTACCTCAAATACATTAGATTCGGATTATGCGAGAGTTATTACTTTAAATCAATTGTATATTCAATTAACTATCACTTTGTTAGACACATGTTTGGCCACACGTAATCATAATATGTGCAACGAGGAACACAAGTGTTCTTATTCTGAGGTCTTACTATGCAATACCCACTCTGCGTCCACGTACCTACACTTCTATATCTTCTTGGAACTGAAGATGTCAGGCACTTCGCTTTTCTTTTTAATATTAAATGCGTCTTAGGAAAATTGAAAAAATGCTAGAAATACGTATGTGTACTTTATCTTTGGTAAAAATACAGTTGTCAGGCGTAAACTAATTGGATCATGTTCACAATAACCAGACTACATGCTTCTAAGCCTGAAGTTGAATACAAAGTTGTAGCTCGTCAGCGGACTGGATGAAACAATGACTGAATCGTGTAGAAAAGCACCTTTTGATGCTCATGCACTAGGAGTTTGTCTGGCATCTCTGTCCCCTTCCCAACCATCGATCGCGACCGAGCGCAGCCGCCGCAGGGAGCTTTAGCTTCCCCTTTATCGTTCACCGTGTCGACATGCGTTCAGAATCTTTGGCAGTTGATGCTCTTACGAGCACGACTGCGACACACACACGATTAGGCACTCAAGAATGAAACACTGATATTGCTCTTCCTGTTTTCATTCGTACATTCATCATTTGAAATATATACTGCCCTTTAATGGCTGCATCATTCTAAGCCTCCCTAACTTATTGCTATTGCAAAAGGTGGTTACCATCTTCTATGGTATAGAACGTCATCATTTGAAAGATGACAGCTGCGAGACATCAGTTGAAAGATGTATGTGTAAGAACCCACCCTTCGAAAGTTTGTAGTAAACACCTCCACCTCCCCAAGCCTCGTGAGACACGTTCACTTTCACTGTTGTTTACTACGCGATACATATATGACGTCACTCAGCTCTAAGAATAAAGAGTAAAATACGGAAATTGGACGGTCGTGACACTATTTCTCCATGTAGAAAGCAATGCCTAAATCTTCATGCCGTGTGTAGGAGGGTGAATGGTTGATGTGCAGAAATATTTGATGATAAGATATAAATGATTGCGGAACAATTGCGGATAGAGAGACAAACAGAGAAACCGGGGAAGGCCGAGAGAAAATCTTTGACCTCTGTAAGTTTCATGTGAAACGATCGGGCTTTGTTCCTCGAAGCTAGCGATGGAGTCGTTCACCGCTATAGCACAGGTCGTCCCACGGATCGAATCGCATTTGTGCCTGGCGACACCGTGGGTGAGAGAACGCGGCCAGTCGCCGCGTTACGGTAGTCACCAGATTCCCCACTGCCTTCGCCGGCGCCTACAGAACAGCTGCCGCCGCAACCGCCGCCGCCGCCGCCACCTGCACCGTCATCGTCATTATCATCGATATCATCGTCTTTACTGTCTTCGTAATCGCCATCGTCATCGCTGTCATCGTCGTCGTCGTTGAAGTCATCATTGTCGTCGCCGTTCGTCACTGCAGTCTCCGCGCCGTCACCCTGCCTGCTCTTCCCTTTCCAAAGAAAATTGCTATTTGGGACGAGGTTTTAATATTCTTAAAATAATATTTCCGTTCTACTATTAGGAAAGCGAAAAATTAAGAAAATTTCAAAAAAATGTACTACGGCTGGCGATGGATGGCAGCTAGTAAGAGTATGTGGCAAGTCTGAATAGCTAGCCGGGACCAAAGGAGATAAAAAACTAATACGGGAAAGTCTGTGCCATTCGGCCATTCGTCTTGTGCCTGGAAGCGGGTCGAGCCACAATCGGCGTCCGCCTACTATCTCCGAGATCCGGCGACTCCCGCGCGAGCAGCGAAGGGCATTGAGATGGCATCACACAAGCGACTCACTGAGCTTCAGCGCAGTCTTCTTAATCTGTTAATCGCTCTTTCAAAGCAGTAAATTTGCGCATCAAAAAGCATTACTTGTGGATTATTTCCGTTGATGTTATTCACGTGTCAAAATTTTTTCTCCATGAGCACTTCAGTTGAGAACATTAAACTGAATCAGTGTTGTATTTTAAACCTAGACTGCTCCCCCTTTTCTCTATGGCAACAATGCCCACCTGGGGTATTATGTAACCCCACGCGTATATGGAATTTTCTTATGCGCTGGTTTTAAATATTAAAATAAAAATTATTTTTAGAAAGTTTTAACTTTCTACTTTGAGATAGTTAATTCGAAAATGAAAAAAAATAGAGAATAATATGTAAAAAATAAAAGGCATGTCAGGTGTAAAAAATAAAAGGTGTATCAGTCATGTCAATAGTAAAGAAGCTCACTTATAGCCTTCACATTCTTTGCTGCTCCAGGAATTCTCAAAAAAATATTACGAGAAAATGTTCTGGTGGTTGGCGGCGGGTTACAAGACCATATACGACCATTCTTACATTTGATCACAGGCACCGGAGTAGTGGTCATCTTCTGATGCACTTTGCTCTGATACACAATCATCACCATCCTGTGAGCTATCATCTTGATCATCATAATTTCCTTCACTGTCATAAAAAAGAATCATCTTTATCCAAAATTTAATTTACGAAGCCACAAAAACATTCATGGTTAACAAATCTAGCCATGCTTCCACTGTAGCTTTATACAAAATCAATGTGCACTACTGCTCCCTGAGGTGTCTAGTCACCCAAAACTGCTCCAAACAACTGACAGAGACAAGCACGGGCTTCTCGCACAGAGCTACGTGCACAACAATCACACTTGTAAGTATAGATGAGTTCCTAGCCATCTGCGTGCGTGCGCAACGAAAAAAAAACAAACAAAAACAAAACGTCTGGGGTGACGCGTAACCCCTGGGAGCCATCGAGGGTTAAAGTTCTTTTGTTTAAACAAATAGAATCATTGCCTTTGTGCATTTATTCTCAAGCAAGTGAGGTTTTACGACATAAGAAAATTCACATGGAATAATGAAAATGAATTACAAATTGACAGGAGGGGCTGATTGGCGGACGTGTAGTTTTTGGTCATTGTCAAAATTGTTATAATAAGTACAACATTAATTCAGTATAATCAATTGAATTTATCTTACAATGTGGTTTTATTGTGGAACGGGTTGTCATACAATATATTTTCCACAAGAGAATCGGGTGTTACGAATTACTTACAATATTGTTAAGTCGATTGTCATCACTCTGTCAACAATAACAAAAAACTTCGAAAACATCTAAGGCGTTTATTGTGTTTCAGTGAATTGGATTACTTTGCCATAAATATTAGATAGCTGAAATGGCAATTCTGTTTACGCAAAATACATTATAAGAATACGATAATTTAATAAAGATACGATGCAATACATTAACATAATACATTCTCTTTACTTTTTGCAAATCGTAGAATAATCGGTGATTATGAGTCCAGATATCTGTCGTAAGGAGAATTAAAACAATGAGCTCGCGAATCAGCACCAGAAAGAGATACGACAGAACCGACAGCAATACCCATATTGCAAATGGTGCGACCGCGTCACTCATTTTACGGCGATTTTGTTCATCAGTTGCCTCACTTTTATGCGAATAATTACAAAATTCATTTAAGTTTCGCATACGTGCTACAATATGCATTCTTATTTTACAACTTTAGATCTTTAGAATGTAAAGGATGTACATTTAACAATAAAGAGATGAAAGTTTTATTTCACCTAATTCTCTTTTGGATAATTTATTAAACGTATTACGTCTGCTTCAGAAACTTAAATGTAATGTGTGAATTTTTCAGTTCTACGGAGATGTTTGAAAAACAAGAAGCCCAAAAATTCAATTCTTTTTAATTTTCCAATCAGATCAGCAACACGTTGCTGCTTTACATAATCTATACTTGACATAATTGCTTTACATAATTTATGGCTTGCATAATTTATGGTTTACGAAGGTGTAACGGTTAACGCATCGGACTATTATACCCAAGTTCGCGGGTTAAACCCGATCGCAGCCGTGGATTTTTGAGGGCAAAAAATCCTACGTACTTCAGAGGGGAAATAAAGCCGACTGTCCCGTGTTAGTAGATTTACTGCAGGTAAAAGATACTCAAACTTAAATGACGCCTCTGAGCTAAATTCAGAATCGTCCGTTTAGTCGCCCAAGGAATACCATCTTTTTTCCGCTAGTTGGTGAGAGGAGCATAACGAAATTTGCATGGTCAGACGGGAGAGCAAGCCTCACGGCCTGAATCTTGCCACGTAACATAAAGCTATTCAATTCAATAATCTCGTTGACATGGTTTACATATTACTCATACGCTTGTCTAATAAGAAACTAACAAATTACAGAACAATTCAATCGAAAATGCAATGGTGTTTGTGAAAATTGCAGTATCAAAAAGGAGACATGCTATTACAAAGAAATTACACAGATTAGGAATATCTTAATATACTCTCATCGTTAAAAAAACTGCATCCAGAAGGACGAGGCGGATTGCGATCATTGATAGCAGGCAGCTACCATGCATTAAAAATGCTTACACTTTCACATTTGTAGGACCAATATTTATTCCGATACACGGCCATAGACGGTACATGTTTGTAGGGCGTGGAGCCGCCATGTTGGCGAACACACGTCCCGACGTCGCGGCATGGAGTTGTGTAGGTCCCGAATGGAGTCCTATGCTAGTCGATCACATGCAGCTTGCACCTGAGCGCGCAGTTCTTGCAGATTGGTGGGTAGGGGTGGGATCCTGATCGCACGCTCCTTAGCACCCCAAACATTCTCGATCGAGGAGAGGTCTAGCAAAGCGGTTGGCCATGGCAGAGTATCCACGGCTGCAAGGAATGCTTGGCAGATGTCTGCGGTATGGAGACGCGCGGTGTACTGTTGAAATAGAGCATGGGCGTGAGCGTACCTCGGAGAAACACTAAAGGTAAACGGGCACCATGGAATGTCGCGCCCCACACCGTCACCAGGCTGGCGGGACGTGTGATGGGATTCCACATAACGCTCGTAGTGGCGCTCCCCCACTACGCCTCCAGACACGGACCCGGTGGACGTTGCCAATAAGGCAGCGGTGAGACTCGTCGCTGACGATGACCCGTTGCCAGTCTGCATTTCTTCAGGTCCGTCATTCCCGACACCAGGCGAGTCTATGACATTTCTGTGGTGGGAGTGGCAGGCGTCATAACGGTCGGCGTGTAGCGAGCCCTGCGTTTTGCACCCGCTAGCCAATGGTAATGGCACTTACACGGTCACAATGCAGGCTGCACAGCCCGCTGAATAGCACCTATCATTGCCGTTGGATCTGTTCGCGGGTGGCGGACCATCCGTCGGTCTTCCCTTCTTGTGGGGCGTGGCGGACGTCCAGATCCTACATTTCGTATGTGCGTGCCTTCCTCAAGCCATTGCCGCCAACAGCGGGCAATGGTGGTGTCCGTACGACTGATGTGACGCGCAATACGGTGACAGGATCAAGGAGGCTCCCGCACAGCCACGATGCGGCCTCTCTCGAAAGCGTCTAACAGGACTACAGGCTGTCAAACGCGTCGCCTAGGCATAGTGTACATGCAGGTGACGATCTGGCGACCCGATGTCGTAAATGCTGGCGCGCCCGTTCGAAGCCCTTTTAGGTAGATTGGTGTGCGCGACGTCACGCACCTACCCCCTACCCCCCCCAGTGCGCCGCGGCCGACCCTGAAAACGAAATCCTTGGCTTAGCGAATGGCGTGCAAAATACTTACTGACTTTGCAGCAGATCAGTAGCGTCCTTCGGGATGCAGCTTTTTTATGACGATGAGTGTACAAATGATTAGAATTACAGAACTGTACCTGCATTTTGACCTTGAGTATTTAGTACTGTGTGAAGCTCCCTATACATCGTGGTATACATTAAAAGAGAGTCTGGTTATGCTTCTGGGGAACACACTGCTACGCGGTTTGTATGAGTGAACCCGAAGCATCAACAGTGGCTGCAGGACGGCCAGAACGAACAAGTTGGAGACCAACCACACCCCAGACGTGATAAATGGGTCACATGTTAGGCGAATGAGATGGCAAAGGAAGCCATGGTAGCCGTCGTTCTTTGCAGAAAATTTGCGTATTCTTAGCCACATGCGGTCGGGGCTTGTCCTGCTGAAATATGGCATGCGGAGCTGTTTGCAGGAGGGGCAGTACCTCGAGTTCTAAAACCTCTCTGTTATAGCGGTAGCTGTTCAGATTGCTCTCACTACGTATAAGGCGAGATCCCACATTGTAGCTAATAGCGCCCCAAACCATCACACTTGGCATTTGTCCGCTATGGCTCGGAACAATGGAGGCTGGCAAATTACGATCACCACGGTAGCGTCTAACACATACGCAGCCATTGTTGTACCACAAATTGAAGCGGAACTAGTCCAAACACACTGAATTTTGGCACTCCGCATACTAGTGAATACGTTCACGTTGTGGTTCGAGGCTGTCCCATTGTTATTGATATTGTTTATGATCAACGAAGTTCGACGTGATTCGATACATGCCACCCGTCCAGCCTTCAGCAGGCGGCGACGAACCGTTGACCAAACATGATCACACCCGTTGCAGTGATCCAAAGTCTAGTCATCACTGTCGACGACACCGTTCTATCGGTTACGGCCATGCGGACAAGATGGCGCTTATCTCGAGCTGTGGTCACATTGTGTGATCCAGTTCAAGCTCGTCGCTGTGTATGACCCTCCTCTATCCACTGGTTCCATACACGCATTGTCGTAGCAGCGCGCCCCGTTCGAGCCGTAATGTTACGGTACCCCTCGCAATGACAAACCGCTCCCAGGAAACTTATCATTCCGCGCCGTTCAAACTCACTCAGATGCTGATATTGCGCCTATGGGCGTCGACGAGACATAACCGCACTTGCTTGCACGTTTCCACGTCGTTTGACGACTACACACCGACTGAGTGTGGCATAACACTGACCTGGCCTGTCATACAAAAGATGGCGCTGCTAGACCAACGTACACGCCATCTCTATGCAAATTTAATCATTTATTATGGATATACTGCTCTACACATCCATAGATTTTTAAGTGATATTTAAGGGACACGAACAGCGTAGAAGTAAGAAGTGCACGAGAACATTTTGCAGGGTTTGTAGCGTGCTCTGCTGATCGCTTCGAAAGGAAAGACACGATTAACTTAATGTCTTCTTTCTGACAAAGTAGAATATGACACAACAAACAGTATTAACTAAAGAGGTCGTTTCTCGGGGTTATCATTTCGTCTTTCCACGAAATTCACAGATCATAAAGATTTGATTTTCTTGAGCCCTCCTCCCTTCAGTCCTAATGAATGATTGCGTAGATAATCAGAACCTGGCGAACACAAGAAGAAATTAATCTATGTAATTATATTGTATTATATATAATTCCTTTAAAGTTACATATACTTGCAGTTTATTTTATTTTTTCAAACCGGCAGAAATAGGTTTATATGCTTTTTGCTTAAGAATTTCAAGATTGCAAATTTTTTTTTCAGTTCACGCGTTTGTAGAGTATAGCTTAATAGATTCAAATGTTATCTATATTCGAAAGTGATGGAAGTTATACGAAAAATGGAGTCCCAAAATGGACTCAAACAAGTTAAATAATTTTTTAATACATTTTTACAACTATGCATCAAAATGCACTATGCACAATATTGTTTGTTCCAACTACACACCAATATTATTTGGTGTGCAGATGTAACCAATCTTTGTTGATTAATCAGTTGTTGAAGTGATGGATGAGTTACACACAAAGTTTTTTTAATGTTAATATTTGGAAATACACACAAATTTATAACTGCATTCATTTAAATACATAACTACATTTCTTTATTGATGCATTGCATTGTTGCTCCTATTGTTGTTTCTTCTCTTTTTGTTTGGCTAACTACTTAATGATTATCATTTTTATTAATACTGTTTTATTATTTCAACTTTTAAGAAAACAGAGAAAACGTAAAGCTCCAGTTAATGGCCGCCGACCATTGTGGATTTTACAGTTTTATGTCCGTTAAGAACAATCGAAGCACATGATTTGCTGTTAAAGATGAATGAGTTTTCTTACCGCAAGGAACTTAGTATTTATTTATACCACTTTTTCTTTTAAGAAGGTGGAATTACGAAATGTATTGAATGTCATATGGCAGATGTCACAAATAACGGACTTGGTTAATAATGCCTGTTAACGCCTCGGTTTACGAACTTCATCCTTGACTAACAACTAAAAGAATCAATAGCACTTGGAATATTATAGTATTTTTTTTAAATTGAACCTAGTTCTGTATGAATGTTCGGCTCTCTTGTTTCGTTGTCGAACGTCTCTCGACAAGGTTAAAAGAGGAGAGGAATACGGACGTGAATCCGAAGCTCCAAGGAACGTGTGCGGTCCGGACGCTGGGAGGCTTAGCGAACGTCCGGAGAGTGGGCATGGAGGGAGGGCGGGAGGAGGAGGGGTGTCAGGGATGGATGCGCAGCGGGGGGGGGGCACGACGGGGCGGAGCGGGGCAGGGGCTGAGCGTGGGTGGGGCAGGGCCGGGGCGAGCCGAGTACAGCGCGCGTCCCCGACTCTTCGCTATTTCGGTGTCTGCTGCTGCGACGCCGCCGAAGCCGCAGGCCAAAGTGTGACAATCACACGATCCACGCGAGCGAAATCCGCTGTTTGTTTTGCAACGCGTTTAAAAGCCGTCTTTAACTCTCACAATAAAGAGCAAGGCTAATTAGGTTACTAATGTATGCCGATCAAGAACAGACTCATACTTTGCTTTGAGGTAATCACTACTTCAAAAGTCCCTTAACTGTTGCAGATGGTTTTACAAAAATATATTACGAAGTAATGAATACGAAAGTAATCATTAGTAAGTAACGCGGAAAGTTAAAAAACTGATTAGTGTCTCCCACGAATAAAAAGCAAACATTTTAGTATCACGTTTCTTCAGGTTCTAAAGTCAATAGTACATTTATCGATTTCACGGGTAATAATTCTGGCGATTTCCTCCCATTGCTTCCATTAATTTCGACAAGTCACTTGTGTTGGCTCAATTTTTTTCTGCGTATCCCTCCAACAATTTTCACTTTGTTACGAAACGACCATGAATAAGGTCTAATCGGCGCAATAAATTCTTGAATGGAAAAGAAATCCAATACTAAATGGATGTCTAGAAAAATTGTTTGTGCCACGTATGTTAAAAAAGATTTTATTCATCTCATTCAGCGATTCTGGCTCAAAACTCCATGTTGCAATTTCTCTCATGCACAAAATAAAGTTTCATTCCTGAATGTACCATATACTGGTATGTACATACGAACAAACACGTCGTATATTTACATAAAGTATTCTAAAGGGAGATGTCATCTGCGTTTAACTTTTAAGTATGCACTAAACTACTATTCCCGAACTGTGCAGAAACATAATTTTCAATTTTAGAATAGTCTACGTGCGGCGTAAAGTATGCAACTAAGCCATGTCTTTGGCGCTTCGTTTATCTTAATATACAGTCAAAGAAAAATGAAGGAGATAATTGAAAAAAAAATTAAAAACAGAAAACAATCACACAACAAAAACAAACTGCAATTTTTACTATAGTAACAATTGAATAATAATAACTGATATAATTAATTGCATTAATAACGTGATTTTATTTACAATTACTCTTCTTCAATAATAACGAAAAACAGATATTTAGCATTTCCTCAACCAAATAATAAAAAATGCTGTTCCAAACACCACACCGTAAATTGAATTTCGGCTCGTTATGAATAGGAAAATTCCGTATTGTGCAGCGCAAGCAGGATGCGCCACGTAGAACTCGGACCATACAGGAAGCGGTGGGGTCGGAGGCGGTGGTGTCGGCGGGCGTGAGGGCAGCGGCGGTAGGAAGTGGTGGAGGTGGCGGTGGCGGTGGCGATGACGACGGCGGGGGCGTGCGCGGCAGCTCATGGCATTGTGCGCCCAGAATAACGCCGCAGCCGGGTGAAGAGCGCGGGCGCATCGCGGGTTCGACGCTCGGCGCCTGGACGGCGGCACGGCACACGATGGCCGCTTATTAATAGAGCGTGGATGTGTGCGCGTTGTCGAAGAGCAAAGCACGCGGTCAAATACGCATGAAACGCTTCAGTCGTTGGAACGATACCGTGGAGGCAAGATACTGGAGTTGCCACTATTTTGGGAGCATGGAGCATATTTTGGGAGCATCTATTCCTTTTTCTTACAAGTCATTATCATCAAAATCTCGGATGGGTAAGGCCCACAAGCCTGCGCAGATGGGGCAGGAGGAGCCCGTCCCTGAAAATTTTAAAGGGGTCCGCCCGAAAATAAAAGATTTTATTACCGTAAATACCTGCAAAACATGATTTTCCTCTTTTAACCAGACAAGTACGAGAGTTGTTATGTGGCATTAGGAGAAGAGCCTCTCCAAGCCATCTGACAACCCTGCAATTGGTTCAATATAAAATTAAATATATTTATAAATTGTACATTTTTTTACCCTTTGAATTTTCAGTGCTGGAGGATTATCCTACTTAGGGTTAGAGAAGTTTAGGAATCCTCTTTTAGCCATTTCTCCGGTTAATTCCCACTTCCAAGGCCCTCTGTACAGAAGAATGTTACGGGTTTCTCTTAGATGGTCGTATGTCTAGAAGTGGGGGTGAAGATGGCGTGGCAAGCGTCATGCTTCAACCCGACACCTATTTACCGAATATTTACAGTTAATAAAGCCAGTAAATATTGGTACTCATTTGGAAAGAAGGCTGAGTGAACCTTCGGATCGCCCTGAATAGCTAGCTCATCATCGGAAAAAAATCCCCTGCCATGCTTGGATTTGCACCCGGGTCCCTCAGGTTAGCAAGCGTGTGTACATTATAATTTGAGTTATATTTGTGTCATTTAAGTAAGTAATTGTGTAATTTAAGTAAGTAATTGTGTGTAATGTAAGTAATTATGTATAATGTAAGTAATTAAGTTATATTTGTTTAATTCATCCTCCTTGTATGATGTTTTATTTATTTATTAGTTCAATATATCATTCGTAAATTAAAAAAATATTGGAAAAGGGGACTTAGGAACGTGGTTAGGGCATGCTTGTGGTTGGGGCAATTGACTTGTTCCGGGTTCGCCTGTTATTGTGATGCCGTCAGCGTTCTCTGGACCGACGTACACTTCTTCGACCAGTAGGTCTGCATTGCTCAGTACGAATATTTTGTGTTCTTCAAACTTCATCACATTCGATTTTCTCGGCATTTTTTAGTGTCTAAGCTTATAAGATTAAATCGTATGGTAGGTCACCTTTATATCATCCATTAATATCTGATTGATTGATAGATGATTCTGGGAGCGTCAACTGCTTAAGTCATTAATTCTGTAAGAATAGTGCATCTGCATTGCGGGAGGTGGCAATGACGTTCCCCTGAATGACGAGATCCGGTGCTGACCTACGCGTCGGCTAGCTGGGTTTTCCCCAACCAGGCATCTCCCACCAGCGGGGCACCACCGCCTCAACTGGGACAAGCTCCAAGCTCCCGACTGGTCTCCCAACATGTGTAGTTGAGTAGTGCATGTAAGTGAATGTCAGGAGTGAGAATAGGACAAGGAAGATAAAGGAAAGATCGCGCGGGTCCATGGCCGGTTTGTTAGATTACTGCTCCGACATTCACCTGGTATTGATAAGAGACACCACAGAAAACTACTGATCAGAGCAGCCGACCGCTAGAATTCTACGGGACAGTGGCTGGATTCGACCTTGCTATCTACCTCACATTGGGATGATTTTGAATTTCTGAATTTACTAGGAGAAAAATCCTCAAATCAAAACCAATTTTTATATTAAGGCAGTGCTGACCCCGACAGTGCGTGACCGCTAGGCGCAATATTCTCGCCCGACATGGACGTGTTTGTCTAAACGCATTTCGCAGGCCACAAAGAACGGCACCGCGGGCCGCCAGTTCAACAGCTCTGATCTAGCTAATGTTGAAAATCCTGTCACCATGGGACACGAAACCATGGTTCTCCTGGTGAGAGGCACTGCAGTGTCATCAATTGATGCCTTCAGTCACCTAAGCCGGACCCATTATTAATCCTGATAAAATTGTTACAAAAGGAAAAGACACTTTTGAAAGAATGCTAATACAGTTTTTTAATATCTCGGCGTTGAATACAAAGTTTCACAGACTCTTTATACACATTGGCCGGGAACAAATATTCCTCTCATCTGCTTTTCACAACCAAATGTTCGACCAAAGTAAAATAATGACATTCTTCAGGCGTTGAGCAGTCCATTAAGATGATTATAATTTTTTTAATATTCATTGAATTAGATGCTCGCTTTCGCTTCTCCAGCAACTCTACCAGACACCGTAGTACTTCTCTGCTTCCACAGCTACATTACGTTTCTTTCGAAGTACGCCCTTCAGTTCATAAAAAATATGACTCTCGTTCCATATTATGGCTAGAAATAGATTTAACAAATAAACCAGTGGACTACAGAAGTACATACTTTTTCGCATTATTTCCAGTTTCTCCGATACATTATATTACTACATACCTGCAAACGATTTTTCCGCTCAGAGACGCATATCCTTAGAGTTAACATACACTCACACATAACACTGCCTCACAGAAGCCCCACTTATACCACATGGGCCGAACTCGGGCAGATGCATAAAAATGTATGCGCTTCATGTAAAAAAACTCAAAATATCCATTTGAAACTCCCAAAGCTTCGAGTTTGTATAGATCGATCGGAAAACATTTTGGAGAAAATCGGCTCAACGGTTATGCGCTAGCGTTGACGATAGACGGGAAGACGGACGGACGAACACACAGACATTTTGTAATTTTCGAAAAAACGGATAGCCGAAAATGGGACTACTATAACGACCCTTCTCGGGGGGCGAGTGTCGAGGCGTTCTCACGAGGTGGGAGGGCCGAGCGCCCCGGAGAGGGGAGCCCGCATGTGGTTGACATTTGGCAGGCTACGTCCCGGGGTCAGTCGAAGGGGCGGTTTCCTGGAATGTCATTTTTTTTTGGAAGCGAGCGGAGGGGGAGAACTGGTGGAAGCGAGGAGTGTCGAGGAGAGTAGTCTTAGGAAAGAAATGTAACAGGAAGGTTGCGACGTTTGGACGCTTTCTCTCCGATTTAGGGAAATTTATACTTAATAAATTAATTACTAAAATAATCTGTGTTTGCTTCATGAAGAGCAGGAGAAACCCTAACAGGAGAGAAAGAAAACTGGTGGCAGCGATGGTGATGTCGGAAGAAAACCGTTAATTGAAGATTGAAGTATTGCCAGTGTGTGCAACGTATGGGAACTGTATTTATGTGTGTGTAAGATACGCACTAGTACGCAACGCCGCAACTTTATGTGAAACGTATGTACGTGAATCACGGGAAATGTTTCGTGAGAATTTGTGAAAAGTTGAACTGGAAATCGGTGACAGGATAACCAATCCTATGAACTGTCGTGAGCAAACTGTTTAAGCGGGATGTCCAGGTATCCATCACGTGGTGTTGTGTGACCGGAGCAGTGACGAGTTCTGTTACGGAGATATCAAGCCAAGGCTTGTAGAGTTGCAGAATCTGTCGGAGGCGACCGGGAAGCGACCGGAGAACGTGAAATGATGGTTATCGAGCTGTGGACCCTTAAATGCTTCGCAGTTGCCGTGTGACGGGAGCAGTGGCTAAATTCTGCAGCGGAATATCAAGCAGATGTCTTGCGGAGTTGCAGAATCTACCGGAGGCTGCCTGGAGGTGACTAGAAATACGAAACGACTGTGAACGAGCTGTGAACTCTTACGGACTTGCAGTGCCTTGTGACGGGAGCAGTGGCGAATTTCTGTGACGGAGACATCAAGCAGAGGGCTTGGGGAGTTGCGGAATCTGCCGGAAGCTACCTGGAGGTTACTGGAGAACGAGATCGACGGTGAACGAACTCTGTGAACTTGACTGTTGGAACAAGAATATTTACTAAAGTATTTTGTTGTGTGACGCCAGAATTTAGCTGTATCTGGTGATAAAGTGCTGATAAATCAGGTGAGCTTACTTCCCTTGTTTGCATGCAAATTGTGTGTAGCTTACTATTCAGCTGGTTATTGCTATTGTATTGCATTGTTACTTGTAAAACAAAATGTCGGGATTATCGAAAGATGTTTTGTTAGAGCTCGCGGAAGCACTAGGAATTGAGTCGCCTCTGAATATGACCTTAAGACGTCTTGAAATTGCAATTAAGAGTCATTCGGATTTCGATGAGGAATGGTTTCAAGGGAGTCTAGAGAGAATAGAATTAGCTAGAGTAGCAAAAGAAAAGGAAAAAGAGTTAGAATTAGCTAAATTAGAAAAAGAAAGGGAAAAAGAGTTAGAATTAGCTAGGATTGAGGCTGAAGTGAGAATCAGAGAAGTTGAAACGGCTTCTAGAGATAGGTCGGTTGCAGATGACAGTCATGTTACTGGTCAGAATAATAGATTTCACGAAAGTAGGCAATCCTTGTTAAAACAAATGGGTAAATTTCAACCGGATGTGGAAGAAATTTATCTTTTCCTCCAAAGATTTGAGCAGAATGCGAGAGCTGATAACCTTGATATAGGGAGATGGGCTCATTTCGTAACGTGTTTGATGCCTCCTTCCGTGGCTGAATATGTTACTCGCGAAAATATGGATGGAGTTGCATCGTACGAACAGATTAAAGAGTGGCTAATTAATAAGTATCAAGTGACGCCGGAAAAATTACGCCAACAATTTTTCGAAATCAAGAAAACCCCGAACCAAACTTGGAAGGATATTTCTTATGAGCTCTACACGAAATTATCAGGTTGGGTTAAAGGTATGCGGGTAGAGACATTAGATGAATTGTTATCATTACTCGTGTCGGACAGAATGAAACGGTTAGTTCCATACCAGGTAAGAGAGCAGCTTTTGATGCAGTGGCCCAAATTTAAAAACCATAAAGACTTTGCTGATATTTTGCAACAATTTGATGATGCCAGGTCAGGTAGTGGGTTCAAAACTAGCGATCAGCTCATAACGGAAAATAGAACAAAAAGAGGGCAAGCGAGTAATATTAACAAATGGTCGAAGGGCGGAACAAATAATTCTGAAAAGGGTAAATTTGAAATAAAAGAAAATAGAGGTTCTCGGGAAATAAAATCATCGCCTACACAGATTAATAAAATTGTTCCTCTTCCTGCTGATGCCGAGAAAAGAAGGGCATTTACCTGTTATTATTGTGGATCAGTAGGGCATATTAAAAGGCACTGTCCTAAATACAAAAGTGAAGTAGATTCTGGAAAATATGAAAGGGTTCAGGAAGTAGAGGTGCAACCTGTCTTAGAAGTGAACAAGGTAGGACTAGAAATTCAAAATCCAGGACTAGGGAAAAGAAATTGTCAATTTGATATGAATGATAGGTACAGCAACAACTTAATTAACGGTTATTCTATTAAGGTTCTCCGCGATAGTGGGGCTAGTATTGACGTGATTTCCAGGAAGTATGTAGATAGAAGTCACTTTACGGGGGAGTCTGTTTGGGTTAAAACCCTCTAGCAGAGGAACCGGTTTTCTTACCTGTGGCAGAAGTTGAAATTGTCGGATCATTTGGAAAAATTTTCGGCAGAGCTGTAGTGGTTCCTGATAGCCATGAAGTTAATAAATATTTGCTTGGGAATGAAACAGCTAGGAAAATCGATGAATTAAATGACAAAAGACTTATTGAAGGAAATGTTTTCACTTCTGAAAATAAAGATGAAATTGAACATGTAGTGAATGAGGTTAAAACGAGGGCGGCTAGATTAAAAGAGGAGAGAGAAAAAGAGCGAGAGCAAGAATTGTTAATTGTGGAGCAGCATGAAAGAGAGCTGGATTCTCAGGAACAGGAAGACAGAGATAGGGAATTCGGGAATTCTGAAAATGAATCAGATGAGGTAGGAGAACAACAATTGCATTGTAAAATAGCATGTTTTACTAAAGAGAAATTCATTGAGGCTCAGGAAGGAGATATTAAATTGAAAGAACAAATAGATAAAATACACAACGGGGAACGTGATGATAGATTTATAATCAGGCAAGGTGTTCTGTTATATAAGGCACCTAACAATGATTCGGAAGGGTTAATAGTTGTGCCAGAGAGCTTGCGAAATGATCTATTGTCTTTTATTCATGATCATGCAGTGGCGCATTTGGGAATTTATAAGACACGGAAAGCTTGGAAAAGTATTTCTATTGGCCCAATTTCAAAAATGATGTAACGAAATTTGTGCGATCTTGTGATCGATGTCAACGAGTGGGTTATGGGACAGACAAGGGAAAAGCACCGCTAGTTCTCGTTCCCACTGTAACGGATGTTTTCGAGAAGGTGTGCATAGACACTGTAGGACCGTTTCCAGTCACTACAAATGATAATAGATATATTCTGACTCTGATTTGCGAAATGTCTAAGTACCCAGAGGCTGTTCCATTAAAAGACATACAGTCAGAAACTATTGTACACGCTTTATTAGAAATATTCTCCAGAATCGGATTTCCGAAAGTGGTGCAATCGGATCAAGGCAGGTCATTTGTTAGCAATTTAACAAGTGAGTTTTTGGAAGAAATGGGAATTCGAGTACTGCATAGTTCAGTTTATCACCCCCAAACAAATTCAGTAGAGCGCTGGCATAGAAGCTTAAAGAAGGTGTTACGAACCGTGTGTCACGAACAACAAGAGAGTTGGGATCGCTTCTTACCGGGTGTCCTACTAGCATTTCGAACAGCTGTTCATGAAACTACGGGATTTTCTCCATCCGAACTAGTTTACGGTCGGGAAATTCGAACTCCTCTGACATTATTGAAGGAACAATGGCTAGGACAGAAAATGACAGATTCATCAGAAACACCTGTAACTGAATATGTATTTAACATAATAAATCGGTTGCGTAGATGCAGAGATCTGGCGATCGAAAATACCGAGAAAGCTAAAATTAAAGGTAAGCGGTATTATGACAAAAACGTTAGAGTCCGAAATTACAAACCGGGAGATAAGGTACTTATTCTGTCAGTATTGGGAGGAAGTAAATTAGGAGTAAATGGAAGGGGCCAGGTGAAATTATAGAACAATTCTCACCAACCAATTATTGGGTTAAATTCCATGACACTAATAAACAACAAGTGTATCATCATAATTTGTTAAAACCTTACTACGAAAGAATAGAAGGTGTGAACAATGTAGATTTATTAAGCAGTATTGATGAAGAGGTGAGTGATGATGAAATCCTTGAAATAGAAGAGAAGGTGAATCCGGAGTGGATTAAAGAAAGCAAGTTAGAGGAAAGGGTAAATAGTGAGCAGTTTGCCCAAATAGTGTCATTACTAGCAGAGTTTAAAAATGTATTTTCTACAAAACCCGGGAAAACTGATGAAGTAATTCATGACATCCAACTAACTGAGGAACCCTCCTTTAAAACAAAATGCTATCGTTTCTCTCCTAGGCAAAGAGAAATAGTACAGAAGGAGATTAAAAGATGTTAGAATTGGGAGTTATCAAAGAGGGGGTTTCAGATGTGTTATCACCCATGATTTTGGTTGAGGCGTCAAATAGAGAACCTAGACTCTGTGTAGATTACCGGCAGCTGAATTCTATTACAAAACCATGCATGGAGCCGATGCTTCATATTGAGGACAGGATCAACGAAGTCGCTAGTGCCAAATTCATTACTCTATTTGATCTTTCAAAGGGCTATTGGCAGATTGGCATGTCTCCGAACGCACAAAGGTATGCTGCTTTTGTGACGCCAAATGGAACTTACCTTCCTTTAAGAATGCCATTCGGGTTGCGAAATGCACCTTATGAATTTTGCAGACTTATGCGGCATGTGTTTGAAGGTCTTACGTGTGTCGTTACCTATTTAGATGATATTGCAGTAATATCACCCACCTGGGAAGCTCATTTAAGAGATATTCGCCAAGTGTTGGAGCGGGTAGATCGGTTTGGTCTTACGATCAAACCAAACAAATGCAAAATTGCGCAGGACCGGGTCTGTTATTTGGGACATATGGTAGGACGGGGATGTCTTAGTCCGGTTCAGTCAAAGGTTAAGGCTATTTCTGAATATCCACACCTAGAAATAAAAACTGAAATTAGAAGATTTTGTGGACTGATATCTTATTACGCTCGATACATTCCCAACATGGCGGTCATAGCAACTCCGCTGACTGATTTGACAAAGGGAAAACCTAGGAAGGGAATCATAACTTGGAATGAGAGTTGTCAGAAAGCATTTGATCAATTAAAGAATATTTTAGTATCTGCTCCAGTATTAGAAGTTCCCAGAGCCGATTCCGAATTTATCATGCATACAGATGCTTCGGACTCAGGTGTCGGTGTCGTGTTGAACCAATTAAACAGTGCTAATGAAGAACATCCAGTTATCTATCTTAGTAGGAAATTTAGAGGAGCGGAATCTCATTATTCTGTGATTGAAAAAGAATGTTATGCTCTAGTCTGGGGAATCAAAAAGTTAAGGTACTATTTAGATAATTGCAAACCATTCACCATTGTTACTGACAATAATCTCTTAGCTATCTTCATTCCAAATCACCTACAAATTCGCGAATCATGAGATGGATATTGTTCCTTCAACAGTTCAATTTCAAAATAAAACATCGGAAAGGGAAGGACAATGTAAATGCTGATGCTCTCAGCAGAATGTATCAGAAATCAGCTGATTAGTGGTGTACATACGTGTGCAAACAAGTATCCTGGAAGTGAGACTCTAGGTCACTAACGTACATTGAAATAATTCCTATACGGTTCATAAAAATGAAGCTTACGATTGAAGTTGTGGATGTGTGTACTCAATGTAAATTAAGAATTCTTATATGTCATGAGTATTTCTATTTTTCAGTAATTCAAGTGTTCTGTGTAAATTAAGAATTTCTTATATGTTATGTGTATTTCTATTTTCATTAATTCAATGTTCTGTGTAAATTAAGTGTCCTTTTATGTTATGGGTGATTTCTAGTTTCAATATTTGACGTCTTCTAGATAAATGTCGTATCTGTATTTATGTGTATGATCCAATTTCAATAATTGTAGGTACGTAAGTGTCACTATGTACGTCATGTATGGGTAGTGTTCGTTACTTAATGTGCTTAGCGAACTGCCAGGCCCATCTTACGAACCGAGGAGGGGAGGGTTTTATAACGACCCTTCTCGGGGGGCGAGTGTCGAGGCGTTCTCACGAGGTGGGAGGGCCGAGCGCCCCGGAGAGGGGAGCCCGCATGTGGTTGACATTTGGCAGGCTACGTCCCGGGGTCAGTCGAAGGGGCGGTTTCCTGGAATGTCATTTTTTTTTGGAAGCGAGCGGAGGGGGAGAACTGGTGGAAGCGAGGAGTGTCGAGGAGAGTAGTCTTAGAAAAGAATGTAACAGGAAGGTTGCGACGTTTGGACGCTTCCTCTCCGATTTAGGGAAATTTATACTTAATAAATTAATTACTAAAATAATCTGTGTTTGCTTCATGAAGAGCAGGAGAAACCCTAACACTACCATAATTTATTTTACCGTCTCATATTACAATGAGAAACAAATTAAAAGAGAATTAGAGCGGTTATTGAAAAAAAATTAACTTGCCTATAATTAGAACAAAATTACCCGAAAATTACTCTTATTTTTGAAAAAATTAATATGGACTTATTTGAAGATCTCTCTTTAAAAAATGGATCACATTGAGATAAAATCACTATCTCCAATATTATAGTAGTAGTAGTATAAAGACATCCAAAGAAATTGCACTTCTGCAATGTTTAAAAAGAATTGGGATTGCAATGAAAGATGCACAGAAAAACAACAATATTGACTCGACGTGACATACATTTTAGAAATCAAATAAGAGAGTTTATTTATTTATTTACTAGCGGAAACTGACAGACATTTTTCTGCCCTTTATCTCCCTCACTCTCCATTTCCCCGTCTCTCTCCTCTTTCTCTCTCCCTCTCTCCGTCTCTCCCTCTTTCTTCGTCTCTTCCATTCTCTTCGTCTTTCGCTCTGTCTTCCCCTTTCTCTCCGTCTCCGTCTCTCACTCTCCGTCTCTCCTGCTCCCTCTCTCTCTTCCTCTCTCCCTCATTGTCCCACTACCTCCCTCTCTCCCTCTTTCTCCCTCTCCCTCCCCCTCTCTCCCTCTTTCTCCCTCTCCCTCCCCCTCTCTCCCTCTTTCTTCCTCTCCCTACCCCTCTCTCCTCTCTCCGTTTCCGTCTCTACCTCTCTCCGTCTATCCCTCTCTCCGTCCGTCCCTCTCCTTTCCTCCTTCTCTCTCATTCACATTTAGTTGCAAATTCTGCACGTCTCTGCAGATGGGGTACTAGCGCCAGACGAGCAAAAATGCAATAGACTGTTCAAGAAGTTCCTCCTTCTCCTTTCCTCTCCGTTTCTCTCCCCGTCTTTCCCTCTCTCCATCTCCCCATATCTCTCTTTCCGTGTCTCAGTTCTGTCTCAGTGTATGTCTCTCTCTGTTCGTCTCTTCTCTGAACCTCTCATTCACGTTTACTTGCTGAATCTGCACGTCTCTGAGCAAGTGGAATAATATCAAGAAGCATCGGACTAGCAAAAATGCAATAGAATGTTCAAGAAGATCTCATCCTGTAGATTACGGTATGAGAAATGTTTCTTTGATTTTTTTAATGTTCTAGAATGCTTCGTGTAAGAGTTATTTAACGACATAGGTGTCCGAGTGTAGCGGGTTGCATTTGCACGAATATTTAGTGTTTTATTCTTCAGCGCGATGTAGCGCCAGTTTTTCGACATTTTATTAGCTATTCTACTATTCGGGATGGAGATGAATCCAACAAATTAAAATCGGTTCGACCGTTTTTTGGGTTATAAATGGTGTAACTTACACAACTTTGTTGTATATATATATATATATTGTAGTGATACCGAATAAATTCAAGTTTATTCTGCCGCAAAATAACTCCACGCAGGCGGCGACGCGAGAGATGCGAGGCGCCACGGTGTCGGCACCCTCCGCGACCCTCTGCTCACTAATTCGTCATGGACACGTGTGCCCCAACTCTGGGTGGCCGCCCGACACGACCCCTTCAGTATTTTTCCACGACGCCTGGAAATCTTCCGTCAGCCTCCCTAGAGATTCCTAGCCCCTCACACACCCCCGGTCGTTAATAACTGCCCCTTTTCGACGCAAAATTAAAGCGAGAGGGAGCGATAACCAGCCCCTCTCTCACTCTTTTCTCGGCCTCGAAAACATCCTCTGATTGGGCAGAAAATATCTAATGCGCAGTACCCTTTCGCCAATAGCAGCCAGAATTCGGGTTTGTTCTAGAATATTCCAGAGTCACAGGGATAATTTTGGTGGGGGGAACGAGGTTTCCTAAAACTTGGAGCGACGAGGCACAAAAGAGAAGCTTGGGAGCCGTGTTCAGAATCGGACGCAAGTGGCGGCCGCAGGGGGGAACCTGTTATATTCTGTTGTGGCGTTCGGTTCGATGGACTTAGAAAAATTATTAAGTTTCTTGTAGAGTTTGGGTACAAGACTTCTGTGACGAACGCAGGCCGCAGAACAGTATTATGAACATTTGACAGCAATTCGTATTATATTACGTCCGATTTATGTGCGAACTCGAGACTCTCTTTTCCTTTGTGAATTTGTGCGATAATTCACGGGCTCATTAGTATCAAAGTATTGTGAGATCGACCGGGAATGAACCGGCCGTGTCAGTGAATGAACTGTGCTGACCCATTCACCGCAGCGAGCAGACGGCGCTTTTGTGTTCCGGCCCGCCTTCGTGGCTACCCTCGCAAGTACCTGATTTGACCTACATTTTCCGAGCGGCGCTCCTCGCCCGCCACGACCCTCGCAGCCAGCTGACCTGAGGTCGTTCAACTTCAGTGGGTGGCGCAGGCCGCCTAACAGAGGTATTTTCTGTTTGAGTGTCTTATGTCGTACCCGCGATCGAGAGGTGTGAACAGTACATCAGACAATCAGTGTTGACTTCCTCTCGACCGGGCGACGAAGAGGAGTTCCCGGCCGCGCATGGCCGTCAAGCGGGAATTCGCGCGCGAGGAAGAATTTCATCTGATTGTAATCACTTTGTAATTTTATGTTCTCTTATGTGCATGACATTTCATTTTTTGTTTTATTTCGATTTTGGGGGCATGCTCGCCAGAGTTATCATCACCAGACCATTAGCGTTTTCTTTTTTTAATGAATAAATTCAACTTGTTCTAAATTCACATGTTTGACTTCTCATTCAACCTAGGCCACCGGCTTCCTCCATCTTCGCCGTTTCAGGTAATCTGTCGACTGAGCGGGCCGGCTACCCGTCTGAGGCGCCCAACCGAAGACACGAGGGTAGTTGCAATATATATAACAAGAGTAGTATGATCGCGACTGTATCGAGCAATACTGGCGTACGACTCCTAGCGGCACGATCGAGAACGACGCGAAATACCGTGAGATATTCTGGCGTGATGACACGCTCCCACGCGCCAAGAAATAAAAACCCAAGTATAGGTTGGTGTCTGTCTTCCGTTGATCCGTAGGTTTCTCCATGTCGTCCTGTCTTTTGCCGTTCTGATCCAGGTCCCGTCTGCTGCTTCACGGAAGAAGTCCGCCCATCTCCTGTCGTCCTGGGTACCTTCAGCCTTGCCTTGGGTCCCACATAATAACTGTGTGGCCCATCTGAAATGATCTTGCCTTGCTATGTGCCTTTCCCATCGCCATTTTAATTTATCCGCCTGTTTCACTGCATCTCTAATGCCAATTTTCTTACGAATTTCGACACTATTTACTTTGTCAAGTAGATTGATATAAAGAATTTTCCTCTTCATTTTTTCTCTAACGTTTTTTCTTAACATTTTTCTAACAAGATCCAGTCTCTGAGTTGATGTTAGAGACCATGTGTGTGAGCCGTATAAGAGTGTTGATAGTATGCACGAGTCCAAAACCAGTTTGCATTGGTGTTAACTTTTCTATCCATTAAGATGAATGAGAGGCTCCAGAACTTTTTCCAGCCTAAAGTAACTTTTCTATTTATTTCTTTATTGAATCTATTTTCACAAGAGACTAACTGACGTAATTGTAGATTTAGTTAAATAGTGTTTAAAAGTTGAAAATTCGAAAATCACATACAGGCAATTCCGGCTTATTTATCTGTATTGGTTGTATTTCTGAGTAGAAACGCTCCACGTGATTTTCAATAACGTTTCTCGAATTCTCAATTCTCTGCGACCACAGATTCATGAGACAAATATTAAGCCCAGGCGAGACTCGAACCCGCCGCCTTTTGTTCCGAAGCGCAGTGTCTGTACACGCAATTTCCCCTCCTTGGCCAACATGATGATTTCGGTTCTACAAGGGAGCCGAAAAAATTAAAAATTGCGAAAAAATGTCCTTTGTGGGGAAAAAGAAGCCAGCTAGGAAGAGAATAAGCCGTATCCGAATAGCTAGTCCAGACTAACGAGATTAGAAAACTAACTAGTGCGAGAAAGTCTGTGACATTTTATAGCTATTTTTTTATCATAAGTTATTACACACGAGAAAAACCTTTAATGAAAAAAATTGGGATTTATCCACTTTTTCTGAATCAGGGCCTCACAATACGAGTTTTGAAAAATCGCCGTTTTTTTGGCGCAGCATTTAACTTTCTCTATACTAGATATATTACTTCATATATACATACGTATACGAGGAATTCAACCGTGATACATTTTAAAGAAACCAGAAAATGTCTCGAGAACTTTTGAAGATTGAAGATATAAGCAATCCTTAAATTGTTTTGATAGGTAACTGAAGATCTGTGAAATATCTGCTAGGGATCAAACGAGGCCAGCGTAGTTAAGTATAACTGATACAATTTCTCAGCAAAATTGGAAAAAAGGAAAAAAACAATTTGTAAACATTCTCAGACCTTGACATTTTGATATTCCTTACGTCAATATTTTTTACGATTTCACCTCGAGCCATGCCATAGTGCCATAGTACTACAATACGTTTTCATTGCGTGCTGGATTGGCGCGCCCTCTTGGCCTATTGACACGTTAATGAACTAAGAGACCAGCACAAGGTACAGGCCCATCTGTGCACTATATGCAGCGCTCACACACATCATCAAGCAACAGTAGCCTCCAACGCTGATGTCACGAAACCAATTAAAATTTAATTCGTCATCAGAAGTCAGATTTAAAACTCCCAAAAGAAAATATACAGGTCACGATCAAATTAGCAATATCTTTCTAAAAATCTTCCTACACCTACAATCGCATGTGTAAATAACATCTAAATTCCTCACACAAGATAGGCTATTTCCTTATTACGTGGAAAAGATAAAATATAATTCTCATTTCCAAACCAAACAATTATCATATCTCGACAGAAAACTATAGTACAATTCACCTTCTGGCAACCCATTCAAAATTATTAGAAAAATAATGTTAAAAAGACTAAATAACTATGGAACTCTATTCATAACAGATATTCTATTCATAATTAAATAGATAACCTTAGATATAGCCCATGTAAAACAGAAACAGCATTATTTTCTCTTTCCACAGCAGACAGACTCATCACACTTCACATACACCTCCCGCAGTTCGTTAAATTATGTCCAGTCGCACTGTAGAAAACAGAAGTATAAAGATTCAACACTTAAATGAAATAGATAGTGGGGCAACCAAATGGAAGATAAAGCAAATATAAGATAAAACTTAATCCATCCAAATATAACGCATTTTTTCACAAAGACAATTCTCTGTCCCTAACTCGTTATAAATAATAACACAATTAATTGTGCAACGTAAAATCAAACCATAATTTACTTAGGATTAAATATATATACAAGACTTAATTGGTAATATCAAATAAAAAATTAAAATACAGATCGCGAAAACCAGACTAATTCATCTTGAAACAATATTAAATGCAAAATCTATAATATCAATATCCAACGCAATAACACTCAACAGAACCACAATGAGACCCCAATATTATACGCATGTTCCATTTGGATAAATCCAACAATAGTTCAAAATATTTCTCAGATTAATTACAAACGTTCCCGAATACATTTCAAACCAATAATTTCATGGAGAACTAAATGTTTACCAAATGTCAAGATAATAACACATCTTTCCAACAATTTGTACACAAACACAATTGCAATTTATCAATTTAAACAACACAACCTAGCCTCAACAAACCAGAGTTAATGGCAGATATCCTTTCGACTCATTGCAAAACATATTTTCAATGATTGTTACCAGAGGTACTCACTACAGATGTCAACATCATTATTGCTTTGGTAGTAAGTAGAAAAAGGTTAGTTTAAGTTAAATCTAATTCAGCGAAACAAATGAGGGAGTGTAAAACTGAACCATGTGAAATTCAAGTAATTGGTAAATTAATTTTAAAAAAAACAAACTTACGGCGCCATTAGTGACAACCACCGCAAAATCGCTTTAGTAACAATGAATAATTCAAATCGCAATACATAAATAATTGAAATAATTGGGTACATGCTACAAACACTCTGGAATATGTTTCATAAAAGACAGGATATATTGTATTCGTTAAAAGATATAGTGTGAAAGGGGGCACGTAAATTATTATTGAAGTGTCCTTAATTGTCGTTACACAAATGGGGAGGGCACATCAAGGGACTCTAGCGTATTTTGCTTCTATATTTATTTTGGCAAAGAGTGACTATTTCTTTGTTTAGAAATTTTATCATTATAACCTTTTCGAACCCTTAATACTAGTTTCATCTGTCAATGATTATAGTTGTTTACAAAAAGAGGGCCACGCCCCCCATAAACACGTTGCGGCCTTCTTTTAGTATCGATCATTGTGAATAAGTTATGCAATCGTAGTAACAAAGATAATTTTGGACTACATCTTAAAAATAAAAATAAATTAAAATGTAAAAAATAAAAATAAAAAACGAGCGTGACCATATTTGCCTTCCCGATAAGAACAGCAAGTATAGAAAATGTTCAAAATATGTATGTCCTTACCAAGCCTCAAAAGCAGAAAATTATTTTATTATATTACTGAATATGTGATTCATTAAATGTTATTTACAAAAATGCTCCTTTATTTTGAAAATTTCTTTCGGGCTCGGCCGCTGACTACCCCCCCATTCTGGTTTTTCGAATTCCGTAATGGCATTGTTATCTGACTGATAATTGGTCCCTACTTTGAAAACACAAGCGCCTTTAGAAATAATATTCTCGTGTATGTAAAGTTCGAAGTTCACAAAGGAATTAAGTTCACATTATTTTAAAGTTCACATGAGAATATTTTCTACTTCCAATTAGGCAGATTAGGCAGATTCACTGACCCTTTATAAAATATTTTCATAATTTTGGCATTACTATCTTTTCGCAAAGAAAGGTGTTTATGTTAACACATTTTCCCTCATTTCAACAAGTAGAACATCAAAGAGTATAAAAATTAGGATCGCTGTCCATAACATTGACATATTCTAGAACTTCCATTCGAAGCGTTTTAAAAGACACACATGACGAAACTGGGGCATCTATAAGTATCTGCGCCACAGACTGCTGGAATGGAAAGGAAACACTGGAAGGCAAAAGGTGAACAACGCCACTGCAACACGTAGTTCGTTTGTCCAGCAGTGTCTGTCGCAGGTCGAGTGCATTACCTTGCGTGGGCGGGCGGCGCGCGGCGGCGGCGGGCGGCGGCGGCGGCGGCGCTGGCGGCGGCTGCACCCGCGTGGACGTCGCCGGCGGAGCCTCCCGGCAGACTGCGCCACCGCCGCCGCTGCTGCGAGCGCGCCCCCGCCCCCCACCCGCCCCCCGCCCGCCCCCCGACGGCGCCGTTGCCATCCCCGCCCCCCTCGTCAAATATAGCGCCGGAGGAACACAGTGCGCACAATGCACAACGTGGACGGACAACGCAACCGGCTGAGAGAGCTCAGCAGGGAGGTCTTAGGGTTTCCTGTTCGAGCACTGGCGAATTTTCGAGTGGCTAGAGAGCTACGTCCCACTCACACGCTGTCTAGAGGATACTTTTAGCGGCCGGCTATGCGAATCGGTTATTTCGTGATTCGCGTTCCGTGATTTCGCTGATCAATATTAAGAAAATGCAGGAAGAGTACCTTAACAAACGGACGACTGACCGCACGCCATCTTTCCTTCTTCATCCTTGTCTCCTTCTTTTCCCTTAAACAAGCGTTTTACATTACATACGTTTACATGTACTAATCACACGTGTCGGGGGCCGCTCGGGAGCTTACAGCTTGTCCCGGTTGGGGCACACGTTGCTGGTTTAGAGACCGGGTGGCAGGAAACCCCGTCCTGTCAACACGTTGGTCGGCGCCGGATCTCACGTTCCAGTGGGAGAGGCATATCGCCACTTCCTGGTATATAAAAGCTTTTCACCTACTAGTTTAATGGCCATAACAGTTGTCACGCCTGAAAAATCCAATAAAATGATCAATAAATTGAGGGACAATCAATGCGCATGTGGACGGTCAGGGAGGAGAGGGCAAACGAGTCCCCTCAAGTACGATTCACGACCTCGCACTCTAAATCATTTTATTGACATAAATATGTTGAATCCCTGATTTCTCCCTTCTGTTTCCACGTGACAGTTTAGCGAATTGTTATACAACATGTGAAAAAAAATCTCTTGAGTCATCTTGCAACTTTGTAAATCGTTCATAATAAAATCAAATATATTTAGTTGTTGGACCATAATTGCATTCTAATTGTTATGCATTCTAAATGGTGCATTCTTATTGCATTCTAAATGCTACAATTGCATTCTAATTGTAGTAGGTTTTATTTATTTACTAGTAAAACTAGGACATATGTAAATAAAATGTTTACAGGAAAAGGGACGTACAAATGCAACTGTTGCCTTCTGCTTCTTGCCTCCGCGACTTCGTACGTCAGATGAGCGACAACGCTGAACCATCGCTGTAAGAAAGTAAACAAAACTTGGCAAGCTCATTGCTTCAGATCAGGCAACATGACGCGCCACCTCCCGTGCCGAAAGAAGTGTCAGAGAAACTTTTAGGCTGTCGGGACTATAAAGTAAAACAACCAATTTCCGTTTCTTCATTATAAGGGCCGAGTTATAGTTCATAAGTTGTATTATTAAAATTAAAACTCTTTTGGACCTTCTAATATACTTTTCGAGGTTCATCTGGGTTTCTCCATATGTATGAAGTAGGACAAAAGTAGACAATGTTGTTGATGTGTTAGGACATTTGTGGCATAGCAGCGCTCGCTTTGGGGACTCGCCAGCCCTGAGACCGGAGCCACCGCGACGATCAGCTTCCAGGCCGCTCATAAGCTAATGACGGAAATTGGCAATGTTAATGAAGTGTTGGGACTTTTTTGGTAAGGTTTTTTCTATTTTGTTCTATTCTTTCGGGAAACTATTAAACAAAGGCGTGTTATTGTATTGAATAAAAAATGTAGCGTTTTTGCATTATTTAATGTGCAAAGGTGTTGTCTGATTCACCAACGTGATGCGATAATTGTGTCAAGGGCAAACCATTTTTTATTGTAACTATCGTTTCCGCTAGTGGCCAACTTTCGTCGAAAATACAATGCGCACAGTGTACCATTCGAACCACGACACACACCATAAAGTGTAAATTTTAACCCACTCTCGAAATATAAACTATATCACTATTAATAATCATTGTGCAGGCTGATAGCCCGCCTTTTAACTACTATATGATAGTTAAATGACTTATATTTTACATTTGGTGGCTGAGATAGAAGCGTGAAATTACAAAACATATAAAACGTTTTTTCTAGTTAGAAACTTTCTACAAGTTAGTTCTAGTTAATTCTAGTTAGTTCTTTCTACTAGAAAGAGAGTTAAACGCTCTTTCTAGTAGGATCTCGTTGAGATGTAATGATAGGAAATTGTTCAAATAGGTTTTAGTTATTTGAAATAATATTTATTAGAACACTCTCCCCGCAAATACCGATAAATAAAGTAGTCCCTTTCAGATCCCACATTCCAGGCTCTGACCAAACGTTGAAGGAGGCCTAGTGATGATAAAGTCGAAGTACTTTTCTCGTCCGCCGAAGGCTCCTAAACACTCAGAAATAAATAAGTACATCCTCAAATTACCCATTCAAGGAGTAAATAAATCATTAAATTATTCCTACAATTGAAACCATGCACCCAAAAACGGGTTAATAATGAAATTTATAAACCGAGGTATATTCTATCACCAATGATGCAAACTATCTTCCGGAAGGAAGACTATCATCAAGGAAGGATGGTCCGTGAAAGTATTTGAATTTTCAAACCGCTGAAGAGTAATAGCAAATTCGGGCAAACTGACATCGGTCCCAATAGCACTGTGATCTTGCCAGACCAGCAAACAGCATGGAAATAGCATTTGAGATATTCCAATTGTTCTTTCTCAATTTATCTTGTAGGATACCGATCATAGTTCAGAATGGAAAATTTGATGTCATTGAGTAGAATTACACTGTGACAGGAACTTTTCGATCATAGGAAAAAAATAATAAAAGTACTTATACTTACCTTCCTGATAACTGAATTGAGTTGAGTTGATGAGGAAGGCGAAGGTTAGACTCTTATTCACAGTCGTAACTCGGGTCCAGATGTTTATAACCTAAAAATGTTAGAAATATGTAGGCATTTATGACCTAAAAAGTGCGAAAATATGACCTTAAATAGGACTTCAAATTTTTGGTTCCATTTTCGAAACATTCAATATTTTGCCGCTCTTTAAATGACCATTATATTGAAAATATACTTTTAAAATCTAGTACATTCACAATTCACCCTTTCTCCTTTGTCGCTCCATGAAGACAATTCTCCTGCTAAAGAAGCAGTTGGCCATATCTTCCTTTGCATCTAGTGATTTCTACGCGTTCCTCTTTTTCTTTTATACTTTACCCATGGCACATAAGCGGCCAAATTCATTCAAATTTGGCACCGTTTTTAGAATTCAATCATTTATAACAATTCTTTGGTGATAATTAACAGCGAATAACATACATTTCAAACGTCCCGCCTACAAGATAGTCTAATTCCCGCCCCCCAAAAAAACCCACGGGCTACTTCCAAAAAGACCGGGAAGTCACTTCTTTTATTTTCTCTTGGCAACGCAGCATCTACTGGTTACAAGAATGCCCGATAGATGGCGCCATCTCCCTGACGCTTCGCTACAACACCGAGTCGTTGTAGCGAATTCACAGAATTCCACGTTTTCTATATGACGCAAAGGAATCATTGAAAATTCAGAACCCCAGTGGTTGCCAGTCAGTATAGAAGCCAGTAAATGCGTGTATCGTGTGCCACGAAGGTTGTATTATAATGCAAGGTTAGTAGCGTTCAAAGCTGAGCACAGGCAGTTCATACGTCGCGCCAAACACCGCAGCACGCGTATGCCTGAAAACAACCAAAATAAGTGAGAAAAATGCTTTCCCTGGCCCAGACATGGTAAAAAACCGACAATTTCTTTATTACTCAATGAGACTTACGCTGAAGTATACTAATAGTTCACAAACTCTTATCGTTTTCAGAATTTTCCCTTGTGTCAAGGGAATAAAGCAAGTAGCTGTCTGCTGCCCTATAATTTCAGAAGCTCTCCCAAAACAACTCAAGCTATATCCTAAGCCTTAACAACCCTCCTAATTCATATACATTTTTCTTATATTTTCGATAGATTCACATACGTGTGTATTTCATATTAACATATCGTATATATAGGAAAGACAGAGAAACAGTTAAATACAACTACAAGGAATTATATAATAATGAAGATAGTATAAAATAATTATGAAACACTGCAGGCAAAAAATGAAATCAAGAAGATAAAAATATCACAAAAATACGAAAATTCATTGCAAAATATTACCATAATATGAAAAATTAATAGATAATGACAAATGGTTTAATAAAACCAAAATACGACTGCATGACCCGTGAAATTGGCATAATTTTAGTCACTGTAGATAAAATCATGCTTAACTTATATTTTCCATGAATATAACACAAAGATAAACTAGTGGTGCTACAGAATGGCACTGACTTTCCCGTATTAGTTTTCTGTTTCGTTTGGACTCGGCTAGCTATTCGGACTTGCCAATACTCTTGACAGCTGCCATCTATTGCCGCCCAAACGACATTTTTTGACATTTTATTATTTTTTCGGTTTACTAATAGCAGAAAAACTATTATTTTAAGAATATTAAAAAAAAAGTTAAACTTTGTCCTAAATGGCAATTTTCGTTGAAACATTTGGAGCCGTTTTCAAAAAACTGGCGTTTAAGCGTTACTGTAAATACAAAATTTGAAACTCTTTTTCACACAAAATTTTTAAGTTTTCGAACACTTCATTTGAAATCATTTGAAGCACTTACACTCACAAATTCAATAGTGTTTGCAAATTGCTGGAAATGTGCATTTTAACGGTATGAGAAAATTAAAATAATTACATTTGTGTAATTTTTGAAAAAACAAAAAAATTTCCAAAAATGAACTTTACGATAAATAGTGCAATTAGCACTATCCATTCGAAACGTTAGAACAAAAAATTTTTAGCTGTTTTTGAGAAAATGGCTAAAAATACGTTTCTGAAAATACGGAGTTTTGAGCTAGTTTTCATAGAAATCTACTCAATTTTTGAGAAACTTTATTTGACATTACTTAAAGCAAATGTACTTATTAATATAATAATGTGAACAAATCGCCGCTAATGTAAATATTAACGACGTGAGAGACAAGTCAAAAACTTACATCTTTGTAAATTTTGAAAAAACAAAAGAATAGAGGAATATGGTGTTAATGTCACCTCATGCAGCACAATTAGCACTATCCCTATAAAACGTTTAAAGAAAAAATTTGGAGCCGTTTTTGAGAAAATCTGTTTTTTGTAATTTTTGAAATTTTCAAATATTGCGTGCAATATTGCGCAAAAACTACTAAAATTTTCAAAAAAATGTACATGACCTTAATGAAAGAACTCACTTTGGACAACAAATTTTATTTGAAGGAAAAATCTCTATCTTCAATTTCGTAGTTCTAGGAAAACGTCCAAAAAAATCAAACTTTGGCAGTTTTCGGAAATTCAGAGTTAACCGTGAAAATGGGACCTATGCCAACTTAATAAGGGTATTTTACTCTATTCTTACAAGAAATTTAAAGAAAAAATTTGGAGCCATTTTTGAGAAAACTTTGAAAATGTCCGGAGGGTTTATGTAAAGTACCCTCAAATTTTGAAGAAAGGTTTTCAATATCGAGGCACTTTGAGTGGACGCTCATCAACCGGGAATATCCTTTTTGGAAGAAATCGCACGTATGGTTTACGCGCTAGTGTTGTTCACAGACGGTCAGGCAGACAGACAGACGGACGGACGGACGTTTTGAAAAGACCCACTTTCTCGGTATCAAGGGACCCCAAAACGTGTACTTCTGTTGAAATCTCGAAATCGATTTTCCGCAGCGTTACATAACGTTCTCTATATTACGTATATTACTCCGTATTAAAGTAGCGTTTATTGTCGACAGAACAATTTTTATAGATGGTGGTAGCTGCTGGTATAGATGGTGGATGGTGTAGGGCCACTACGTAGTATGTATATATTGGTTGGTTGGAGAGTTCAAGATTGTTTAGATCTTTCTTGCGTTATTTATAATAGTTTGAGGATTTTCCTCTCTTGTGTCACTGACACACCTCTTTTGTATTATTTACACTACCATTACTTCAACAACCTACATCTAACTAAAATTACTTCATAGGCGACTCTGTCGCGTCCTTATTGCTTTTATCTTAGCGAAATTCCCTTATCCTGAAATGGCCTAACATTAAACACAGGCGTCACTGTCACGTCCTTGTTGTGCACTGATTACTATTTACACTATTTACATTTTAACTGCTCCATCACTTCACTATCTTCTTTGACAGGGTGTAGGGGCATCGAGGCGCTCAAGGTGGTGGCGCGGGAGTCTTCAGGTGCGGATTGGCCTCCGCCAGACGATCGGGCATCGGCCGAGGTGGCCCCCGCCGGGCACCGCTTTATTTATTTAGGCGGTACTCGGCAGGGACCAGGTCTACTTGGACGGTGTGCTTGTAATAGCAGGCGGCACTACCATTGATCGCTTCGGCGATAATGCGCTCTCTAGTGTTTTTGATCACGCTGGTCTTTAGTAGTTTATTTAGTACCGCCATGCTACTTAGGCACCACTCACCCAGGGCTCCTAATACAAGTGGCAGGAACTCGACCTGCCTGAAGTTTCTGGCTAATAGTACGGGGCGTACTTCTTCCTGATACTTGGCGGCCTTTTCTGTGTATTTCTCTTCGAGCTTCCCAATGGTCGCTGTCTTCACGGCGGCGTCGATACAGACAGCTTGATGGCCCCGCACCATTATCAGGTCTGGGCGTCGCCGGCCTCCTACAGCCTAGTCTTCATACAGCACAGACCATCCGTTCGCTACGGCCGCGTTTTTAATGTGCATTAGCACGCGGTTGTGCCGGAGCTGCAGGATGGCACTGTGTGTCAGGCATTCGGAAATGACATGTCCGATCGTCAGCAGGTATTTCTGGATTGTTTTCTGCTTGCAGCCGCGACGGCATATTCTGTTTACTTTCTCATTCTGAGGTTGGAAATTTAATTTCTTTGAGCTGTTGAGGCGCGCGGCGTGTATGAATTTGTATACGGGCGGCCTCATATTTTCGCCCGAGCGGAGGTAATAGGTGGACTCACGGCCTATGCCTATGGTTGCCGAGGCATAGATGCCCTGCAGCTCCTGCTCCCGCCACCTTTTCGCATGTGCTTTATGGATCAACGAACATATTAGTTGAACTAATAGATGGCGCGACTTTAGATTAACCCGGGCGGGGGCGTCTTCTTCTTCCTCACCGTTGGTATCAGTGACTTTTGCTAGAAACTGTTCTAACTCCTCTGTACTTCAACCCCGTATTACTTCTGCTGGGGCTGCCGTCCAGGTCGGGAGGGGAATGACTGAATTGGGTCATGAGCGGGCGGCGCCGTGGCGCCTACCGTGTCGGTTGGGTCAGTGTCCTCCGCTGTGATGGGCACGGCCATCTCAGCGTTCACGCTCCGGCCCGGGGGCGTGCCATCGGCTGCTTGCGACGGATCTGCGGGACGCTCCTGCTCCGGGGAGTCTACACCTCGGCTCGGGCCGTTGCAGCCGTTTGCGTCAGGTAGGTCCACCGAGCGCGTTCTCTCCGGGGCATCGCCGCAGGTAGCAGGTAGTCACCGACGTATGCCTACTCCTGGGCGGTGCTGCCGGCTGCAAAAGGCAGTGTGGGAGGCTCCCGTACGTATACGGGAAAGTAAAAATATGTATCTTCACAACTGTAGTTGTAAAAAAACGCCGAAAAATTTGTAATTTTTTTAAATTTTCGAAAAATCACACACTTCAATGAACATGAGACCTGCACCATTCTCGTTAGCGTCAGCGTAGAATAGTAGGAACTTGTAGGAGGGAACTTTCCTGTTCCGGACAGACTGAAGGAAGTAAGTAGTTTCCTTCCTAACCCCTTGAGAGCGCTTTCATATGTGCCCTGGGCGGGCTGTTCCAGCCAAAATGTTAAGAGTGCGCCCTGTGGAAGGCGTCACGCCTCATCAGCAATGATCGGTCCTTGGCGCTCAGAGTCACTGTGTCCTCCCCTCCATTCCCCTCCTCCTTGTCGACTCTCAAATGGTTGACGGCTACATCATTGCAGGCATCGACGGGGTCCTGAGGGGCGTCGCCAGCTCCGGTGGTGCTGCAGCTGGTAGCCAGATGGCGGGGGTGACCCGCCACGCTGGCGGCACCGGCCACACTCGCTCCCGTGGCTGGTGATTTCTCCAGGCAGGCTCCGGCAGGTTAGGGGGCGGCGGGGGCTGCTACTTCTCGCGGTTCTCCTGCGCTGCGCCCGGCAGGACTCAGAGGGGTTTTGCCCTGTCGTATGCGGAGAGGGGGAAGGCGTGGGAAAATGTAATGCTAGGTGCGTGTGTGTGTGCCTTCGGATTCTGTGAAACTCCATTTCATCTTTAGCGTTATTGAGGCCTGCCTTGTGACCAAAAAGTGGGTGGCCCGTGCGCAATGTACGTTCATAATTCAAGTAGTGAGGGAGGGGATGCGAGGCTCGCCTTCCAAGTAAGGCGTCGTCTTTTAGTTTGCATCTTGCAATGCGGTGTCTCTTGTGTTTCTGCCTCGGCTAGTTAACATCTTTAAGGTGAAGTCGTCTCCCAAGAAGTCTGCCTCTGCGCTCAAGTATTGAATGCCTATCGCCCCGTCTTCTCTGTGGCCGTATATGATTGATGTCGAGGACCGCTGGGAAAGTGAGAAGAGTTCTACACGCTATCCAAAGTCAAAGTTTGATCAAAATTGCTAGTGACGTTTCTGAGAAAAAAGTGTTTAAACAAAATTAAAAATTGCCTGTATTTCACGCAAAATTACACGAAAAGCAGTTACTCAAATTTTCGAAAAATTGTTCATGCCCTTATTTCAAAATCTATCTTTAAGGAACAGGTTTAAGGGAAAAAATATCTTTAATATTTTAGTTTGTAGGAAGACCCCAAAAGAATTTTGAGCTTCTGCAATTTTCGAAAAATTAGGCTCTTCAACGATCATAAGACCTACACCATTCTTTTAAACGTCCTTCACACTGTCCAAAGTTTAATCAAAAAGAGTGGAGACCGTGTTTGGAAAATTTTGAAAATGTCCCGAGAGCTTCATTTAAAGTACCTGTCAAAATGAAAATTTCAAATTCAAGGGACCGCGATAATCGCCAGATCAATTGAGGAATATCAATTTTGTAGAAAACCGGCTGAACGGTTTAGCCTCTAGTGCTGTTGACAGACGAACAGACAGATGTTTTGCTATCAATTGATTTTTCGGTATCAGGGTTCACAAAACAATGTGTCTGTCGAAACCACGTATTAAAAGATTTTTTCCCTACATTTAGCAACTGGATTTATCCACTTTTTCGTTACCAGGGCCCCATAATAAGAGTACTGTTGCCGAAAATTCACCGTTTTTTCGCACAGCATTACATAACTTTCAATTGCGAAGGCGGTAGGGAAATTTAAGCAGTGATTCAAATTATATATCTGAACCGCATAGTCAATATCTGAAATGCAAATATTATAATTGAATATAACATATATCATTGCTAACTCTGGTAAAATTCACACACTTTGAGAATATCTTATTACTTAGATGAATTTGAAAGAGGATAATACCATTTGGGACATTTTATAATGGATATTACTTTCTTGCCAAAGGATGAACTTTAGTGCGAAAAGGCACTCCTTTGGTAGATTCCTTTTCCTTCGAATTTGCTGTGTGGAGTGCAGACATTTCAGGCTCATGAACAGCCGTTTTATTATTCTCTACAGCTGAATTGCAGTGAAAAAAATATGTGATCCAGCAGTATAAAAGACAATTTTCTTTTGAAGAAGTCGTTTGTAAAATTTGGAAAATGTCCCAAGAGCTTCATGTAAAGTACTCCCAAAATGAAAGTACTGGTTTCAAATTCAAGGTGCCGCGACATGTAGTCAGATCGATTCACAAATATCAATTTTGGAGAAAATAGAATTAACGGTTTAGCCGCTTGAGTTGTTCACAGACGGACAGACATTTTGCTATAAATCGATTTTTTCGGTATCAAGGAACATAAAACTATAATAAGGCATTAACTTAACTTAATCTAAAACATGGATTCTGGTTACACCATGTTTTTTCTCAAAATGTATCAACTGGATTTTTCTTTTTCGTTACCAGGGCCCGGCAATAAGAATGATTCTGCCGAAAATTCGCGTTTTTTTCGCGCAGCATTCCATAACTTTCTCTCTACTCCGTAGCAAGAAAGTAAAAATGAACTTAATTGTTTGCTGATATAAAACAAAACCTATTATAAATGAGCTCATCTTTCGAATCCGTCGTTCATTCTTAGGAGAAAGGATGCTCAGAAAACAAAAAGCATCACAGCGATTCTCTAAGTTATTCTCCTCAATACACACTGGAGAAATATAATGGATAGTTCTTAAAAACAGTCAACATTTTGTAACCAATGAACAGACCTGATTAGAAACTCAGTTTATCAAAAGAGAAAGCCTCTTCGATTATAGAATCACGAGATATTTATGAGATTTATCATCTACCAGGTCATTAGCGACCACTATTGGAGTTGTTATGGTATGAAGATGAAACTATATGGTAAAGATAGGTGGTGAAAGGACGAACACATACAACGACGCCCGAGGAGGGACTCGAACCCGCGACCCCACGGTCCGAGATCGGCACTACTCCTTTAGCGATCTGATACACGGGGCCGACTACGAGAATATTTGCGTTCGAAATTGTTGTCTTAAATTATTTATGAGCAACTTTTGGTGTCATGCTGTATATTATAGCTGTAGATGGATGCAGTATATCAAGGATGGCCTACTGGTGGCCCACGACTATCTTTTATGCTGTCCGCAAGAGATTAAAAAATAATGGAAAAAAATAATATTTTATTCTTCACACAAATCCCCTGATTTTTCATAAATGTGTTTTGGAGACCAAGCAACATATCATATATATTATTTTCGTTAAAACCGTGAATTTGTTGTCCCTCCTACTCGGCTCATAGTGAACGGATTTTAACAAATGAGGTATCAAAAAAAAGATAAAAAAATCAGGAATGGAGGTCACTAAATATTGCAAATCACGAAGCTTTTCGTTATTAATAAAATGCTAGGAAACTTTTGTTGTTTGAACTTTGCGGCTGGGATAGTTAGCGTGCCCTCCGCGCGCTGCCTGTCAAGATGGCGGTTATGCGCACACCATCCGCCACAGGAGAACTCACGTGGTTGTCGCATGTGAATCGAAGCGGCGGGAAGCGGAAATCTGTTGTGCGTTCCGTTAAGACAAACATGTGTGCGACTATTTATCAATTGTGTTGTAAGTGTTCAATGTAAAATGTTGTGTATGTTCTTATATATCTTTTATGTGATATCTACGGATTTATGTAATTCGTCTAGCATACGCCAGCTGGCAAGAAGCCTTTGCACGCGGTATTACCCACGTGGCCAACGTGTATTTCTACATGTGGCTGGAAGCGGAAAGCATCCCTTCAGTGCGATGTAATCGCACGGGTTCAGCTAGTAAATCTTAATCTTAATTATGTTATCTATATTCAATTATATAGAACTTGAGGCAGAGTGTGGTGACTTAACAGTTTTCACTAAAGTTTGCTAGTTAATGAAAGGAAACTGCTTGAAATGATTCTGTATGTCAAAAAACAAAAAACTGGTTTATTGAAAATGAAAGAAAAAGTTCTTGATTCGCATTTCTTGTGTAACTGAGCTGTAATAACACTCATAGCTTAGCATTTGAATGAGCTGGATTTGAAGTTTGAGTTCAAAATCAATCCATATCTGAATTTGTTGTGCGTTTAGGCGGATCTGTAAGTCGACATTTTCATATCCACAATTAATTGACTTTCCCATATGCAAAGAAATCATGGCACTCTGTCACAGATTTCAGCTTTTAAATTCCAGTTTTATACATGCTTCTGAAGACATTCAATTAACGATTTGTGGGTTTCAATGAAACGCGATCACATATATTTCTTTAACAATTTAACTCTTTTTTGACTTTTGATATTTCACAGAAGAACGATAGCACTTAGTTAAAACTCTGTGATTTGCAAAGTGATCCTGTTTTCAGTCAAGTTTGGAAACTGGCATTGTATTTCAGAGACTGAAGCCCAAAAGAAAAAATATGTTGTGTGTTTTTTATTTTGATATTATGTCCTGATATTTTTCGTAGGCATACGCGAAGTAATATTAACTTGGTGGTTTGTGTCAACAACATAATTAAAAATAAACTAAAATACATTTATTATATTTATTCCCTTCCTTCATTTGATTATTGAACGTTACATTAAAATGTACGTAAAGGTATTTTGCATAAGTTTTACTGATTCTTGTATATTTTGTTTTTTGATGTATGCTCATTTCTTGGCATTAGTTTTTCGGCCCTCTCTTTCATTTAAAACAAAAAAGTGACGCTTGAGAAGTTGACCATCCCTGCTGGATATTATAGCAAACGCGTAAGGAGGTCGATGAAGCAAACAATTCTCTTAGAAGGAGCCAATGAACAGAAAAGCTGGGAATTCCTGTTCTACACTCACTGACCTAGGAATCGTAGAGTGCGACACCGGCGCCCAGTGGCTCTTTCGAAAGTTGGTGTGCAAAACCCGCATAAGGCTCTGAGCGCTTAAAGTATGTTGTATTGTTATTATCTCCTTAATTCGCGCCTTATGATGCTACGTGGCCGTTAAATATAAAGTCTACTCCAGACTGTAACAAGCTTCCTCAGGAGCAGATTTAATGACTGGGTGCCTCTACAATACTTTGAGTAAAATATGGGCTGTTCCCAATAACGTTATTAAAACTAATATCAAGTCTATCGTTTTGAACATTTTTGAGCGTGCAAATGGTCATGTCAAAATATAATAGCAAATCATTTTTAATTCTACATATGACTTATAGAACCAAACAATGGGGTCAATTTTATGATGAAATCTTCGATTTAATACCAACCCATGACTAAATATACTACATGAAATTGATTGTGGTACTGAAGATATTCATTACGAGATACTTTTGTGCAACTTGAAGTATTGTAGTCAAACTTTTCGGCGTAATTAATACGACGGTGACATTTGTTGTTGGTGATAGAGCGATCCTCCTCAATATATTGACGATAACCCTCCCTGCAGGAACCATCTTATCATATATTACAATCTTCAGTCCTTGCTGACAAATCATCTTCAACGAATCACCTGTTATATTGTTACCTGCGGCAGAGTCTTGCAATACATTGTAGTATTTTCTATGTAGTGGTTTGAAAGTTGAGAGTCCTTTTCAGTAGCCTTTGGTTGTATGATTCGAATGATCTTTCGAACGTTGATATTGTCATGTGATCAAATAAATGGAATTGCAATAATACTCACCACACTTACCTGATATCATTAGACCAGATCTCAACGGTTTTTCCTGCTATAGAATATCATTTATAAAAAGAGTTTTGGAAAAATTCATGGAATAATTATTACTAGAATCATTATTGTTATTATTATTATATTGGCTGTGCGTGTGCGCCCTCCGGCCCACTGCGCTGTTGGACCGTTGCGGGCCTCGCCGCAGGCGCCGCGAGCGCGCCACCTCCCGTCGCTGCCGGCTCCTCGAATCGCTTCTGGCCGCCAAAAGCGCACACAACCGCGCTGTGCAAATGGGGCGAATATTTGGCTGCACACAACTACTTTCCTGCGATATTTCGGGCCAGTGTTACCAACCACACGAGAAAGCGGAAAGCCTAACTAACTTATCTACTGTGAACACAGTACTTCTGTGGGCCGGACACGCTTGAAGCGGATGGTTGAGGAAATGTTACTTTGATGTGTAGCGCTCAACGAAAACAGGTTGGGCCTGGAGATCAATCGTGAATGATTTTGTTGCAATATAAGGCTCTCAAGTTATATATTTATATGTGTGAAAATTGTATGGTAATGGTTCTCAAGTTATACTTTATATGTGTGAAAATTGTTTGGAAATGTATTTGTGTACGATATGTTCGTTTACTTCTGAATGGCGGAACCCGAAGAACGCTGTTCTGCCCTTCATCTCCCTCTTTCTCCTTCCCTCTCCCTTTCTCTCAGCGTCTCTGTCTCCCTCTCCGTCACTTTCTGTCCCTATCCCTGTCTCTCTCGGTCCCTGCCCCTCCCTTTCTCCGGGTCTCTCTGTGTCTCTCCGTCACTCTGTCCCTTTGTCTATCTCTGTGTGTCTGTCTCTCTGTTTGTCTATTTCTGTATCCATCTATCACTCTTTGTGTCTGTCTCTTGTCCCTCTCTGCCTTTGTCACTGCGTCTCTTTCTGTGTCTGTGTCTCTTTCTTACGCGCGCCGCTGTCCTGACCTCGTCCATACGACAACGTTCAGCAACAATGAAGCCCAGGTGGAGCGCAGTTTGAATGAAAATTGAATTAAAATGAAGGGGAACTTTGTTCTGCAGCGCCATCTAGTGGAGTTACAACAAAATTAACAGCACATATATGTTCTGGTGAAAAATCGATGTGTCAACTTTCATGAGATCGGTCACACGGTGTAGGAGTTTACTGCTTTTATATATACCAACATCCATTTATAGAGAGAGAGAGAGAGAAAGAGAGTAAAAGAAAGAGAGAGAGAGAGAGAGACTGAGAAACTGCCTTTTAATATTAAAGAATATTTAGCCTGAAATTAGTTGGCTGTCATATTTTAGGCCCTTCATTTCTCCGTGATAAGTAGATTTGGTTACCTCAAGCGCCAATTGTTGCAATCAAAAAGCAGGCTACATTGTCCCTAATGCAATGATATCTAATACTTTTACAAACCAGTACTTTCATTTCCTTTGGTTAACGTACCTATGTATAGTTGCAATGAGGATTACGTTCCCTGACATGTCTACGCCCACAATCCCCGTTGGAAACTGCTCACTTTCACAGCGTTTGAATTAGAGAACATGTGATACTCTAAAGTAATGATTGATTTATTAATAGATTTTTTATTTATTATTAATAACATTTATAAATTATTAAATAAAACTTGTTGATACGTGATTGTAAATAAAGAACTAGGCAGGGCCGATGCCAGAAGATCGAAAGGAGGGTAAAGAGTAGGAGTTAAAACACGTCATACCGCTTGAGGAGACAGATTTTTGGGGCAAAAATGACAACGAGAAAACGTCATGAAGCCATTGTTCGAAGTTTCCCACAATGTTAATATAAATAATGATTGTCAGAAACAGAAGCATCAACAGATACATCAGTATTATAAGTGCTATTACATTTTTCTTGAGCTTCGGGATCTACCCCTCTATTTTACCAGTCGAATTATGAATAAAATATTGAAACGAGCTTTGTTAGAAACATGTGGTAATAAGGAATTTTCTTTCCCGTGCAATAGAAACTATTTATATCGATAAATGAGCTACATATTTGATTTGACTGTATTGTCGACGTAATAATCGAACTCGCTACTCCTGTCGCTTCTAGTGAGATGAGGGCTGAAGAAAATGTGCACCGATAATATCACCATCAGTTTTTAATGACTTAATGATTCACTACGTGTGAAACGTTTCCAAATATTCTTCTTTGAGAGTTTTTAAGAAATATTCGTTACGGACAAACGTCCTTGTCAAAAATATTGACTTAATTTGTTTACACTTTTAGTAATGAATTAGTGTCATGTATACCACAGAAAATAAAAAAGAATGTTTACTTTTAGAAGTTTGACAAAAAATACACCTATGTGAATACTTTTCCTGTATGAAATACGTAGTATGAGACTATTCATCTATATCAAATACAAGTCAATAAAGTTTAGTATTGGTTAGATAACTATTTCATCAACATTACCGAAGACTTTCTAAATAGTTAGCAAATCAATAAATAAAAACAAAATGTTAAAAATACAGATAAACACTTTTTGTTGCGTTCTTTTGTTTTCATGCAGTTGTGTTTCGTGAATTACAGTTATAAAATACGATTAGTTGATAACCAATGATTCCGAATATCAGAACGATATCTACCACACTGGGATGAAAGGGCTATGTAACATTGGCACACATTCGCAACACACATGTGTGAGGGAAATATCTTGGAAGATGAACATTCCAATCATTTGGCATATATATTTCTACAATCACGTAAAATATGACACTTCAGTAAAATTTACATTTTGAATGGACACTATATCTCTGAGATACTTTCAAAAATCTCTTAAAGATCACAATATGTTATGTCATTCAAAAAGCATTACTAAAATATGTTTCACATCAGCGTTTACATTCCCCAAGTTTGAATGTATTTTGCTAGAAATAAGTGAAGAGTTGAGACACTCTGACAAAAGAAAAACAATGAAACAAAAGAGTATAAATCAACAGAATAACCAATAAGTTTTATTATTTCTGAAATGCGAACATGGAACGTTATGATTGCTGCATACGGTTTATTATTTAAATAATAATCAAAACCTGGATGTAATTAAAATGAGGCGGGCCGGCTGCATAGCCCGGAAAATTATTGTCTCTTTTGAGGACCTTTGCCTCAGCACTCGCACATCAAGCAGCCGTCTCTCACTCACGGGGGCGTATTACACACTACACACATCCAGCAGCCCCACTTCAAGTATACATTATTGTGCACGCACTTCTACTGCGAACGAGCCTAATACCCGCAACACAGGTCTCTTCGATACGTTTTTTTCTCATTTTCTCACTCTTTCTTATATAAATAGCGACCGCACGGCAGTCATACAAACTTTCACAGGAAATTAAACATGCTGGAAGCTTGCTTGCTTACTTACTTAATTACTTAAATACACAATATTGTCTGTAAAAACAAAAATTATAGTAGTAATACAAGATTCGAATGTACTTTTTGGCTACGAATGCACTCTCGTATAAAAGGGCCTCCAGGCATCCCAAATGCTGCGTGCTTCTAAATAATAACTCAGCACAGAACAGCAAAACATAGCCACGGCTCGACAAAATCATTCGACGCTAGAATTTACTCAGCATAACACGAACGATTTGTCATGAGAGGTGCTTAAACATATGACCTGCAATTAGAGAGCAACGGGTATTATAGTGTATTGTCGTTAAGTAAAATACGAATGCACACTTTGCATCAGAGTATGGATTGTCATCGAACACGAGTAATCGTTATTCTATGTCAAAAGCTACTTCACACCCCGTGTTGCCACTGCAGCCATTCAGATGACATTTATTTCCCACCTGGTCTATCACAAGAATGGTTCACTTGTGTAAAAATACTTTATCATTTTATCACTTCGTAACCAGTCATCAAAATTACAAATATGATGAAAATAGGGAGACGAGAAACAAAACGATGTTTTTAGGTGCAATAAACACGTTCCAATGAAAATTAATACAACTCACTGCACTTCGGCTGTGTGCGTTGAAATGTTTTCATTGCTTATGTTTCTCAACAAACAACACCGAAAACAAAAAGAAAAATATTCTTTACTTACACTTTTCACTTACTTACACTTCAGATTTCTTTTGTAACTCAAATGATTTGCAGCCACGAGAAAGTAAAAGAATAGCACTTCAAGAAGGAAATCATAATTGAAGATTAACACCAATACAGTTTTTTTGTATGAAATAAATATAGTTAATGTGTTTCATAATATCAGTATGAAATTTACACAAAAATGAATTAAACGGACTGGCATTGAAGTAAAATGTTGAATAAGAAAAGAAAATACGAAGAACATATATATTAAATTTGAATGTTTTTAAATAACTATATTGACATCGAAACGATGTTTAAATCTATTTATGTTAATATTATCATATCAAAATATACTTAATATGTATTCATAAGTCTTCGTTTACGGATGGATTACTCTACTACGATCAAGAAGACTACGAGTTAGGAATACAGAAAAGTTTGGAAAGAAATTGGTAGGAAAGTGATGAAAGCACTCTATAAAATAGCTAAGTGAAGATAAATTAGTTAGATTGTAAAAATACTTCTAGAACTGTACATCCTTCTACAATTCCACGTCTACTACGTTTAATACCATCCCAAGCATACAAACAACTACATCTCTCAAAATCTACTTCCCATCCGATACACTGCACAAGAGCCCAGTACGTAAAGCTAACGTTCCTCTCCCCTGAGGCCTTCGTACGAGACAGCACCAACCTGCCCTCCGGGGGCTATCGCCTGCGTGGCTGCGGCGGGGGTGGGGGTGGGGGCGGGGGCGGGGGCGGGGCGGCCCGAGTGCCGGTGGCCGGCGGCGCCTGGAGGCCCTGTCATACGCGCGGCGCGGGCGCGGGCGCAGGCGCGGGCGCTGGCTCGGGCGGGGCCGCGGGCGGGGGCGGAGGCGCAAGAGCGCGCCCTTCACGTGGGCGCGGGGGCGTCGGGCGGGTCGGGCGGCCTCACCCCCGCCCCCGCCCCCGCGCCCGCGCCCACGCCCGCCGCCTGTTGACTAGTGTGCTGCTGCTGCTGCTGGGCGGGGCCCGCCGGCGCGCTGGGCACGGGCGCGGCTGCGTGATCCAGCGGCGGCCGATGGACGGTGACCTCGCCCGCGGACGCGGAGGGCGCGATGGCGGCGGGCGCGGGCGCGGGGGCGGCGCCGGCAGCGGCCGCGAGGGACGAGCGCCGCGGCACGATGGTGGTGTGCGGCGGCGTGGCGTGCAGGATGGCGTAGAAGGGCGCGGGCGGCGACAGCTGCGGGAGCGGGTGCGCCGCCGCCGCCGCCGCCGCCGCCGCCGCAGGGCTGCCACCGCCGGGCGGCGAGGGCGTGAGCGGCGCCGCCGCCGCCGTCGACTCGTCGTCCGCCGCCACGCTCGTCTCTGCCGCCGACGGGATGGTGGCGAGGAAGCGCACGGTGAGGCGGCCGGGGCTGCCGGGCCCGCCGACGCCGCCCACGCCTCCCGCACCCGCCGCGCCGGCTACCGTCGCCGCCGCAGCCGCCGAGAAGACGGATGCTGGCTCCAGCAGGCAGCAATCCTCCTGCACGACGGCGCTCTGGCGCGTGAGGCGCGGCTTCACGCGGCCGCGCACCGCCGCCGCCGTCGCCGCCGCCGCCGCCGCGCCCGCCCCCGGCTCGGCCGCCACCACCGCCGCCGCTGCCGCCGCCTGCTGCACCGACACCTGCCCCAGCGGCCCCGTCAGTGGCGCGCGCTCCGCCGCCAGCACCTGTCAACGCCATCGCACGCTCAGGGCCTCTGCTCTTCCCTGCACAGCGCACGAGAACTACAGCTCGCGCCGTATTACAACAGTAGAAGCCAAAAAAAGATGGAATCGGTACTGTTAGACCTTCGTACGTGTTGAAGACCTCTTAATGGAAATCTAAGCATGGATATGGAAATTAGGTCTGCTCAGCAATTGTCTTCCATATTGGGATCTTGGTACTGAGGAACAACAGTACAATGTACGAGTAAGTGTAGTAAAGATATATTTAACGTTTTAACAATTGAAGAGGTTATATCCAAATTTGCGTGTCTCCATTTTCGTTCGTTAAAGTGAAACTTATAAAAGCGCGTTAGGACAATTCGGCTAGAATCAGACAAAAAATGTGAAATTCGTAGATCTCGCTATGGCCGCATTCGGAGATGGCTACGTTGCTGCGTGGGGCAATACCACGGGGGAACGTTGGGAGAAATATAGGAGAACATGAGAGGAATATTTGGAGTAATATTCGGGAGAACATTTGGGACATTTCGAAAAAATATTGGGAGAAGATTGAAGAACTTTTAACACGACTTCCTAGAAACATTTAGAAAACACGTGGGAACCTGTAATGAACATGTGAGGTAACGTGTAAGGAAACATACATTAGGCTAACAGAATACGGCACTTGGTGACATCTGTAGAGCCAAATGCCAACTGGCAAATGGACAGTTGATTAGGATGAGGACCAGCTTCATATGAGTCACATGAAACGACTCATTACACAAGTTAACATTATCACTGAGATCTTATTGGCATCCATAAAGTCTTGTTGGTATACAGAACTGAAGGTGTGTTGAAAAAAATTGAGTAAAAGGACAATGATTAACAAGATTTTTGTCTCACGAGTACCAATAAATTTACCTAATGCAATTTTTTCTCTCATTTTCAAATATGTATTCGGAATTTCATTACCCACAGATATTTTGTTATTTTAATTTTTTTAAATATTTGTAAACGATTTTTGTCCATTTGTCCATTGTCATGAAAAATATCCTAGAGTACTGTAAATATGATGGAGCCAAATGAGCTAACTCAAATGGAAGCGTTGCTACTGCTGTGCAGGTTCAGATATGTGCACACATGTAGAAATGTGATTGAGAGTAACACCCATTAATCAGAACTACGCTAGTTGTGAGATAGTTGTGAACCTGTGAACTCGTCATTGTTAATGGTTTGTGTGCCTGAAATATGTATGTATATTTCAGATTTACATATTTTTCATTCATGTTAATTAGTCGTTGGTTTTTTATTAATTAAAATGCATAGATTTTGTTTAAATCATCAAAGCAATTTTAGTTATAGTATATGTGGTGAAGTGACACTCAAGTCTCAAAGGCAAAGTCTTACTCCATAAATGAAAATATATTATGAACTTTAATTTAAGTGTAATGTGGGGGAACAAACAAGGTTCTGCCCCCCCCCACAACACATATCTGTATTTCATTGTGTTTTAGGCTCTGATGCTATTTATGCTTAACAAACATTACAGGTATTACGTCAAAATCAAAACACATAGTGATGTACCCTAACTTCAAATTTGCGATGGGACCAGATCCACACTGTGAAAAATTGTCCATACCAAAGCCACCAGGGCACGTGACATTAGATGTAGAGAGTTCAGATTCTGATGGAAGTATGAAAGAAAAAGAAAGAGATACTTTTGGTGATACAAATTTTGAACAAAGTTGTTCATCGGAACCTCATTTATTTACTCACGAAGATCTCGAAGATCTGACACGAAATTTAAAGTAATCTAAAAACAGTCTGAAATGCTTGCTTCCCGGATAAAAGAACTGAATATTCAAAAGAATACAAAGATAGGTATTTATCTTAATAGTCATTTTAAATTTAAAGACTATTTTTCTAAAAAAAATGGCTTAGTGTTTTGTAATGACATTTCCTTCTCTTACGGAGGCACTCGGAAATGAACATTCCCAACAGGATGGCGCTTGTTCATTGATTCTTTTAAAGTTAATTTAAACTTCAGCCTTAATGACAATACTCGTTCATTCCCGTCAGAACCTGTGGCGCACTCCGCTCGTATGAAAGAAACATGAAAACTTTAAATTTCCATTAGAAAAGCTTCAATATGCAGTGTATGAATGGAATATTTGTGATCTTAGTTTGAAACTTGGTCTGCAACTTTGTTACATAAAGTACTGTGTTTTTTTGTGTGAATAAGGCAGTAGGGACAGAAAAAAAAACATTACATTAAAAAAGAATGGTCTAAACGCGAATCATTCGTACCTGGACAGAAAATGTGAAACATGTGAAATCCTAAGAACAAACCCTAATCCAAGAACCTCAGTTACATATATTATTAGGATTAATGAAGAATTTCCGTCCAAGCCGTAGACAATACTCATGGTACTTAAAACAGACGTTTCCGTAAAATTAGAGATGCAAAAATTAAAGGAGGAATATTTGTATGTCCACAAATATGCTCATAATGCATACTGAAATGACTGAGGAACTATTGTATCCACTGGAGAAAGCATCTTCATTCAAATCATTAAAAAATGATGCAGTGTTTTGGGAAATCGAAAGGCAGAAAATTACCAAGATAGTGTCAACTCTCTTGTAGCATCTTTTAAAAATGTGGGGTATAATATGTCCTTAAGAGTACAGTTCCTGCGAAGGTACCTAGATTTCTTCCCAGAAAATCTTGGGATAGTGAGTGACGAGCACGGGGAACAGAGCAATGGAAAAGGCATATCAAGGCAAATGGAATCTTACTACGCTGCTGCTTCTTGTTGGACCATTATGAGGGTTGCTCCATAGGCAACAAATATAGCAGAATATAGTCATTTCTTAGGAGAAGTAGATGGTGGTAGGGGTGGAGGAGGATGGGATGGTGGGGTTGTGAGGTGGTGGTGAAGATAGTGGTATTGCTGGTGGAGGTGACGGCGGAGGAAGTGAAGGTGGAGATGGTGAAGGTAGGGGGGTGGGGGTAGGGGGCTGGAGGTGGAGGTGGTGGAGGGGGTGGTGCAGGTAGCGGTGAAGATGGAGGCGGAGGGGTCTACTTACGGCGGCCTGCGCGCAGGCGCGGGCGTCGCTGGAGGCGGAGGAGCGCGACATGCGCCACGTGCTGGTGCTGGCCGTGGTGGCCGAGCCCGACGAGTCGTTGCGCGAGCTCGACAGGTTGGAGTCCTGCGACGTCTTGCGCGTCACCAGCCACGACGACGCGCGCCGCTTGGGGTCGAGCAGGCGCAGCGGGATGCCGCAGTGGTGGTGGTGCTGGCGCCATGAGTCGGAGCGCGACGAGCTGAAGTTCTCGCTCGACGACACCGAGCTCGCGCGCTTGTGCTGCTTCTGCTGGATCTCGGCGATCTGCGCAAGGGTTACATTGCTTTGAACATGCAATTACTGATTACATACATTGCTTTCTCACACTCTCGTGGAAATATAGTTAATATTTTAAATTTGAGGCACTTGTCTACGTAAACCTATATTATATTATACTAGTACATTATGTAATACCATTATATTATTAATGTAATATACGATTTCATGGTTATTATATAGTAATAATGTTACTTGTAAAATTAAATATAATGTTATGTTATTACTGTATACTATAATTATACATGTAAAATAAATACAATAATGTTTGTCAAAAATTATGACTAAGTCACTGGCTTAGCAGTACATTATATTACAGTATACTCAGACAAAAGTCTTAAGTGAGAAAAAAACACAATTTTATCTCAGGTAAGTACTTGTGCTTCGTAACTATTAAAATTTTAACAATTAAAATTTTGTTAGGACCAGTCTGTACAAATCTTAACAGGGACAGTGCAGATGAAGATTTCATGAACAAATTCCTATATGTAATTATTGTGAAAGAAATTTAGTTGATATAGCATTTTTATCAATGGTGTTTTGACTCTTCATCCTTAGTTTTCACTGGTTCGGATGAAATGCATGTTAGTAGTACTAGGGCAATTATGAAATCCAGACAAATACAAATTAAGAAATACTCTTTAAAATGTTCTTTTCAATCATTCTGCGTCTTTGTCAATCAGTAACAATCTTTGTAAGAATGTAATTTTTCCTCCAAAATATTCTAATTTTATTTGTATTCTACAAAGAAGTAAAAAATTAAATTACACTACGAAGGAGAAAATTATCAAAATAATTGGTCTAAATGATAAGTATTTCAATGTTTCAAAACATTCAGTGGATTTGTAACATTCATTTGTAACATGTTAGAATTAGAGCAGTTCTTGATGACATTTTTCGAATTGCAAATGCAATTGCGAATTGCATGTAGCGGCAAAGCCTAGCTTCATGTACGTTTTAGAAGTTCGAACGACCAAATGTCCACCAGATCGAAAATTCCCAGAACCAAAGCAAGCTGAAAAGCTTTGTGTTCGTATTCGTTCTCGCCTTCATATTCGGGTTTGTATTTGTGTTTATGTTTGTTCACATACGTTTTATTTATTTATTTGGTCAAAAACAGTAAAAACTGTATATGGCATGTGGGGAAAGAGATTATCTGCGCACATTTTCTTGAGGCCCAGAATTTAAAAAAAAATTGGAAAACTAGAAACAAAAATTTATAAACTAATTATTATTTTATAAAAATAAAAATTTGAAAAATGTTTGTTCCCGAGTAATAGAAAATCAATTTCAACGGTAAATGAACTGATTTGATTATTCTGCATTGCTAACAAAATAGTAATGAACATCAATTCTACTCCTACCTTTACAAGCAAAAGAAGTGCTCAACAAAACTTGCGCACAGTGAAGCTACATTTACGTCCAGAAGCAAAACAAGGGGCCATCTCAGCATTCACTCAATGGATCAGGGAAACGGGACAAAAACCTGATCTAGATGGGGGTCATTGACCCGGAAGCTGAAGTACAGTACATTATTGTTACATGCGTCTTAAGTTTTTTTTAAATTATACAAGTGTAAACTAATTCATTATATATTGTTTTGTTAAAATGAACATTATTTTTCTTTTTGGTGGTCAATATAGTCTGTTTGTATAGAAACAGTTATGCAGCAGGAAAGATTTTACCTTTAACTTAAATTTACAATATTAGTATGGGGAATAGAGATAATGGCATGGAAGACATTACAGAAAATGAGATTGGAAAGGCTCTTAGAATATTTAAAAATGGAAAGTCTCCAGGCTCAGGTGCAGTGTATATGGAGCTGTTAAAAAATTGTTCTAATATACTCCTCGAAATTCTCTGCCAACTGTACAATAGATGTATGAAGGGAGAGACGCTGCCAGAGGACTTTAGAAAAGGTTATATTTCTGATATATACAAAAAAGGTGACAGAAAACAATGTGGGAATTACAGAGATATAACTGTGCTCTGTAGTATTGCCGGTTGTACGAAAAAATACCAAAATTTCGTCTTGAAATGTATCTTGTAGATGTGGAAGAATAGAGCGGCTTCAGAGCTGGATGCTCATGTACTGATAATATTTTAGTATCAGACTTGTGACTGACAAACGACTTGCCCATAATTTAGAAACTCACCTGGTATTTGTAGATTTAAGAAAAAGCCTACGACACAGTTCCATTAAATAAACTCTGGATGACAATGGAGAAACAAGATGTTAATGAGTACTTATTGAAAGCTGTTAAATACCTATACAGCAGAAATGTAAGCCAGATTAAAATTGGAAGAAAACTTTCTGAATCATTTTTTGTAAATAAAGGCTTAAACAAGGGTGTTGTATAGCTCCCACTCTGTTTAAATTATATTTAAACGAAGCTTTAAAAAACTGGAGAAGAAAATGTAATCTGGGTGTAAAAATTGACGATCCCATGCTCTATTCTCTTAATTATGCAGACGATCAAGTATTCTTTGCTGAGGACGAAGATGATGTTTTGTATATGTTACGAAAACTTCATGAAGAGTACTTAAATTTGACGCTGGAAATAAATTTTAATAAAACAGAATATCTTGTTGTAGGAGGAGAAACCAAGACTATGTGTATACCTAACGGACCAGAATTGAAATCCTGCCACTATGTTATCTATCTAGGTACTCAAATAGCAGCAAGTGGGGGTAGTACACAAGATATTCAGAGTAGAATATCAAAAGGCAAAGTAGCCATAAGGCAATTACATCCTTTAATACGGAACCAAACTCTTAGGAAGAATGTTAAAAGAAGATTGTATAAGACTATCGTAGAGAGTATTGCCACATACGGGTCTGAAGTTTGGGAACTATCTAAAGGTAATGAGAAGAAACTTACAGCAATGGAAATGGACTATTGGCGAAGAAGCTGTGGATTGACATTGTTGGACAAAGTAAGAAACGAAGAAATTAGAAGAAAAGCAGAAGTGAGTTTCAACATTATTGATACCATTGAAATTAAAAGGCTCAAATGGTATGGTCATTTAAACAGAATGGGTGAAGAACGATGGCCTCTAAAGCTCTGGAATTGGACACCAACATCACACAGAAGACGAGGAAGACCCAAAAGAACATGGAAGGAAGGAGTAGAGAAGGCAATGGACAGAAGAGAATTAACTGCAGAAGACTGCAGTGACAGACTAAAATGGAAACTGGGATGCGAGAGACGCTCAATGGTGTAAAATACTCACAATACTACTACTACTACTACTTAAATTTGTGTACCGACTTTAATTGTTTAATGCCATCTGGCAAGCCTTTTAAAGTAACGTACATGTATTGTATGTGGATTTCTTGTAGTGAGCTGTTGATACCGACACTTGATGAATGTGTATTGTAATTATAAATATCTGTATTGCATTAAAATATGTTCCTACCATTAAGTCAATTTTGACAAATATTACAGATTCGTAAATAAATAGACAAGGCAATGGTAAGATTCCGAGCTCAATGAAAATAGGCTTTTAGGAATCACGTGGATGGCATTTTTTCATTATTCGAATATTTTCTTTTGCAATCTAAAGGTCTGAGTACTACAGGATGAGCTTCCCCAGAATATTATGCCATATCTCAGACGGGAATGTACATTTGCAAAATAAACGCAACGAGCTGCATGAAGGCTGACATAATTTGAAAGAATTCTGAATGCGTAACATAATGAAATTAATTTAGTGTTTAATTCTGTTACATGTACATTCCATTTGAGGTTTGATTGAATTGAATTGAATTGAATTGTTTTCGTATTAGTGTTCATATTCGTATTCGCGTTCTTGTACGTGTACGTGTTTGTGTACTGCTTGTGTTCGCGGTTGTGTACTGCTGTGCGTCTTCATATTCGTGTACACAGATGAGTTCGTGCATGGCAGGGTATTTGATTCGCGTACGTGCGCACCTTGGTGAAGCCGTTGTGGCCGGGGGGGGTGGGGGGGGCTCACCTGGTAAGCGTACTGGTCGGAGCGCGCGCGGTGCCTGGCGTCGGCGTCGCGCTGCAGGCAGAGCAGCAGCCAGCCGGCCTTGTCGAGCAGCCACGCGCGCGGCGCGCGCCGCCCGGCCGCGCCGCCGCCCGAGCGCACCGAGCTGCCCGCGCCGCTGTCGCCCAGCAGCTTGGCCGAGCAGGTGCACTGCTGCGCGTGGTGGCCCGGGTGCTCGCGCGACGACCGGTCCACCAGGCTGTTCGTGTTGGCCGGCGTCTGCCTGCGCACCCCATCACACACACACTCACTCACCCACCACACGTGATCATCGATTGCTTCATTAGGGATACCGGGCGCGTCAACGGCAGAGTTTATTGGTCCTGTAAGTATCGTGCGCGTTTTTTTTATCGCGGGAGGTGGCGGTGATTTTCTCCCACTGAATGGCGAGATCCTGCGCTGACCTACCTGTCGGCTAGCGGGATTTTCCACAACCAGGTATCTCACCACCAGCGGGGCACCGGCCCAGCTGGGACAAACTCCAAGCTCCCGACTGGTCTCCCGACAAGTGAGGTAGTGTAGATACAAGTGAGTGGTAAGTAAGGGGTGAGGATAGGGCAAGGAAGAGGAAGGAAAGATCGCGCGCGGTCCGTGGCCCATTTGTTAGGACACTGCTCCGGCATTCGCCTGGTATTGATCGGAGAAACTACGGAAAACTACCAATCAGACCAGCCGGCTGCTAGAACCTAGGACCTCCCGGTCAGAGACACTGCAGTGACCGACCCTAAGACTTCTTTACCAGTCACAGGTACTTATCATTGAGCATTTAATGTCGGCTAACCCTTGGACTACCGACGGGGGTAAATCAATTACCGAATCCATATTTTATCATTTTTTTATTGTCTTAATTCGTTTACAATTTCGATATCTTGTATATGAGTTTCTTAGTTAACTACATCAAAGATTCTATTAGAAAAAAATGTTTCGGTTCTTCCGAAATGTGATTTGAGGTTATGCTTAGAGCAGGAGTTCGAGAACGTGTTGTTGCGGACTAAGTCTTCCCAGTTATATTACAGTATCATTATTGTTAAAATCTCCAAAAATGTATCAATAACTCAATTTAAATTTTATAATGATTAAACAATATTACTGTATTTATGACAAAAATATTAACAATATTTTCAACTTAGTTTCCTAACTTGGTATTCGAAAAATGCAAAAATCCTTGGTAGCCGAAAGGTTAACCCATTACCGCTTGCACCTACGTCTCACTGTAACGCTCAGCCATTTTACCCTCTTACCCCTGCCTCCCAGCCGTCACGCCGCCGTGCCGCTTAGGTCCACAGCGAGAAGCAGCTCTCCGCTGCAGCCCGTACGCTCTTGGCCGCGCTCGGAATAGTTTACCGCTTAGGATTTACCGTACGCTGGCGGACAATTAGACCACAACCCAGTCCGTAGACACATTGACGTTGCTTTCTCCGGGCGTCCGTTGACTGACAGACTCTGCCCTCTCGTCACGCAGGATCATGGCACCACGAGACACGTGGGCACTAATACGTAGGACCCTCAGCATTGGCAGATCCATGACGGGGGGATACCGCCCCCAAAGGCAACATTTTTGTATTTTTTCTCAATTTTTTCAAAATAATGACCATATAGAGATCGTCACATCAAAAGCAGTATTCCCATTGATAAAATATACTCGCACTTTTTACTTTCCGTATGCGAACGTATATAAGAAGTAATATACGTAGTATAGGGAAAGTTATACAATGCTGCGAAAAATCGATTTCAAGATTTTACCGGAAATACACGTTTTGGGGACCCCTGATACCGAAAAAGTGTTTCTTTTCAAAACGTCCGTAGGTCCGTCTGTCTTTCTGTCCGTCCGTTCGTCCGTCAGCCAGTGAACAACTGTAGCACCGAAACCATAAGTACGATTTCTTCCAAAATGGATATTCCCGGTCGATCTGCTTCCTCTCGAGGCGTCGCGATTTTGAAAAAAACATTCCTCAAACTTTGGGAGAACTTTACATGAAGTCCTCCGGCCATTTTCAAAATTTTCTCAGAAATGACTACAAATTTTTTCTTTAAATTTCTTGTAAGGTTAGAGTAAAATACACTTATCAAAGTGCCGTAGATCCGATTTTCACGGTTAATTTTCGAAAATTGGCAAAAGTTTGAATTTTGTTTCGCGATTTCCTACAACTACAAAATGAAGATAAAGATATTTCTTCCAAATAAAATTTGTTCTCCGAAGTGAGTTCTTTCATTATGGTCATACAATTTTTTTGAACATTTTAGTAGTTTTCTGGTAACTTTGCGCGAAATATTTGCAATTTAAAAAAATACAAAAACAACATTTTCTCAAAAACAGTTCCAAATTTTTTCTTTAAACTTTTGTTAGGGATAGTGATAAATGTACTCTACAAGATGTCATAAACGCCATTTTGCTATATTCTTTTGTTTTTTCCAAAAGTTACAAAAATGTTATTGTTTTGACTTGTCTCTCACGTTGTTAATATTTATACATTATTATATTTACAAGTACATGTGCTTTAAATAATGTCAAGTAAACTGGCTTGAAAACTCAACCGTTTTCTGCGAAGACTAGTTCAAAATTCCGCACTTCAGAAACGTTCAAACACCATTTTCTCAAAAAAGGCTCCAATTTTTTCTTCAACCTTTTCAAATGGATAATGCTAATTGCACTCTTTAATATGATGTAAAGTTTAATTTGAGGTATTTTTTTTATTTTTGCAAAAATTACATAAATGTACGTTTTTTAAAGATCTGTCACACCGTTAATATGCACGTTTACACCAATTTGTTAACACTACTGTATTCATATGTTAAAGTGCTTTAAATGAATTCAAATGAAGTGTTTGGAAGCTCAAAAATGTTCTGTGAAAAAGAACTTCAAATTACGCAGTTTTAGTATCGCTTAAACTCCATTTTCTTAGAAACGGCTCCAAATATTTCAAAGAAAATTTCCATTTAGGAAGACGTTTAATTGTCCTCTAATATTCTATAATTAATATTTCCGTTCTACCATTAGGAAAACAATAAATACAGAAAATATCAAATAATGTACTTCAGGCGATAGATGGCAGCTGGCACGAGTATGTTGCAATTCCCAATAGCTTGCCCAGACCCAAGGAAATAGAAAACTAATACGTGAAAGTCTGTGCCATTCTGTACCACCAGTAGTTATTTCATGCTAAGAATTAAAAATTATTGAAGGAGAGTGGTATCCTTAGGATCCTTTATTTGCAATCTGATTCTAATTGTGAAGATCGACCTATATACAAGGTTCTTATTTGGGTAAGCTTTGGTTTTCACTAGACATATGTCTGTATTAGTTAAAGTAATCAGTAATAGTTAATGACTTTTGAGTTAAAAAATTTAAGTTTTTCAAATTAATATCTTTGTTGTTTTTTTGTCTGAGACTACCTGATGATGCGGTTATACTGAATCACGAAAGTGTCCAAATTCATGAAAAACAATGTAAAGACAGACTGTTTGATTGCCTTTAAAATATTCTGGGGATACCATTGTCTCTAATCCCGTAATGTAGACAAACATTTTTTGTATAAGAATTTACGCTAGTGGTGCTACAGAATGGCACAGGCTTCCCGGATTAGTTTTATATTTCCTTGGGTCTGGGCTAAATATTAGCAATTGCCACATACCCTTGCCAGCCGCCATCTATCGTCGCCCAAAGTACATTTTTTTGACATTTTATTAATTTTTCGTTTTCCTAATGGTAGAACGGAAATATTAATTTCTGAATATTAGAGGACACTAAAACCTCGTACTAAATGGCAATTTTCTTCAAAAACTTTGGAGCAGTTTTTAAGAAAATGGCGTTTAAGCGCTACTTAAAGTGCGAAATTTGAATCTCTTTTTCACAGAAAATTTTTGACTCTTTAAAAAAACATCATTTGAAGCACTTACACTCACAAATAAAACAGTGTTTACAAATTGCTGGCAATGTGCATATTATCTATACCACTTAAATAAGGGTACAAGAAATATTCCTACAAGAAATTTAAAGGAAAAATTTGGAGCCGTTTTAGACAAAATGTTGAATATGTTCGGGGGGCTTTATGTAATGCACATTCAAATTTTGGAGAATGTTTTTTAAAATCGCCGCGCCTCGAGTGGAAGCAGATCGACAGGGGAATATCCATTTTGGAAGGAATCGTACTTACAGTTCAGGCGCTATTGTTGTTCACAGACATCGGAGAGACAGACGGACAGACAGACGGACGGTCGGACATTTTGAAAAGAACCACTTTTTCGGTATCAGGGGACCCCAAAACGTTTATTTGCGTTGAGATCTCGAGATCGATTTTCCGCAGCATTACATAACTTTCCCTATACTACGTTTACTACTCCGTATATGTACATATACGGGAAAATCAAAAGTAATATTTCAAAAATATTTGTGGGGGTCTTAACTGGAAGTGCCCTTCTCAATTCCTGAATCAATTCCTCAATGCCCGAAACAATTCCTGAATCCACCAATGGCTAGGACCCTGGGCACAACGCTCGAGTCGCGTCTTTCGCAAGAAAAGAGGCGCCCTCCGCTCACCTGTTGGAGAAGTTGGAGCTGTGTCGACAGCGTCCGATGCCGCGGGTGACGCGCGACTCCTCGATGGCCTTGCAGATGAGCACGCAGTCCTTCTTGAACTGCTTGGTGAGGATGGCGTAGAGGAACGGGTTGCAGCAGCTGTTGAGCGGCAGCACGAACACCGTGAACACCTTGGCCTGCTCCAGCGACACCAGCTGCAGCCCGAAGGCGGCCGTCAGCGAGAAGAAGGCAATGGGCGACCAGCACACGAAGTCGGTGAACACCAGCAGCGCCATCCGCTTGGCGATGCGCGAGTCGTTCGAGTTCCACGCCTGCGGCCGCACCGCGCACGCGCAGGGGAGATTAGTAAAGTACCTCACGAAAATGCCCGGCAATTAATTCCAAATTGTGTCAATTAATTAGCAATAAATCATTTGGGGGTTTTGGACGAACTACGACCCTAATTTAACTTATGTATGTGCTGACACAGCTCACACCCGTTTTTGCCACGAAAATGCGTGGCAATTAATTCCAAATTGTGTCAATTAATAAGCAATAAATTATTTGAAGGCTTCCGTTGGGCTACGACCCGAATTTAACTTATGTGTGCACTTGCGTCGCGTCATGCTAGCTCACACCCGATTTCGCCAAGAAAATATGTGGCAATTAATTCAAAATGGTGATAATTAGCAATTGAATGGCAATAAATTTTTTGACACGTTTCATTTCAGTGTGGTGGCACGGCTGTTACAGCTTGAAGCTCCTGACTTTCACATAGTATGGACGTCTTTACTAAGGTCACTTTGAAAATAACTTTGGAATACGTCATTTTTCATCTCATTCTTTCTTACATTTGAATATACATGAAAGTATAAATAATTTCATGAATATGCTGAAAGTAAATGAATTAAATGAAATTGTAAATATTTATAAATGTAATAATGAAATGTTTGAAAACGAGATATAAAAAACAATTCTTGCATTTTCTTAAAGAAATTGTTACAAGTTCGTGAAGTGCACCAGAGAATTCTGAAATTACGATTCAACAGAAGGAAACGTACTGTAACTGTTAACTGTTCTCAGAGAAAGTCCAAATGGCAATGAAAAGTGGATAAATAATGAAGAAAAAATACTCCTGTCACTACGACGATGTTACGGCTTTTCTGGTATAACTCCCATAACGGGAGTTATGGGAGTTATACCAGAAATCTCGTATATCCGAAATACCAGTATTCTCGGAAGAGAACCTCTTCCAAGCAATTAACAAATCCGAAACTGGAAATCCCCGGGGATTGATTAAATCTAGAATTTTTGGATTACAAATTAACAGCATTACATTCTCATCTAGCAAAGGCTGTTAATACAATTTTAGTAAACCCAAAGAAACTCTTGTAATGGTTCACACGCGTCATTACGTATTTGCTACCTAAAGGAGGGGACAGTTTTCTGGCGAAGAACTACAGGCTAATCACCTACCTTACAGTTATGTACCGACACCTAGAGAAGAACAACTGTTGCCAGTTGAACTGAAATAATCTCGTAAAAGGATATTGTGTTTATGACTGTCGAGAAATCTTGATACAAAATAGTCATCTTAAATGATGTAAGAAAATGAAAACGTAATTTAAGCATCGATTGGATTGACAACCAGAAGGCCTTTGAAAGTGAACCACACGATTGAATTTTGAGCATACTGGAGACCTATTGATTTCACCCTAGGCTTTTTCAGTTTTGAAAGGTCAATATGCAATCGTGGGAGCACGAGGATACACAGCGGAAAGGAAGTAGTAAAACAAGAAGTATTCAAATTAGCAGGAGAGTTCTCCAAGGAGATATTCTATCCACTCTGCTGATTTGCATTAGTTTTATCCCACTATCTAGACTGTTGTCCCTCACTGACTTTGGTTACAAGCTCCCTGGGGAGGAAGACGTGTATTATATTTGTTTTACATGGATTATATTAAAGTTTTGGCTAAGAATGAAGCGATTCTCTCACAAATGCTGTCTGTCGTCAATGATTTTAGCAATGCCATCTGAAAGAAATTTGGTCTTGACAAGCAAAAATCAATTTAAAGAGCGGCAAAATGGCAACGTCAGAGAACATTGAAGTTGATATGACACTGTGATTCAATCTCTTGAGCCAGGAAAAACTTACAAATAACTGAGCATTGAAGAATATAAGACCATCTGGAACGACACAATGAAAGAGAGAATTCGCTGGGAGTATTACTGAAGTGTGTGGCTTGTCCTACAGTTTGTTCTGAACTCCAGAAATAAAATATCTGCTATAGGTAGTTTGGCTGTATCTGTAGCCGAATACAGTTTCGGACTAGTGGACTGGACTGAGCGAGAAATTCGAACAAGTAAAACATCGTCTCAGCTTGTCCAATACTAGCAAAGAACGAATACTTAAAAAGACATGACAGGGTGTGCAGTTACCTCCACGGAAAAATCTTTACCACCCTCGAATTTTTGAAATTTTGACCCTCCAAGTGGTACGAACACTCACCAAAACCGGTGACGTCTGTTGGACTGTACCCTCTGTACGAGTAACAGTTTCAAACTGATCCCACGATTGTGGCAAATAAACTTGATATTGTTATACTGGATTTGAAGAAAAACAGGTCTATTTGTAGATATAGCTGTGCCGTGCGATCAAAAACTTGTAACGAAGGAGGAAGAGAAACGTCTTAAATACAAGACGTTGAACTATTAAATAGAAGAGTTTAAAAATCGAGATCACCCGAATGTGAGGCATAAAAACACAGATTGTCCCCATAGTTATCGAAGCTCTGGCATTTTTCCGAAAAATTTGTGTAAGAACTTGGCTTAACTTCCAGATCATATATCTGATCCGGATAGACGAGATCGCATAAGCATCTCGATCTCGGATGAAAGAATCGCGGGTTCGAGTCCCGGCACGGGCATTGTTGTATGGGTTTGTGTCTACTTGTGATTGTTCCTTCGCCCTTCATCGTGATCTTCTCCTACTTCATCCTCCAGGCCTAACAACCTTGGGGTATAAAAATGGATTCGGCATAAAAGTGCAGATTCCCCCCCCCTCCAAAAAAAACGGTCACATGCACTTGCCTCTGGGAGAATATGACTGGGCCTAGGTGGGTACAAATGGCGCGTTCACATGGTTCTAGAATGGCTAATTCGCGGCCAAACAAAATATCTGTACTGCTTTGGGAAATCCTGTTTGCAGCTCTCCGTAGAACTACTGCAGTAATTCGGTTCAATTTTTATTGTCCTCTTAAGGAAAGAAAATTTTCCTACTTCTGTTTTTTTACCTCCTCCCACAATTTTGCAATTGTGGTCCTGACGACTAGAATATGATCATTTTAAAAGTCGCTTATGAGTATCTTTCTAAGCCGGTTCGCCTTTGTAGGCCCTGAAGAAAGCACAGAGTCTAGCTCTTTCCCGACGTCTCTTCATGGATTCCCACATGAGACTATTTGAGTTTATTTTCCCTGACAATACACCTTTTTTGCGTCTTTTTGAAATTTGTTTAAAGTATTGGTCCTACACTATAAGGATCTCAACAAACTAAGTCGTATTTGAGAATAGGTCGTGTTAGCGATGTGTATGCAAGTTAGTACGTATAATTCAACGCTTCCTTGTCTTAGATTCTTCATCACGAAATGCAAAGTTTTCCATGCTTTTCTGGCCACATCATTGACTGATTTTTAAATTGCTTGCCATTGGTATCAACTCGCCTTTCAGTGAACACTGCCCTGAGGGACCCGCGAAGTAACTTCGACACGTTGCGAAAGTACATCACCTACTCTTTGAATTATCTCCCTGAGCCATTCTTAGATCCACGATACTACTCTAGTTGCTATTCTTGTTCTGGCAAGTTTTCCTAATAATCGATCACACGAAAAAAACGAAGACTTTTGAGAAGTCTATGAGGACTGCGTCAATTCTCTCACCTGCATCCCGGCCTGCCTTGCGCCATTCGCGTTTTAAGTATTCTCCAATGTGATTCTCAATTTGTTTGCAGACAGTCGAAATTAAACTACTTGGCCAGTAGTTTTCTACTTTTGTAGTAATATGGTTAAGACAAAGAGCAGAAAAGCATTCTAAGAGTATTACAACAAATGAATTGTGAAAGAAAGAATTGAGAGGCGAGTGAGTGAGTGAAGAATGAATATGTATTATGTATGTATGTGTTCGTGTGTGTGTGCGTGTGTATGTGAGAATGTGAGTAAGAGAGAGAAGAGGGAAGAAAAAAGGACGCCTTCTGAAAGTAATGATATGGGAATGTAATGATATGGGAAAGTAAATGGGAAAAAAAGTGCCATTAATTCGAAATATGATGAAACTTTCAGATTGAAAAAAACAAACAGTATGCAATAAATTCATCCTTTTAAGAGAAAGTTGTAAATAACGCAGGGAGGAAAAGTGTGTGCCTGCTCCAAAAACGCGAAGCCGCACCTGAGAACCACGAATAGCGCAGTACATCTTGAGGTAGCAGCCCATGAGGATGAGGAAGGCGACGCCGTTGATGAACATAAGGAAGACGACGTAGGCGAGCGACGCCGCGCCGTTCGTCTCGAAGGGCAGGCACACGGCGAACTTGCGGTAGTCGGACACACCCAGCAGTGGCAGCAACGCCATCACCAGCGCGAAGGTCCAGCCACACGCCATGATGTAGCCCGCGTGCTTCAGCGACAGCCGCTTGTTGAGGTGCATGGCATGCGTGATGGCGTAGTTGCGCTCCAGCGTGATCACGGCCAGCGTGTACACGCTCAGCTCGCTGCTCAGCACGCCCAGGAAGCCCGCGAGCTGGCAGCCGGCGGACATCTGCCACGGGATGGCGTACATGCGGAACTCCCCCAGCGTCGATGCGTCCACCACCGCCAGGAACCCTGTGGAACGCCACCGAACGCCTCTGGTTACTCATACATTCTGTTACTGCTCTTTTAAACAATAGTAATTGTATGGCATGGAGGATTTCAGGGTTGTCCAATAGTCAAACTTTTTTTAAATTTCAAAATGACTATTGTAAACGTATTCAACATAAACATTAATAAATAAAAACTATGAAACAATATTATAATTATTTGTTATTGAAACAACATGATAAATATTGGTCATTTCAGCGTTATTCACCTATCAATTATTTTTTCATATTTTGAAATACCTGAAAATTATAAACCTAGGGGCGTCCAGAGGTTGGGGCACCTGGGACAACTTGCCCCAGGCCCCCACTTAAAAGGAGCCCCAAAATGTATACAAATGTATTTTCTTCAATAAATGTTTTCGAAAAAAAAAAATTTTAGTTGAAATACGATTCACTTTAAAATATATTAATAATTAATGATAATATTTAATAAATAAATAAAGGGAACTTTGTTTGGAAATAAAGGACTCTCATAGATCTACTACCCCACGCCCCTTGTTTTATCTCTGCAACCCTTTTAATCCGAGGCATTACTTTAACAAATAAAAAATAAGAAAAAATGTGCATTGTAATGATTACGAGTTTGACAAGTTGACAGATAAATGTGGCCGTGTGGCCAAATGAGTGTAGAGCTTCAAGAGCACGTCGATACAAATATATTCAATGAGCATGAGTGGTAACTAAAACTATATGTGAAAATGGTACTCTCAAATAGGGGTAAAATCAATGCAGAGTAATAAGAATTCAGATTAATAATCAATTTCAGAGTAATTTGAAATAAACGACACACTTTTAGGTTTCAATTATAGAAAGAAAGAAAATAGAAAGACAGAATATGTTGCTGCTTTTACCACACTATGTTTCTGCTCATTTTCCCTCAAAAGATCACACAAGAACATTTATTTCGCAATTTTCCTTTTCATCGTGTTGTCACGTGAAGGATTTCGCCGTATTTACCCAAGTAGATGCCCATGAAGAAGTCTGCGGCTGCCAGGTTGCAGACGAGGAAGCGTGGCACGTCCATCTTGGAGCGTGAGAAGATGAGCACGAAGACGACGGTGCCGTTGCCCAGCATAGGCCAGCAGGAACACGATCCACACGCCGCAGCGCAGCGTCCACCAGTCGAACAGGTCCTGGCACGGCAGGAACGGGCCTGCAACGCCGCGCCAGGGCTCTCACACAGTTGATCCACTCGGTCAAGAAAGAAGACCTCAGCTCTCCAAATTGAAGGGTGTTGGTACAGTTAGCTCTTAGCAGGTAACCTTTCTAGGCATTTTCAGATCCAATCCTCAATTTTTTTACCACCATATTTCAAGATGGCCCCTTCCCCACGTCGCGACGCGTCGTTGCGTCGTCCTACAGCCGACGTCCTACTTCCTACAGCCGACGCGTCGGCTGTAGGAAGTAGCCCACGGACCCGTCTCGTTCAGTCGTAGATACGAGGGTTGGGGCAGAAGTTATTACAACTATTTTTTTCTAAAAGAAATGTTATCGGATCCCCAGTTTCATTTATATCTTAAAAGAAATGCTGCAGTAGGGTGTGTTTACATCAACAGATAGCTTTGCAAGTGTCTCTATTAGCACATAGAGCAACTTAAAACCACTACCGCCGTGCGAGGTGAATGTAACTTGTTTGCAGTAGCGTTCTTACTCCAAGGGAGCCGTTCACCATGAAAGAAATGCCCGAAAATGTCACGGAGAATTGGTGGAAGCTCATGGAATAATGCCTGTCCATACCGGACAGCCATGAGATGCGCACGAGAGTTTCTGCAAAGATGTGCGGCAACCAGTGATCAGCAACGCACGTGACGAATTGTGAGTGTGCAGATCAATGTAAAGTGCGGTAATCGAGCATCTACCTAATAAGGCCTTTAGAACGGGTATGTAATGCTTTTCGAATTTGTGAATTCACATTCTCTAAAATGTCTTACAAACATGAAACGAGTACGGTCATTTCAAATACCTAAATAAATATGATAAATACAATTTTTGTTTTCTCATAAGTGTCCAAGTACTTAGTTTATACCTTGTCCTTTCATGTGTATATTTGGAATTTTCCACCCCTACTCCTATTCTCACAAAAAAATTTTTGCCATGACTTCTGCCCCAACCCTCGTATTATTGCCGAAGTAGCCGAAGGGCCATTTCGATGAAAGAATGCGGTTTAACGGAGGTATCAATGTCTGTTAAGATAGTACGAAGTGGGTTTTAGAGGGTGTTACAATGATTATTGAGTCTGACCTGTCACTCCACAACACACACAATCCTGCCTTTAAGCGGGATTCATACTCAGAGCCCGGATGTAACAATTGCCCTAATAAGCCGGGGGCTGGAAAGATCACATATGATAAGCTCAAAGCTAAAACATTTTGAAAAGTTAATCAGTGTTATGAAAAACTAGCTGGTACCCGGTGCGTTGCTGCCGCAGAAGAAATAATTGAGGAAATATTCCTCTCCCCCCTCTCTTTTCTTCTCTTTTTCCCCCTCTGTCCCTTCCCTTCTATCTTTTTCCTCCTCTTTCATTTCCCCCACTCTCTCTTTTCCATCTGTCTCTCTTTCCTCTTCTATGTCTCTTTTCTCCCTCTGTGTCTCTTTTCTTCCTTTCCGTGTCTCTTCTTTCCCTCTGTCTCTTCTTCCCCATTCCCTGACTCTCTCTTCCCACTCATTCAGTTCCCTCTCTTTATTTCCGCCTTCCATTTTCCCCTCTCTCTATTTTCCTTCTGTTTCACTATTTTCCCTCTCTTTCTCTATTTCCCGCCTCTCTCTATTTCCTTGTCTCTCTATTTTCCCTCTAGCTGGTACCCGGCGCGTTGCTGCCGCGAAAGAAACAATTGAGGAAATATTCCTCTCCCCCCTGTCTTTTTCCTCCTCTCTCATTTTACTCACTCTCTGTCTCTCTCTTCCATCTGTCTCTCTTTTTCCATCTGTGTCTTTTCTCCTTCTCTGTGTCTCTTTTTTCCCTCTCTGTGTCTCTTCTTCCTTTCTGTGTCTCTTTTCCCCCACTCTCTGACTCTCTTTTCCCGCTTTCTCATTTCCCTCTCTATTTCCTCCTCTCTCTTTTCTCTACTTCCCTCTCTATTTTCCTCTCTCTTTTTCTCTTTTTCTATTTCCCCTCTCTCTTTGTCTCCTCTCATCAACTTGCGCCGCCTGCTGCTCGTGTTCTTCTCGAGCTCGCCCCACGGTACGCCCAGCAACAATGCAGTTCATGTGAATGGGGAATTACATTTAACTGAAACGCCTTCATGTGCTCTAGCACCATAGTTTAATTAACCCGGTTTTTTTATTTACTTAGATTCTCCACGTCTTTGAGTAGGTGGGGTAATATTGAGAAGAGCCGGACCAGCAAAAATGTGTAATAGAATGTTCAAAAACATCTCATCCTGTAGAATATGGTGTGAGAAATTTTTAGGAGTTATTTAACGATATAGATTCGAACTACGTTTGCATGAATATCGAGTTTTGTATTCTTCAACGCCATGTAGTGCCATTTTTTCGATATGTTATTAGTTATTCTGTTTTTCGCGACGGAGATGAATCCAACAAATAGAGATAATTAAAATTGGTTCAGTCGTTCTTGAGTTATAAGTGATGTAACTAACACAACTCTGTTATATATATATATATATATATATATATATATATATATATATATAGAGAGAGAGAGAGAGAGAGAGAGTGAGAGGGAGAGACAGAGACAGAGACAGAGAAGAGAGAGAGAGAGAGAGGGGGGGAAACGCAAGAATGTCGGCCTGCAGGGTGTCGGAGTTGCGGTGCATAAATATTACTTTCCCATATACGTATGTATATACGGAGTAATATACGTAGTATAGGGAAAGTAATGTAATGTTGAAAAGAAAGTGAAGTAAAAAAAAATTCCTTGCCGGGCCGTGACAAAGAAAAAGCGGATAAATCCAGTTGTTGAATTAAGAAATAAATTCCCTAACACTTGGTGTAGCCACAAACCCTGAATTATGGGTCCTTTATACCGAAAAACTAATTGAAAGCAAAACGTCCGTCCGTCCGTCTGTGCGTGCGTCTGTCCGTCCGTCTGTCCGTCCGCCCGGTGTATGTGAACAACACTAGCGCCTAAACTATGCGTACAATGTTTTCCAAATTGAAGAAACCCCTGTCGATCTGGCCTGAGTCAAAGCTCTGCAATTCTTAAAAACATTCATTAACTTTTGAGGGTACATGAAGCCCCCCGGACATTTTTCAACATTTTCTCAAAAACGGCACCATTTTTTTTAAAAATTTCTTGTAAGGTTATAGTAAAATACACTTATCTTTATAATGTGACACCTTTATATAGGGCAAATTGAGGCGTTAGATAAAATTCAAAAACGGGCCGGTAAGTTTTCAAATCATGGGCGCATTGTTGATGAACGAGAAAAATGGGAGTCCTTATCTAAGAGAAGAGAACGGGCGCGTTTATGCGTAATGTACAAGACTTACAGAGGAGACACAGCATGGGCAGATATCGGTAAGAGATTGCATAAACCAGATTATAAAAGCAGAGGAGACCATCCGTGGAAAATACGATGTAGAAAGCAAAGAACTGATGTAGGTAAGTTCTCCTTTGTGAATCGCACTATAGTAGATTGGAACAAACTACCTGCAAAAGCACTGGAGGCTCTTCCTTCTAATGTAGGCAAATTTAAAAACATACTAAATTCTATTTAGATCACTATCATACTGAGACAATTACCTTTATTATTATTATTATTATTATTATTATTATTATTATTATTATTATTATTACTGATATAAATATCACCATTATTAACATTGCTTTTAGCTTTGGTGTAATTCTTAATTTATTATTATTTTATATAGTTTTTGTTATTTTTATTATTATTACATATTAGCGTTATATAGTGAAGTGAAATGAAGTGTAGTGTAGTGAAAGGGAAGGGAGTGTAGTGTAGTGAAGGGGAGTGCAGTGTAGTGTAGTGAAGTGAAGTGTTAGTGAAACTAGTAGTCAATTTAGAGATAACTAGAAATTAATTAGAACTAGGATATCCTCTAATTCTAATGGTAACTATAATTGTTAATGGTTTTTATTGTTCTAATTCTAATTATTGTCATGTTTGCCACCGAGCATTAGCTCAAAGCGAACTAATAAATCTATCTATCTATCAACTGGCAGACAATGATCTTTGTTCCTAAATTAAACGTTGGAACTATTGCGGAAGCATTGTCAAAGATATTATTGCATTCTTAAGTAAAAAATACTATAAAGGTGACATAGGTCCCACTTTCACGGTTAACTATGAATTTTCTAAAATTGCAAATGTTTGAAATTTTTTCGGCGTCTTCAAAATTGGAGGTACAGATTTTTCCTTCAAATAAAATTTGTTCTCCAAAATTTGTTCTATCATCAAGGTCATGTACACTTTTTTGAAAATTATAGTAGTTTTCGCGCAATATTTCGTATAATATTTGCAATTTAAAAAAGTACAAATACAAGATTTTCTCAAAAATGGCTCCAATTGTTATTAAACTTTTGGTACATAAGTGGTAAATGTGCTGTATGAGATTGCATAAACGCCATATTGCTCTATTTTTTTTTCAAAAATTACAAAATTGTATTTTTTTACATGTCTCTGACGTCGGTAATATTTACATTAGTGGCGATTTGTTTACATCGTCATATTTACGAGTACATGTGCTTTAAATAATGTCAAGTAAAATTTCTGGAAAACTCAACCATTTTCTCTGAAAACTATCTCAAAATTGCGCATTTTTAGAAACGCTCTATCGCCATTTCTGACACATTCAATATGCACATTACCAGCAATTTGTAAATATTATTCTATTTGTAAGTTAAAGCCCTTCAAATGACTTCAAATGAAGTGTTTCAAAAACTAAAAAATGTTCTGAGAAAAAGCTTCAAATTTCGCATTTTTAGTAGCGCTTAAACGCCAAGCCCTGAGGATGGAGAAATAAAACTCCGAAAAGTATGCTAACTGACAGAAATTTAAATTTCTTGACCAATGCTCATGAACCACGCAATGGAATCCACCACAGATGGTCATGAAATACAGCCTATTTTAATGCAGCGCGCGAACATCACACGACTAGTAGTTTGTAGTTTCTCTACTAGATGGTGCTGGGTGCTGGGTGCTTTAGCGCTCTCTTCGGTCGCTCGGGTTCTCCCGGCTACGCGACGGTAGCGAGAAGTAATGGAGGAATATGAAAATATTTTGCGGTGAATATGATAGAGACGGACTGTTTACTTTCAAGTGGCAATAATGTTGAGAGAGATAAAAGATGTAAGCATAAAAACTCTGAGAGTATTAATAGAAACGAGGTTGAAACTTCATTGAATTGATAGCCAGAAAATGATATTGCTTACGCCTTATGTGCGAATTCGCAATATAACGTAGTAATAACAGTCCTTCAACAATTGAAAGATTAAATATCGTTTTGAGTTTGTGTCACAATTTAACAATGCGACAATAAATTGTTAAAGAAATATTTGTTGCCTACAAGAGTTGGAGAATTCGTGTAATACAGACTGATACATTCGTCAAAGCTGCACATTCCAGAACATTACAAAGTGCTTGAAGCAGCGCAATTTGAGGGGAGTGAAATTGAAGCGTCTGTAAACAACAATGGTACTTTATTTCGTGTTTTGATAGCAATATCTTGTAATGTCATGAAGGAAGTCACCACGTCTTGTCGTCTAATAATTTGGTTTTGAAGTATGAGAAAAGCAACCAAAGATACGCGGGGGGGGGGGGTGTCAACAAAAACAAATAAACAGAAACTGAATATTTTCAGCAGAATCCGAGATAAGCAATTCGTTTCACTTTAATCGGAAAGCAAACGTTCTCAGCAAAGATGTATCAAACAAAAATATTGAATTACGAGGAAGGAATAACAACATGCCAAAAGAAACCTGGTTGACTATATTTTTAGTTATGGTATTGCCACATTAAGAATTTTCGACTTTTGTTTCGAATTTTGTTTATTAGTTTAAGTAACGAATAAATCTCAACGACGTCATTGTGTACCCCATTTTTTCAATCCTTCCACAAATGTTTTAAAACTAAATCCATATTTAAAGAAATACAAATATAATATATTTTTTTCTTACACAAAGGTATTGCAAATCTACCAGAAAACAATTGAACCCAAATAGATTCAATATAATTAGTTAATAATAAAATGTTAAATATTAGTGTTACAGAATGCCACAGACCTTCCCGTATTTGTTTCCTATTTCCTTAGGTCTCGGCTAGCTATTCAGACTTGCCACATTCTCTTGCAAGCTGACATCTATCGCCGCCCCAATATCATTATTTTTACATTTTCTTATTTGTTCGGTTTCCTGACAGTGGAACGGAAATATTATTTTACGAATATTAAAGAACACTAAAACCTCGTCCCAAATGGCAATTTTCTTTAAAAAATTTGGAACAGGATTTAAGAAAATGACTTTTACGCGATACTGTAAATTCGAAATTTGAAGCTCTTTTTCTCAGAAACTTTTTGAGTTTTCGAAAATCTTCATTATATGTTATTTGAAGCACATTAACTTACATATATAATAGTGTTTACAAATTGTGAAGAACGTGCATATTAACGGTGTGATAGATATTTTTTTAAAAATATATCAGTGTAATATTCGAAACAATAAAAATATCCCAAAATGAACACTATGTCATATTAAATAGAGCAATTAGCACTATCCGTTCCAAAAGTTTGAAGAAAAAATATGGAGTAATTTATGAAAAAATGGCGTTTGAGCGTTTTTGAAAAGGCCGGATTTCGAGCTAGTATTCACAGAATACGGTCGAGTTTTCGAAAAACTTTATTTGGCATTATTTAAAGCACATGTACTCATCATTTTAATAATATAAACAAATCGCCTCTAATGTAAATATTAAAGACGCGATAGACAAATCAAATTACACTTTTGTACTTTTTGACAAAACAAAATTATAGAGAAACATAGCGTTTATGTCATCTCGTAGCCAAAAGCTCGTAGCTCATTTAGCACTATCTCTAACCAAATTGAAAAAAAATGGAGCCATTTTTGAGAAACGTTTGTTTTTGCAATTTTTTAAAATTGCAATAATTGCAAGCAATATTGCGCGAAAACTACTAACATTTTCAAAAAAACGTTGCATGACCTTAAAGAAAGAACTCGCTTTGGAGAACAATTTTTATTTGGAGGAAAGATTTAATTAATCTTTAATTTTGTAACAACATTCAAACTTTTGCAATTTTCGAAAATTAACTGTGAAAATCGGATCTACGCCACTTTAATAAGTGTATTTTACTCTAACTTTATTACATTTACATGACTTTAATGAAAGAAATAATAATGGAGAACAAATTTTACTTGAATAATACACCTCTATCTTCAATTTTGTAGTTGTAAGAAGACGCCGAAAAAATTCAAACTTTTGTACTTTTCGAAAATTGCCAGTTGTACGTGAAAATCGGACCTACGCCATCTTCAAAACAATATTTTACCCTATTGCCAAAAGAAATTTAAAGAAAGAATTTGGATCCTTTTTGAGAAAATTTTGAAAATGCCCGGGGCTTCGTGTAAAGTTCTATTGGTTTTTCGGTATCAAGAACCCATAACACAGGGAGTCTGGCTACACCACGTGTTAGGGAATTTTTTTCTTATTTTAGCAACTGGATTTTCCCACTTTTGGGTTATCAGAGCCCGACAATGAATTTTTTTCTGCCGAAAATCCGCGGTCATTACTTTAGACGAGATAACACAAACACCATACTGCTCCATTCTTTTTTTTCAAAAATTAGAAAAATATAGTTTTTTACTTTCTCTCGTCGTTAATATGTACATTAGCGGTGATTTCTTTACATTATTGTATTTATGAGTACACGTGCTTTAAATAATATCAGATAAAGTTTCTCTAAAACTCAACAGTTTTCTGTGAAAACTAGCTCAAAGTTGCGCATTTTCAGAAACGCTCAAACGCCATTTTCTCAAAAACGGCTCCAAATTTTTCGAACGGATATTGCTAACTGCACTCTTTAATATGACATTAAGTACATTTTTGGGTAGATTTTTGTTTTTTCAAAATTTACACAAATCTAATTTGTTTAAGCATCTCTCACACCGTTAATAGGCACATTTCCAGCGATTTTTAAACAATATTGTATTTGTGAGTTTAACTGTTTCAAATTATTTGTTAGGATATTTTTCAAAAACTTAGAACTTTTCTGTGAAAAAGAGCTTCAAATTCGAATTTACAGTAGCGCTGTCGTTCAAAATGGCAATTTTCAAAGAAAATTGCCATTTTGAACGAGGTTTTAATGCTCTTTAATAATTTTAAAGTAATATTTGCGTTCTACTATTAGAAACCTGAAAAATTAAGAAAATGCCAAAAATAATGTACTTTGGGCGGCAGTTGGCACGAGAATGAGGCCAGTCTGAATAGCAAGCCGAAAAGGAAATAGAAAACTAAAACGGGAAAGTCTGTGCCATTCTGTAGTTCCACTAGTTTACTCTGTGTGAACGTATGTATACGGGAAAGTAAAAACGAAGGCAACTAATTTTGTACGTGAAAGACAATGAAATCCAGAAAATGAAATTAAAAAGATGTATCGTAATTTTAGATTTTATGTGCGTAAATTGATGTGGCGAATGCAAAATTTTGCTCTGCGAATCATACCAAACCCCACCCTATCAAACAAGGCTCCAACACACCCTTCCCTTTCGAATCCTGTTACAATAAACACGGCTCCACCAACCCTAGATCTAACATACCCCGCTCCATCAAATCCTCCCCACCGAACTCCACTTAACCCATTTTAGGCCAATGACAGAAATAATCATACAAAAGTATTGAATTTCTGTGTGTATCTTCAGTTATTGACAAATATGACATATATGTTGCCAGAAAAATTTTCCCTTTAACCAACAATTATTTACAGCATGGCGCGTTCACGCACCACTGGCCCTTCGTGGGGTATCTGCGATCTTAATTAGAGAACAATTTACATCAAAATGATAAAATTTTTTAAACTCCTTGATTAAAAACTTTTATTTTCGTGTATATTTTTAACAAAAATATAAGTTTTACATAATATTAGGAAAAAGAAAAAAATAGTTTTTGGAAAATTTTCAAAACATTCTGGATGAAGATGCTTTTCATATTTTATACAGAAAAACATTGTGTGGTTTTTACTCACACCGCATCTTCTCCGGGTACTTTGTTTATGTTTCCTAATGAGGTGGCAAATGTTATCAAACCTTATTTCTGGAATGATGCTGCTTTTAACTGTTTTCCGTGTTTTTGGACCGATTCCGAAAGAAGAAACTTTGCAGTAAAGTGCGAGCTACATATGACCTGAAATCAATTTGTGAAATTTTACTTTAGATACCAAACAATGAACTTTCCATGTATTTACAATAGAGCTGTCAATGGCATTGATAAACAGTGGCCACCACAATTTCTTACCCCTAGAACTGATGCGATAATTCGCGACCGCATTGTCGTGCAAATCGATACTTCCCATATACCTGTTGTTTTCTGAAATCACATTTGGCTGTTGAACCTGTATTTGCTTTTTTCTTTCTTGTCATATCTTTGAGCATTTCCTAAGGGCAAAACCTTACCATTATTAGTTGCCACTGTTACAACAGAATTATCGTTCCATCTTACGATAAGTACTTCATATTTTAGTCGAAGAAAAATCATAAAATTCTTTTGCTTCCCTTTTTCCAACTTTTGATGGTTTGAAGGGGAGTGCCTGGAATTCTATCTTCACGAATTGTTCCAGTTGCAAAATAGCTTCGTTCTTTTAGGACAGTGAATAATTTAAAGGATGTAAAGAAATTATCAAAGAAAACTTTGTGATGGTTTGGACGATCGACAACTTTCAGTAAATGAAGGACGATATCTGCGCTAAGCCCTAAAGTAGTTTCCTTTATCTGAGACTTTGAACCCCCATATGGTTCAAACTGAAAAAAATAACCTGTACTTCCTGCCATTTTGAAGCCAAAACGGACAGGCTTACCCTTGATAAACATCTTTGCAGAGTGTCGTTCGAAGTATGGAACCATTTGTTCGTCAATGGACAAATTATATGAAAAAAACTTCAAACTGCATAAAGTTTTGTTCAAAAGATTGAATAAAGGACTCAACTTACTGAACCTATTATCTAAATTCAAATTCTTGTTATCTGCACAATGTAAATTTCTTTTGATTGCCCTAAATCTATTTCTGCCCATGGCAAATCATCAACGTCTGGGGGAATCACAACATCCGCACATTCCACATAAATAGCCTCGAGCTCTGCAGTTATTTCTTCAGTAGTCAAACCACAGTAACTGAACATCTACAATAACATAATTATATAATACGCTATTTTGGAAGGTAACTTATCTGCTTCGTTATAATAAATTATTTTCAGAATTTTTGTTATATGAACATTACCACCACTTACCTCATAGCCAGAAGAAATTAGAAAGTTGTAAGATGTGATAAATAATTTATTTATGAAATTAAATGTTAATGAATTTCAGATAAATAGTTATAGCTAATTAAAATCGATTTACTTTCACACTAATTTTCTTCTACAATCGGACACACTGTCCACCACCACCTTCTATCTCCACTGACAAAGATATCCAATTTCAACATGTAGACGTGAGACTCCATTCGCGCCTACCAAGCAACTGAACTTCTCAACTGTAAAATCCAAAAAAATATGTTGCGTCATTAGAAATAGTTTTCTGGGAATGAACAGAGCTCACTTTGTTTCGACTCGCGCTCCCCTCGCTCGCAGAGCATTTGTTTTCATAACATTCCTAGCAGCAACACTCGAAGGGTCGGGCAGCAGAGGTATCTGGAGATACAACGGTATGGGCCAGTGGTGCGTTGACGCACCATGGTTATAAAATACAATTTTAACGAAAACGAAAGAATGAAAATAATTCACATAAATAGTACTTGAAAATACAATTGTTCGTTATAATCGACAACCATTAATAAAATTCAGAATTATATTTTTTCAAATTACAAAAAATAATTCAAAAACATCTTCATTTCAGGTGAACATTACAAAATATTTTACTTTATTTCTCCTTCATTACATGAAGATAAATTGAAGCAAAAAAATACTCATATGCTCATCAGATATTCAATATTTATACGGCACAAACTGCGTCAATTTATGTAAAAAATACCTACAATAAAAAATTCTTATATAAAATGGTGCGTATACGCACCACTGGCGCAAAACGGGTTAACCAAAGCCTGCCTCAGTAAACAGCGCCCGAGCACCCGCCCACCACCAAATTCCCGCCTCACCAAACCCCACTCCACCAAACCCCGCTTCACCAAACCCAGTCCACCAATACCCGCTTCAGCAAACCCCGCTCCACCAAACTGCGCCCCAGCAAAACCCCACTTTATCAAAACCCGTCTCAGTAAACCCCACCCCAGCAACTCCGAACCACCAAACCCGGCCCCGCCAATTTCGCCCTCACCAACCCCTGCTCCCTCACACTCCTTTATAACCCCTGAACGAGTACCAACCCACGTGCCAACCCCGCGACAACCTCCTCCCCCGCAGCCCTGCACTCTCATCAGGACAACTCGGTTCCGCGGCGCCCGCACAGCGCTCCCGGGGCGGGCGAGCAACCACGTGTATGACCCAAATTGGGGCGCATTATGGCTCTGACGGGGCTAATGAAGTGCAATTGATTCGCGCGATCGCAGCCCCGGGTGGAAGACCATGCCAGTCAGAGCGCGATTTTCCATTCGCGACCGCCAATTGCAGTCTCCTGCGCACCAAATCATCAAATTTCTAAATTTTGTATTTTTAAATTTTCATTTTCTGGATTTCGTTGTCTTTTTTTATGGAGAAAGAGTTAGTTACGTTTACTGAGAGGCCTGCAATTCCTTCGTGTAAAATATAAAAACAAATATTTCTACTTCTTTAAATTTCCATTTAGTTTCATAACCTTTTTGCGAGGAATGCAGGAAGTGACGGTGCAAACGGAGCGGGGTTTGGTGGCTCGGGGGTTGAGACAAAGGTGGTGCCAGTGGCGGTGGCAGGGGGGGGCGTATATGGATGAGTTGGCGGAGGCAGGGGCAAGCGCAGAATTGTGAGATGGTAGGAAGAGAGCTACAATGAATGCTCGGGAGACAAATAATGCAGCCGCATGCGGGGGGAGGGGCATTCGGCAATATTTTTGAGTACAGCAGTGGGATTTATTGGAACTTAAGTTTTTCAAATCAAGAATAATTCCCAAAGCGTATTTCTCATATATTGAATCTATGGGTCTGGTCAATGATTGCCTGAAATCTTTCAGAACATAGTGAATTCCACCATCACAGGAACATTACATAATAATTTGTTACTCTTATTAAACGCACATGAAAAGAAGCTGTGCTTTTTTTCGGCGTCTACAACTACAATATTGAAGATAGAGATTCTTCCTTCAAATAAAATTTGTTTTTCAACATGAGTTCTTTCATTAAGATAATGTACGTTTTTTTGAAAATTTTAGTAATAAATACTGTGTGAACTATATGGAATTAAAATCGGATCATTACTTGTTACAAGCCTCCAAAATATAATTTCAGTCAGGAAGATTGGGACTCAATATTGGGAAATGCTTATCCAAACAGTAAAAGTATAATTATGGGGGACTAATGCCCACAATCAGTTGTGAAACTATCAGCTTAATAAAGCAGATGGGAATATGTTGAATAATAGTGCTAACACACATAACCTGTTTCTGCATAACTGCAATTCCCATATTTATGTGAACTTTACTACAGGTGCTAAATCTAACATTGATTTATTTTTTTCTACAACTGACATTGCACACCAAATTCAAGTGAAAGTAGGAAATGAAACCTGGGCATCAGACCACTTCCCAGTATATATAAATGTGTGTGTAGAAAAAAAGTATTATCACAAGAATACATTTAAAATCCATACAAAGAAAACAGATTGGTAGAAAGTGAGAAAACATCTTAAAGAAAATTATTATCAATTTGGAATGCCAGAATATGTTAATTCCCCTGGTAGTGGTAAATATAACATTTTTGTTGACATTGTGACAACAGCAGTTTAAGTCAACACTCCTCTGGTTAAAAAAAGAACTGATTACTAATAATCAAAATCCTGTGCCCTGGTAGGATGAAGAATGTGATAAAATGAAAAGGTTAAGAAGGGCAGCATACAGAAAATGGGAATTTACCAAAGAAATGAAAGATCTAATTGAATATAAAAGGAATGTAGCACAATCAATAAATATCATGGTAAATGGTATTTTGCACAATCAATAAATATCAATTCCAATCTAACATATACACGGAATAAAGCAATTGCTGAAGATATTGCTATTTATATGAAAAAGGAAAGACCAGGCATTGATAAACAAATAATGGAGAATTCAATTGAAACTATAAAAAAAAGGGGTTGAAATTAGGTCTTGAGCTTTCATCTCAAAAAAACAGTTTTATTCTGTTTAATCAAAGAAACGTACTCCCAGGGGAAACTGAGATTTGTATTGGAGGCACTAGAATAAAAACTGCGGAATCTGTTTGGTTCCTAGGTCTTATTGATTTTAGAAAAATTTTTATGCCACATATAAGATATATACGAGTAAAATGTTTTAGAGCAATAAATATTATTAAATTTCTCAGAGGTACATGGTGGGGGTGTTGAGCCTGTTACACCACTAAATTTTTATAAGAACTTTATCAGATCTATGATTGATTATGGCTGTTTTGTTTATTATTGCAAACAAAAAAAAATTTCGTTCGTTCAAATAAAGTTCAAATTAGAAAGGATACAGTACACAGCAATTAGATTAGCCCTAGGATGTAGGAATAGGACTCTCGCTAATGTACTTTTGGCAGAATACAAATTAATGATAATAGAGGGTTGTGTAAAATATTGATAAAATACATTCTTAATTAAGAGCGTTACTCACAAAAGCTCAGTAACATGAAGGAATTCAACACTACTTTAAAAATATTACAATGGATCGTAGAAAAAAAGTCCATGTATTACAGCACTGGATGAAAAATATTATATGTCTAGATAAAATAGTTTTAGCTGATCAAAATTTTCAACTACATAAGTTTAATTATGATACCTTAATGTACCATGTAGACATGGATAAAGAATATGGAGAATTGTTAGTGAGAGCAAAGAATCCTAATGAATTATTTCAAAAATCAAAACTCAGTTCACAAGCTATGTTTATGCTAATGGAAGTAAAATTCAAAATGCCAAAGAAGTTGCAACTGTAAGTGTCTGTTCTCATATCATTGTTAATGTCATTAGAAGTCTGCATCAATTTTCACAGCAGAACGTATTGCTATCAGAGATGCAATGGACATAGCTTTGGAACACAAAGACAGAGATGTTGATGTTAATATTGATTCCCTTAGTGTGCTATTAACTTTAGGAAAAAAAGACAGTAAATAAATGGACTAATTATTATTTACTAGACATAAAAAGAAGTTACAGGAATTTCACGCAGACAGTTAAAATTACATGGATACCTGCACACATACATTAAGGTTAAAATTACATGGATACCTGCACACAAAGCAATTAATGGAAAAGAAATGGCTGACTTGTTGGCAAAAACAGCTACAACTAAAATACCTTCAAAACTGAAAATACCTCACACTGATTTACATTATAATTTTAAGAGAAATGCAATGAAGGAGACGATTAAATGTATCCATTTTGGAAGACATCGTACGTATGGTTTAGGCACTAGCAGTGTTCACAGACGGACAGACGGACGTTTTCCTTTCAATTGTTTTTTCTGTATCAAGGACCCACAAAACAGGGTTTTTAGCTGCACCACGAGTTAGGGGATATTTTTTGTTTATTTAGCAACTGGATTTATCCACTTTTTGTTATCACGGCCCGGCAACGAATTTTTTTTCTAGCGAATATTCGCCATTTTTCGCGCAGCATTACATAACTTTCCTTATATTACATATATCACTCCGTGTATACGTACGTATACGGGAAAGTAAAAATGAGAGGAAACGGGAAACTAAGCTTCCGAGGTCAAAACGGTAAAGTAATTATTTATTTGTGATATTATAAGGAACATAATGTGTGTTGTACCACCTGAAAGACTCAAACCTTGTGAGAAACTATCCCTAGAAATCAGTACTTTGAACTATCCCTATAGTTTCAATGTAGTGTATTATATATTATATCACGATGTAAGTTTATAGAAAATGAAATTACTTATCAACCAACCAGTGTAACGCATCTACCCGATTTCGAACTTACTGAAAATTATTTTTTTAAATACTTCAGTAGTTCTAATATCCAGTCTCGATAATTGGAGTGAACAATTTTTTTACAATGAAAAGGAGGAAAAAATGTACGACAGCTTACAATGTAAATATGTGAAACATTTTATTAATCAAACAAAAATGAGTAATTATGCTGATATCTTTTGTTATTATTTAATTAAACGAGGATTTTTCCGTTGAATGAATATTTCTAATCAATATATAACATTCTAACAGCCTATTAGAAATTTCGGAGAAAGAAATATTCTTCGTATCGGATTTTATGGTAAATGTTGAGGCTAAAGTATCAAGATTCAATCGTGATTTCTCACTTGATTTACTAGATTAATACATTAGTTTTAAAATATCGAAAAGGAGGACAAGTCGAGGAAGGACAGAACCTACAAAAGAACGACGATTGGCCTCCTTATGATTGGGCGATGGAGGCATCAACTCACCGGGCAGAGGCAGGCATTGCACCTTCTTGGGCGGCGCGTCGCTGCCTCCCAAGTGGCCGTCCTGGTCCTCGAAGTACTCGTCCGTGGGCAGCGCGCCGGGGTACGTGAAGTCGTTGCCGAACTTGTCCCATATGTGGTTCATCTGCGACCCGAATTTCTTCGTCATGTTGTCTGAAATCAAATATTCACATGAACGGCGCTCGTTTTTGGACAGTTCGACATCCAGTGTTTGGAATTCATATTAGTGTGGGTTCAACTACAGTATTTAATAATAATAATAATAATAATAATAATAATATTAAAAATAATGAATAATGTAAAGAAACGAAAACTAATTTAAGTATGGCTTGGATTGACTACCAGAAGGCCTTTGACAGTGTACCACACGATTGGATTTTGCAGACCCTGGAGATCTATCGATTTCATCCTAGACTTATTGAGTTTTGCAAGTCTAGTATAGAGTTGTGGAGTACCAGATTACTAATACACAGCGGAAAGGGAGTAGTAAAACAAGAAGTATTCAGATGAACAGGGGAATTTTCCAAGGAGATTCGCTATCCCCTCTGTTGTGTCGTAGTTAGCAAAGACCGAATACTTGAAAAGACACGACAGAGTGTGTAGCTACCTCCATTGGCAGATCTGTACCGCCCTCGAAGTTCCAAACACATGCCTCAAGTGGTACGAACACCCACCAAAACCGGTGACGTCTGTTGGATTGTGCACGATATTGAACGACCAACAAATTCAAACTGATCGCACGATAACGGCAAAACAAACCGGATATTGTTATCCAGGATTTGGAGAAAAAATCGTGTCTACTTGTCGATGTTTCTGTACCTTGCGATCAAAACGTCGTTACCAAGGAGGCAGAGAAACGTCTTAAATACAAGAGTTTGGAAATCGAGATCAGCTGAATGCGTGGCGTAAAAGCACAGGTCGTACCGATAATCATCGGAGCTGGGATTTGTTCCGCAAAATTTGTGTAAGACCTTGTCTAAACTCCCAGGTAATTCAAAAGACTGGGAAGTGCAAGAAATCGCTTTATTTGGAACAGCCCATATTTTGCGCAAAGTATTGCAGAGGCACCGACAGTCCCTAGATCTGCTCCTGAGGTAGCTGGTTGCAACCTGGAGTAGATTTTATTTTGAGCCGACCCGTAACATGTCGTGATGTAGTGGAACAATGATAATAATAATAATAATAATAATATAATAATAATAATAATAATATAATAATTCTATCGCAATCTGACTCAGATTGGCCTTTTGCGACGCAGTTATTCCAGCGTTTATTCATTGTTTCATACTTTGTTTTTTCTTTGCACTTATGCGCAAGAGATTTGGCACGAATAAAAGGCCTATCTCAGGCGCGGAACGTTTGAAATGTACACCTTTTGCCGTTAATGTATACCAAAGACAGATTATAATAGTTTCTATTTGAGACTAGACGTCAAAATTGAGTTAATTTGGGTGCCTACTTCTAAACAGCATCGTTACCCAATTCGATTGCCTTCTTATTGATTGTTTCATTAAATCTGTTTTCAGGACTATCCACATATTTCTATTAAATAATTAAACCTGACTATTTTACCCTCTCTAATTAACAATATGATAATTTACAGATGCAGACAACTGGACTTCCAAACATTATGTCGATCCGGAAACGTTTTATTTCATTAGTTAAAACACGCCTTCTTTAATGTTTGTACTGCGCACTAAAATGGATAAGCCTACGGAACAAGTCTCGACGAGCGCAGGATATCCTCACTAGGTAGATAGCTGGTCGAGTTCAACCGCTGTCTGGAGGAGAACAACTACCGGGCGACTGCTCTCATAGGTAGTTTCCCGTCGTTCCCCGATCATCAGCAAGCGAATGCTGCAGCAGTACCGTAACAAACGGACACCGACTGTGCGCGATGTTTCCTTCCTCTTCCTTATCCTAACCTCATCCCTTTATTTACACGCACATACACAATACTACCACACACAGAGGGGGACCAGCTGCCCCGGCTGACGCTGTGCCCCGCTGATAGGAGACACCTGTTTGGGGAAAACTCTCCAGCCGACCTGAAGGTCGGCGCCGGTTCTTACCCTCCACCTAAGGAAGATCACCGCCGACTCCCGCGATGAAAACATGCATTACACTTACAGGATTAATGAACTTAGCAGTCGACATGCGAGGAATAACCAGTCTATCAATCAGTTAATACGACGAAATAAATTTTTAAAAGACCAAATCAGTCAATGAATCTAGTTAGATGACATGAAGTCATGCACACATCAATGTACGTTCTTAAGAACTTTATGTGTAAGTTTATTGATGAGTCAACAAATTGGTGACAATGATGATTGAAGATAAATAATACTATAAAGCGAATGTAGATGTGGCTTCAGCAAGGATGATGGACATTTGGGCATATTATGTGCTGTTTATTAAGAAATGCAGACTGTACAGATAATGCATTAATGTCTAGCTAAAACGTGGTGCCGTTCATTGTAGTATTTTTAGCGGAAGTAATTCTATGTGAATAAAAAAATGAAAAAAAGTAGTTCTTATTCTCTTCTGTCACATAAAAATACATTCGTGAGTTCAAAAAAATATTACATTCTCTTTATACAATTTCCTTTATAACGAACCAATTAGTTAAGAAACCATCGCGCTGCGAGCCAGAATGTGAGGGTTGGAAACGCAAGTGAAGCGTAAAGAGTACCTGAATGACAACGCATGAGAGGTACTTTCCTGCAGGAAATTGCAGGTATTGGGTCTGTGGTCGGCGTTTCGGTAAGCGCCACACCCTGCATGGAAGGTAACATCGCACGTGGCAGCGAGAATAATGGACGTTTCGGTGGCAGCGGTGATGGCTGAAGCGCTATGTCTGCGTGAGGATGAAGCTGTGGCGGAAGGAGGAATTACGTTGGTGGTTGTAATGTTGATGACGTTTGATAGAGGTAGAAGTAGCGATGAAGATGGCAGCGCTGTAAGTATGGCGACGGCGCGGAGTCAGAGATTGTGAAGGGATGAGACACCTACAGCGGTGATGATGTTGACCACCATGATGTTGGGATGGTGATGACTTGGGGATGGTCTGTTTATTAGGCAATAAGTGTAGTGGTAGTGCGGTTGTGTTAGTGCCAACTCCGTTAGAAATCTTGACAAATTAGTGTGCGACTTGGGCGGTGACGATTGTGTTGGATCTGATGGTGATGGAGGTGTTGGGGACACGATTGCAATCGACGATGTCTGTATTGATGGTAGAGATACTATGGTGGAAGTGACGGAAGAAGCGGTGGCGACGACGGTGGCGATGGTATCGGTGGCAGCAGTGTCGGTGTCGCAGATGGTGGTGGTTGCGGTAACGGCGGTCGCAAAGTAATGACGACTATGGCAACTGTGGCGATGTTGCTGATGTTGGAGCTGGCGGTCTCGTCCTCGCCGGTGCTCGGATGTTGGGGGGTGGGATGCCGTAATAACGACGCCGCACACAATGACGACTGACGGCGACAATTTTGATGGAGGCAATGTGCTGATTGCGTAGTTTCTGCACGGAAGCGATGACTTCGGGGGCGTTGGAGGTGTCGGAGGCGGCGGTGGCGATTGCGTCGGAGGCGTCCCGGGCGTCGGGGACGTCGTGGATGGCGAGGCCGGCGACGGACATGGTGTTGGTGGAGACAGTAATGATGGTGGTACTGATTGTGGTGGTAGAGGTGATTGAGGTGATGACGTTGGTGGCCGTGGTGGTGATGGCAGAAGCGAAGGGTTCGGCAGTGAAATGGAAATACTGCGGGTAGTGATGGCAGCGGGGATGGCGATCTGGTGGGGGCGTCGCCGGCAGGGGGCGAGCGACGGAAGCATGTGAAACGGCATGTTGGGGGCGCGCGGGGAGAGCAACGCGCCTGCGGGAAGCGTTTAATTAATTGCGCCGCCTGTTTCCGGCCCGCGCCGCCAGGTACTGCACGCGTACGAGGCAGGCGCCTCTTCCCCACGCGCCGTTGCAGCCTACCGCGCGCCCAGTCGCGCACGCGCTCCCGCGTTTATGCGCAAACGAGATACTGACGCTTCACAGCTCACTCAGCCAGTAACATAGTTCGAGCGTACATTGATCGTTCTTAGAAAATCGGTTTAAACAATAAAAAGGAAAGATGGGAGTTTTCAAGAAGCGAGATGAAAAAACTACTGGTGCTAAAGCAGCACGTACTTTCTCGCCCTTAAAAATGATTACGTAATACTTTTTATACCACAAATTCTCTCCGGATTAACACATCTCAATCATCGTTTTTGTAAAACTCATTACAAATTTAGTACTAAAATTAAATATTTTCAAGCCAATATCAACACAAATTTGACTTGTTGACAAATTTGACTTGTTGCAGTTGACTACGGGTCATATTTATAAACGTCTGCCAGCAGAGCTCCCAGGGGTCTGCCAGCTGGGGGCTTGCTGGGAGGAAGAGTGCAGCTGGAATTTGAAATCGTCCCCTACCTCTCTCCCAGGTAGCAGCGTTCTGGGGGCTAGTTTGGAGGCGCAATGGCAACATTGTTGGAAACAAGGAAATGCCTGAGCGAGTGGTACCAATATTACGCATTCGAAAGCCATTATTTACAGTCCAAATATTATTAATATAAATTAAATGAATTGTTTGTTTCGACACACATTCCCTTTTATAAATATGTGCCTTTAAGTAAATGTATTATGCACGTTATTATCGACGAAATGACTCTGATACACAAGTAGTTTCACCTTGTGAGAGTTGGTATAAGAATTCACCGGTTTCTTCTTGTTTTCGTGTCCCGCGTGGTCCGAGCATTGTTTCCATTGAATAGAATCAACGTGTCTCGTTCAGTTTATCCAGTGTTTCGCGAGTGCTTATCCAGTGTTTCGTGTGAATTAAAAATGTTGAAAAAGAAGAGTCCGCCCTTCACGGAGACAAAAGTTTTATCATCACGGGTACCGGTCTTCCGCGATTATCTGGCTTTAATAATGCATTCATTAAAGGGTACAGGAATTCTACGACCGTTCTTTTCTGAAATCTATACCTTTCCTGAAATTGACTTTCAGAAAAATGTTCTAATGGATTCGCCAAATCTCGAATGAACCTACGTGGTACTAGTCGTCTCCTCCTCTCTACAACATCCTGCACGAATTCTATAAATTCATACAAATCATCCATATCCTGAAACAATACCATGTCCGCAAAAAAAAAAAAACAACTAATATTCAAAGTCAAGCCTCAATCCACAAGATACATAAGAACTTTGCTTTATATTCAATTACCTTGATATAAAAAATGTTAGCAGTGTCGTAATCAGATTTCACGTAAATCTTGCAGGTTATGTTGCCGTATGTAAAAAACACGGTCCAAAAGAGAGAGCTAAAATTCGCCGTATATCCGATTGACAAGTCCAAAACGTGTGCTAGGTTGCCGTAAATCAAGAAGAAGGTCCAAAAATCATGCAAAGTCGGTAAAATACGAATATAGTAGAACACAACAACACACGGAGGGAGTAAAATCACATGTGGGGGCAGGCTGGGGGACCCCTGGCAGGACCAGCATGCCGCTGCCAGCAGAGAGCCGCTGCTGGGGGCTTGCTAGGGGCCAACTAGCGCTGGGGGCCGTTCATAGATCGCAAAACCGAACCCTGGCAGCCTGCTAGGCCTGGCAGGCCCCTGGCAGAGGTTCATAAATTCGGCCCTACAACTGATTTTCATACACTTAATTTATGTCCCAATAATTATATGTAATTCACAGAAATTCAGTTGCTGACTCGCGGTTCGGAATATCATTGTTGCATTCCAATCTGATATTTCCTGATGGCTAGTAATTTTTACTTTCTTGCGCCAAGAAGGAACTTCTTAAGAAGAGAAAGTTATATTAATGCTGCGCGAAAAAATGGCGAATTTTCGGCAGAAAAACTCTTATTGCAAGGCCCTGGTTACGAAAAAGTGCATAAATCTAGTTGTTAAATTTAGAAAAAATCCTCTAACACGTGGTGCAGGTAGATTCCATGTTTATGTCTCCTTGATACTGAAAAATCGGTTGACGGCTAAACGTCTGTCCATCTGTCTGTGAACAACGCTAGCGACTAAACCGTACTGCTGATTTTTTCTAAAATTTATATTTCCCAATCGATCTCGCTGACTTCGAGACCCCTTGAATTTAAAACCGATATTTTAATTTTGGTAGGTACTTTACGTGAAATTCCTGGGACATTTTCAAAATTTACAAAAATGGCGCCAACAAGTTAGATGAAATTTTTTTCTTGAAAAGTTTAAAAAGCGTTTAAAAAATGGTGTAGGTCTCATGTTGGTTGAAAACCCTGACTTTTTGAAACTTGAAAAAAATCAAAATATTTTTGGCACCCTCCTACAAGTATAATTATGAAGATACAATTTTTTTCTTAATGAAATGTGATCATCAAAAATAAGTCTTCAAATAAAAAAATAATCTTCTTCACGCCCGATGTTTCAAAAACATCAGATTTTTGCGAAATTTTATGACAAACATAGCCAATTTTTATTTTCTTCAAACCATTTTTTCTTAAAAATCGCATAATTTTTTTTCATTAAATTGCAACCTTAGACCTAAGGTCATAAATGAGCATAACGGACGCTTAGAGAATGGTGCAGGTCTCATGTTTGTTAATTGCCTAATTTTGCAAAAATTAAAAAGAATGAAAACTTATTCGGCCTCTTCCTACAAACGCAATTGTGAAGATACATTTTTTTCTTAATCATCATCAAGATAATTTTTTTCTTATTCATCAAAAACAGATCTTCAAATAAGGTCATGTTGAAAATTTTCAAATTATGAATATTTGTGGAGTAATTGGGCCTCAAAATTAGTAGCCAGCTCTGAAAATCATTCGCTTCCTAACCGTAATTTCAGAGGTGTTTTGAATGAGGTGAATGCTACATATGTTAGAATGTGTTTATTATGTAATTACTTTATTATTTCAGTATTTCTTTATTCGTTTCTTACATTGGAGCTTTTGATATATCTTTAGAAATTAACCTTGTAAAAATAATTTAAAACCTATTTGAAATATGAAATAAATATTCCTGACTTTAAATGGCTCACACCCAAATTAAATTAAGCAGTTGGGTGCTACGTAAGTTAGAATTTGTATATTATTTTTTTCATTTTATTATTATTTATTATATATATATATAATAAATATATATATATATAATAAATAATATATATAATAATATAAATATAATATAATATATATAATAAATAAATATAATATATATAATATATATAATAATATATATATAATAAATATAAATATAATATATATATATATATATATATATATATTGAAATATACCTTCATCCTTCACTTCGTTATACGTTGTCGTGAGTTTGACCTGTTCCGAATTTATAGAAAGATGTGGGCGCCAGGAACAGGTGACATAAACTAATACTAACTTTTCCCTATTTAATTCTGTCAAAATTATATGGGCATCCAGCTAGCTTGGGCCGATGGATTCGGATTACATGTATTCGCTATCGCTAAGATAGCCGATTACCTGATCTGCCGACTGTACAGCCTGGCGTGGAATCTGAAATATGGAAATTCTCTGCTTCCAACTAATTAGAAGCTTATGATTGACAAATGAACAGACTCTTTTCTTTTTCCAAAGAACAAAATTTAACAATTTATTCAATGTTAATTTTAACAGATTACTTAATGGCCATGACCCCTTTTAAAAGATATTATTTTAATATACTGCAGTATATGTTACCGTCTTGCCGACCCGCTCGTTCCGAAGACGCTTCTCACTTGGCCGATGAATCCGAGTCGCTCTTCTGTCTTCTGATCTTGCGCGGTTGCTGAAGTATCCAGTCCACACTGCATAAAATCTAGCTAAGTTCTTTCCGACGCTTTAGGTTTATAATCTTTCACACGAGTTTAATAAAATACTAATGTTCGAACTATCGTCCGGTGAACACTCAAAACTGCCCAAGTCCGCGGATGTACTCCGGCAAATAATTTCTAAGTCCGATGACGACTGTTACTTTTCGCACGAAAATGTATAAGTCTCACTTTCAACTACAAGGTCCGCACACTATTTGCACTCCACGAAACTCAAGAGCCGAGTTCACGACCTACACTCCACCACTCTGAGTCAGACTGTAACGATCTGCACTCAACGAAGCTCCAAGTCCGAATGAATGTTTTTCTGTATTTTGCAACCCTTGATGGGTCGGTAGCGTCCCACGTTCTATTTTTTCAAAACACGGCGGTAAACACCAGAAAGTCTAATTGCTCCCCGCCAACCAGCTCATTTCTTACAACCCCATGTAGCCGCGCCTTCGTCCGTCATACGTTTTTCGACCAATCACATATTCTTTATTATATCGATCTAGCCAGCGTTCCGGCACCTACGAGGCTTGCAGCTAGTTTATTTACCTGCCCTGCACCATAGCAACCCTCTGCGCTGGCGTTACTAGGGCCGGATATCGCCATTTTACAAGTCCATTTAGTCGCCCCGTATACAACTAATATTATGAATAAACCATGTCCCGTTCTGGTATATCACAATATATATATATATATATATATATATATATATATATATATATATTTCTGTAATTGCATTTTAAATTGCGTTCTTTAATTGTGTTAAATCTTAAAACGAATAGGTGAGGGCTCACTGTTGGTTGCTATTACACATTGTTGTAACGCCACACTGACAAACAGAAGGCGGCAAAGACAGCTGTGTTTTGTTCGCGGTAATGTAAACTAATACTTTTATAAATTTGCAGAACATTACAATACCATAGTGTTTAATAAGAACTATTATATATTTCTAATATATATTCGTGAATACACTTCATACCTTGTATAATATATTTAATGCCAGAAATATATTTTTATTTTTAATCAATGTTTCCTTTCAATTTTTAGACAATCAGTTTGAAGTTTTTGTTTTGTTTTATTTGTACAACGTTTTGGAGTTCTAATACAAATAAAATAAAATTAAACTTCAAACTGATTGTCTAATAATTGAAAGGAAATATTTAAAAAATATGTAATATAATTATCAAGCAATACATAAAAATATATTTTATTTTTTCGTGCTTTTCCTTTTAAAGTTTTGAATAAAAAAACTATATTCCTTGACACTTTATTTTTCACACCAAATGTTCTACGATTTCAAATGAGTTTTACAAAAAAGAATCACTAAAGTACGTTAATATGAAAGAAATTGTGGAATAAATAGTATTACATTACCATTACTAATGACGAGAAAACAGGCACTGTTTCAGCACCACTAGTTATTTCATATATTTTAAATAGGTTGTAAATAATTTCCAAAATATTAATTTGCAAACGTATAACAAACGCTCAACTGTAAGAAACGAAGACATAAATTTGAAATAATGTACTTGTACGAATTCTATCTTACGTAGCATCCAACTGTCTCTATTCCGATCACGAAGCGCAGGAAATTCGGAGCGGGCGACTACGTTTGATGCCAAAATACTCATTTTTGAAAAAAATAACGTGATCGTATTTGAAGATCTGCTTTTGTTGAACACATTTCATTAAGAAGCTAGTGGTGCTGCAAAATGGCACAGACCTTCCTTTATTAGTTTTCTATTTCCTTTGGTCCCGGCTTGCTATTCGGACGTGACACATACTTTTGCCAGCTGCCATCTATCACCGTCCAAAGTACACTGTTTTGACATTTTCTTAATTTTTCGGTTTCTTAATAGTTGAACGGAAATATTATTTTAAGAACATTGAAGAACAGTAAATCCTCGTCCGAAATGGCAATTTTCTTTGAAAAATTTGGAGCCGATTTTAAGAAAATGGCGTTTAAGCGCTAGTGCAAATGCAAAAATTGAACCTTTTTTCACAGAAAACTTTTGTGATTTCGAAAATCTTCATTAAATATCATTTGAAGCACGTTAATTTACAAATACAATATTTACAAATTGCCCAAAATGTGCATATAAAAGATGTGAGAGATCTTTCAAAACAATAACGTTGTATAATTTTTGAAAAAAATACCCCAAAATTAACTTTACGTCATATTCAAGCGTGCAATTTGCACTATTCGTTCGAAAAGTTTGAAGAAGAAATATGGAACCATTTTTGAGAAAATGGCGTTTCAGCGTTTCTAAAAAGGTGGAATTTTGGGCTTGTTTTCACAGAAAACTTGAGTTTCCAAGAAACGTGACATTATTTAAAGCATATGAACTCATAAATATAGTAATGTGAACAAATCGCCCCTAATATTAATGTTAACCACGTCAAAACAAGTAAAAAAATCACATTTTCACAATTTTTGAAAAAAAAAACAAAAGAATAGAGCAATATGGCGTTTATGTCATCTCATACAATATATTTAGCCATTAAACGTAAAAAAAAGTTTGAAGAAAAAATTTGGAGCCGTGTTCGGGAAAATTTAGTTTTGTAATTTTGTAAAATGTATGACACTTTTCTGAATACGAAACCCTCTGGAAATGGCGTTGTGAAATCGTTCTATTAATTGACGATCAAGACCAGTTACCCATGCCGATATCTCAGGATTCTCAAAAAAAAAAAATCTTGCGGTATTACCATAATGAGAATGGCTAAATCCAGGCTTTGATCTGTCTACTAATAAACCCATTTCTTCTTGGAATTCTTTCTGTATTTTTTTCTTATTTACAGACTCTTCTCCTCGTCCCTGCCATGATTTAAGTAGAAATTTGTATGATATATGAAGCAGGCACTGAAAGCATCGAATCAAAGTATGTATTACTGAAAAAACAAATTCTCAATGTGGGGAGTGAAAATGCATATTGACTTGTTTAGAAGTAGCTCCCACGTAAATAACTTTTCTGTGTGAATTACGTGTCTGTCAGGGCACTACAAATCTGAAAAATTTGGAGCCGTTTTTAAGAAAATGGTGTTTAAGCCCTAGTATAAATGCGAAAATTGAATCTCTTTTCGAAAACTCAAAAATGTTCTGAGTTTTCGAAAAACTTCATTTAATGTCATTTGATGTACATTAATTCACAAATACAATAGTGTTTACAACTTGTTGATAATGTGCATATTAAATATTTTAATATGCACCAAAGATAGCTTATATGCATTTTAAGAAAAAATTCGGGGCTGTTGTTAAGAAAAAGACGGACGGACGTTTTGAAGAACCGCTTTTTCTGTGTCAGGGGACCCCAAAACGTGTTTATCCGTTGAAATCTCGAAATCGATTTCCGCAGCATTACATATCTTTCCCTATTCTGCCTACTATACTTTGTAAAAAATGCTCATATTTTCGCAAAATGAACATGAACATTAAATTATCTGAAGATTTCGTTTTGATGAGCACATTTCACTAAAAATGTTTATATAATTCTAGTGAGAAGGATGAGGCCGAAAAAAATTGTGAATTTTTGCAATTTTCAAAAATCATTGAATTTTTAAAGAATATGAGACCATCATCCTCTTAAGCATCCTAAGCGCTACCCGAAATCAAAATTTAAAGAAAATTGTTGGTGCCGGTTTCGAGAAAAAATGTTTAAACAAAATTAAATGTCTATATTTGACGCGAAAAGTACTCAAATGTTCGAAAATGTGTATATGTCCTTATTTCAAAACCTATCTTAAAGGAACATATTTATTTATGGGAAATATCTCTATCTTTAATATTTTCATCGTAGGAAGACATCGAAAAAATGTTGAACTATGACAATATTTGAAAAGTCAAGAGTTTTTAATGAACATGAGACCTGCATTATTCTCTTGAACGTCCCTCTCACTCTCCACCAAAAACTTTATTAAAATGGATGGAGCGATTTTTTTGAAAATTTGGGAAATGATCTAGGTACTCCATGTAAAGTACCCCCAAAAATTAAAATATCGGTTTCAAAGTCGAGAGGCCGCGATATCAATCAGATCGATTGGGGAATATCAGTTTTGGAGAAAATTAGCTTAACGATTTAGCCGCTAGCGTTGTTCACAGACGGACGGACAGAGAGACTTTTGCCATCATTCGATTTTTCGGTATCAAGGACTTATAAAACATGGATTCTAGCTACACCACGTGATAAAGAATGTTTTTCTAAATTTAGCAACTGGCAAGGGATACATTAGAAAGTCTCAATTCAATAGAGTTAATTGAACTGGTGAATTATTTTATACAATGATGTGAGTGGTAACACTGTAAACTAGAAATGACTCGAAATATCTACCTTCCAACAAATCCTGTGCAGATTCAAAATTACATTTGTGAGCTGTTTCCGCCCTTAATTGCCCTGGGATCATGGGATGCTTGCCAGACCGTAGCTGGGCCGTGTGCCGGGTAGGGGCGAGCGCGAACTGGGTCTGCACGACGGGCGTCACCGCCCGAATTAACTAACTACCCGCGGACGCGCGGGCTCGCGATTTATTGTGGTGTCCCCCAAGGCTCCTGAATGGCCGGATATTTATGACCGTCGCTGACACAGGAGTGTGCATTGAATTACGGGCTCGGTGGATCCTGTTCTGTCTCATTCTTATACTGTTAAGGTTGTAATTACCATTTAAATCGAGGTATTGTGATACGATGCGAAATGTACTGCAAGGTATCTTCAAGAAACAGATTTGTTCCTTTGTATTTAGAACCAGTTCATGAGTGTGGATGCGGTATGAAAAAATAAAAATGTTTTGAGTTGTGGCAGATGTTATTTTCAAGTCGACAGGGGGACTTTAATTTCATAATTGAAAGTTCGTGTTGTCCGCTTGTGTATTTGAATATATTTCGCTAGCAGAGTGGATAAACGTCGCAACGAAATTGATTACATCACGTATATGCATTGCCTTAATTAAAATTGCATCGATGTCTTACCAGTTAATTCAACTTTCAAAAGAAATGATCAATGACCTACAGGACGTCATCGAGTTTGTGTATTTCATAGACATACACATTTATGAGAGTTTTTATCTTAGGAAAAAAAATAACCGACACGAATAACATCATTTTTCTTTCCTAATTAGCACATCAAGTCTACGTCTTTAACTATTTATAAATTATTTTTTCTCTAAAATTCGGTGGTTGAATTATCAATAATATAATTTATTAAGTATCCAGTTATTACAGTAGTTTCATTGTGAGATCTTGCTTCTTAGTTTTCTCACACAGAATGTGAGCTGCGGAAGCCTTAAATTATACAAATGGCAGTAGTATGATGCACATTTATAGATGGCAGTAACATCGCGTAAACACGGTATAAAAGGGCAGTGTACTGGTAGGGCTTCCATTTGTACTCAAGTGATTCATGAGAAAAAGTTTCTGATTATAGCCGCACGACGAGAATTAATAGACTTCGAAAGCGGGCTGGTAGTTGGAGATAGACGCATGGGACATTCCACTTAGGAAATCGTTAGGGATTTCGATTTTCCGAGATCATGTCAAGTGTGCCGAGCATACCTAATTTCCGTCATAACGACTCACCACGGACAACGCAGTGGTCGACAGCTTTCACTTAATTACAGAGATCAGCGGCGTTTGCATAGAGTTGTCAAAGCTAAACGACAAGGAAATAACTGTAGAAATCAAAGTGGGACGATACGACAAACGTTAGGACAGTGAGGCGAAATTTGGCTTTAATGGGCTATGGCAGCAGAAGATCGATTCGACTACCTTCCTAACAACACGACATTGTCTGCAGCGCCTCTCCTGGGCTCATGACCATATCGATTGGACCTTAGATGACTGGAAAACCATGGCTTAGTTAGGAGGCGCAGATCCCAAGAAACCATGGACCCACGTTGTTAACAAGGCACTACGCAAACTGGTGGTGGTTTCATATTGGTGTGGCTGTTTTTACATGGAAAAGACATTTAGTCCAATCACATGTGGACTGTTTTTTCATGAAATATTTCTTTAATCCATCTGAACCGATCATTAACTGGAAGTGACTATGTTCAGCTAATTGGAAACCACTTGCAGCCATTCATGGACTTCATTTTTCAAACCGACGGAATTTGTATGGATAACAATGCGCCATGGCACCGGGCCACAACCGCTAGCGATTGGCTTGAACATTCTGAATAATTCGAAGGAATTATCTGGCCACTTAGATCGCCTGACATGAATCCTATCCAAAATTTACGGGAAATAATCGTGAGGTCAATTCGTGCTCAAAATCCTGCACCGGAAACACTTTTGCAGTTGTGGAGGACTTCAGAGACAGGACGGTTCAACACTTCAGCAGGGAACATCCAACATCTTGTGCATGCCACGTCAACTTAGTGCACTTCGCTTGACAAAAGGAGATCCGACACGATAGTAGAAGGAATCCCACGACTTTTGTCACCTCAGTGCAATTGCAGGTGAGATGTGTTAATATTCGATTTCTTTCAGGTAACTATGTTCTGTTAATTAGAGTCTTTTCATAAAGAAGTGAAACGTCGGCGCCATTGGCGACATGTAATTGACGAACATGGTTCTTGCCGGTTTTTAATGGTCGTTGTACACAAGATCGTCGTAATCCGTTAAGAATTCAATTCTTAAACATTAAAATGTCAAGTACGCAGAATTGACAATCCGTAGTTTGTGTTTTCTTAAAGCAGATGTGATAGTGAATTCCATTCATCAGATCGACCTTTTGTACTCTCTTTCCTGGAAAATTCAAGAATACGCCGCGCAACGTCCAGTAAAAGTACTTTTATATCATCACCTTCTTGTGTCTGCAATGTTTTTAAACTCGGAATGTTTTTTAAACAGGAGTTTGGATTTTTACCGTCATTCTCTGAACTACTGCATTGGGTGAACAGAGTTCATCACACGCCTGGGCATTTGGGTAGAATCTTTATTCAGAATTATTTTTTGTTCTTGAATATATTTACACATTGAGAGTCTAATTGAATATGTTTTAAAAAATCCATATTAAGTCGGATAATCACATGAATGGGAGAAAAACTGTTTGCAAAAGTTTACGTTAAATATACTGCAGTGACGGGGGAGTTCCAGATGTTCCGTTATTGACGTGGGCTAGATAATATCCCCCAAAAAAGTTTCAAATGGCTGAAAACATGGGGTACTAATGAATCCTACGTCAGTGATGTGGAAGTTTCAGAGAGTCATTACCATTCACTCAAAAACCTCCCAAAGAAATGTTTCAAACGCGTGTAAACGTGAGGTACTCATATATTAGGTGTCATTCATTATTATGAACTCAAGAACATGCTATACAGGATTGTTGAAACGCGGGATACTTACGCATCTGCGGCCAGACGTCGGTAGTGGACGAGTTCCAGAGGCTCATGTCGAGCTCCTTGCCCGGGTAGATGATGGTCTCGACGACGGCGGGCGTGGGCACGGGGTCGGCCTGCAGCAGCGGCAGGAAGGCGCAGCAGTGGTAGGCGTAGGACAGCACCAGCGTCTGGATGTGCGGGAAGCTCTCGGGCGGAGGGAACTCGCGCAGGGCGGGGTTGTTGAACGCCTTCAGGTGCAGCAGCTGGCCTACGCCCAGCGACGGCAGCTCCGGGAACACGTTGTTGCCCAGGTTCCTGCAACCAGCCATGCACACAGTCACAACGCGCCAGAGGGATGAACAGCAAGGGCTGACGCCCGCCTATGGTCCGATTAAAATACGTTGACACTTGCATGTGACATACGGACGCCTCTCCCGTTTCCATGGAAGCTGCTAATCACAGAGTGAACTAGTGGTGTTACAGAAAGGCACAGACTTTCCCGTATTAGTTTTCTATTTCCTTGGGTCTCCTCTAGCTATTTCGAATTGCAACATACTCGTGCCAACTGCAATCTATCGCCGCCCAAAGTACTTTTTTGACATTTTCTTAACTTTTCGTTTCTCTCATGGCAGCACGGAAATATTAATTTTAGAATATTGAAGAACAGTCAAACCTCGTTCTATATGGCAATTTTTTCTTTGAACAATTTAGAGCCGTTCTTAAGAAAATGGCATTTAAGCGCTACTACAAATGCGAAATTTCTAGCTCTTTTTCACATTTTTTTTGAGTTTTTGAAACACTTCATTTGAAGTAATTTAAAGCATTTTAACGTACAAATAAAATATTCTTGTCAAATTGCTCGTAATGTGCATATTAACGGTGTGAGAGAACTTGAAAAAAATTACATTTGTGTACTTTTTGCAAAACCAAAAAAATGCCCCAAAATGAACTTTACATCTTATTAAAGAGCGCAGTTGGTATTGTCCGTTCCAAAAGTTTGAAGACAAAATATGGAGCCATTTATGAGAAAATGACGTTTGAGCGTTTCTGAAAATGCTAGTTTTCACAGAAAAGGTTGAGTTTTCGAGAAACTTTACTTGACATTATTTAAAGCTCATGCTCTCGTAAATACACTAATGTCAACAAATCACCGCTAATATAAATATTAACGACGCGAGGACAGGTGAAAAAATTACATTTTTGTAATTGATGAAAAAACAAAAGAATAGGGTAATACGGCTTTTATGTCAACTCATAGAGTACATTAGGCACTTTACCTACTAAAAGTTTAAAGAAAAAAATTTGGACCCGTTCTTGAGAAAATTTTGAAAATGTTCGGGGAGCTTTATGTAAAGTACACCCAAAAATTAAGTTTTTTTTTCAAAATCTCAGAGCTTCCACTCAGGCCAGATGGGCAGGGGTTTCTTCAATTTGGAAAAAATTGTACGTATATTTTAGGCGCTAGTGTTGTTCACATACACCGGACAAATAGATGGACGGACGTTTGGCTTTCAATTGGTTTTTCGGTATCAAGGACTTACAAAATAGGTATTTTGGCTACACCACGTGTTAGGGGATTTTTATTTCTTAATTTAGCAACTGAATTTATCCACTTTTTCGTTATCACGGCCCGGCAGCGAATTTTTGTTTGCCGAAAATTTGCCATTTTTTCGCGCAGCATTACATAACTTTTCCTATACTACGTATATTACTTCGTATATACCTACGTATACGGGAAAGTAGAAAGTGTCTAGGTCGCTGAGTATCCACTGACGAACTGGAAACCTATGAGTATCTTGCAGCAAATCTTCCCTCCCACTGCTCACGTTCCTGCCTATGCTATGCGCGCATTCTGGGTTGAGACATGTATTGAGGTTTGACCTCTATCGCGCAAATTTTGTGCGTGCGTTTTGTCGTAGTGGCTTTTTGTGATGATTCGGTTTTCACTTAATTTTCTGTCAGTTTATTTAATGCTCATTTTATGTCATTTATTTTTATTACTTCGTTTTTATTAGTTTTATTTCATATTACCACTGACTTGGAAATGCCCAAATCACGAGGATGAAGTGGTCGACCCAGAAAGTGTTTACCTTTGTGACCCAGGAACACGTTCTCAATGGTACGTAACGTGGCAACGTCACTCCCCTCCCCCCGTCCCCAACTTCATTTAATCGGACTATAGGCACCCTAGGCAGCTGCCTAGAGCCCCAATCTCAGACGGGGCCCCAAATGATTGGAATAAAATACAATAAGGAGCACCACTAACATTTTTAACATTTTTTAATTCAGAAAAATTGAAAAGAAATTTTGAATTATTTGACTAATTGTACACTCTTTTCAATATTATTTATTTGATTCAGATTTTAGAATGCTTGGATTGCTGGAATAATAATTATAAAGAAGAAATTTTACCACAATTAACTTTAATTATTAAATAATTATTTTACATCATGTTAAACATTAATATTTTGTCCATTATTTGTTTTCAGTTCAATATCTAAAAGGAGGAGCCCCCCCCCCTCTGTCGATCGTCTAGTTCTTGAATTTTTTCTCATTCGTTCTCCCTTTTAATTTTTTGTATGATTCTAAATTTATTTGAAGAAAAAACGCAGGCAGAGCTCCTTCAAAACACTGCAATTTTGGCATCAATATGTTTACATTTGAAAAATATATTATTTTCGTGGGCATTTGCATACGATTTTTACGCGAATACACTGGCCTTCCCAACCCTCTCTCTTTCCCTCTCTGTCATAGCAAAAGTGGGTGAAATAAAAGAAAACAAAGTCAACAATGTTTATTTCCCCTCTCCGCTCAAATCGAAATAAACATCGGATACACATTCTTTTACAGTGACGATCTGACCCCAACGAAGCGCAATAAAAGATCGCTTGAAAGTTGTCTTCTCATGTTTTATGAACTTTTCGTTGTACAATTACTTTACTTTAGGAGAGGTAACTATTATAACCTAGAGAGTGGTGTCCGCACATTTCTACCGACGTACTGAGTACGCACTGTATTTAAAATTATCCAATGAATCACTAATAAAATCAACTGAAACCTCTCCAAAACGTCTGTCTCCCCTGGTCAGGAGAATCACTGTCTCCATCTGGCTGGGACTTTACGAGGTCGTTCCTCTCCTCGGGCAGGAGCTCGGTCGCTCCGTGGGAGACGAGGGGTCGCGGCCCGATGGCTTGTGCCCTCCGAGATAGTGACGGGCGCCGCGGCGGAGAGTAGGGGTGGGCGGGGCTATCGCAGGCGATCTGCGCTGCGCTGACGGTCGTCGGGTGGTGTCGTGAGGCCGGCACACATTTAGGAACCGGCGCTAGAGAATGTCCCTCTGACACAACGCAGCGCGCCGGGCGCCGCGTTCTGCGCATGCCCAGCCAGTATATTCCTACCCTAAAACCAGGGCGTTTTTGCACGCCTTAGCGGGCAGCAATCAACTGCAATTTGATCTTCTACGCATGCACAGAAGATTGATAGTACTTTCGATTGCTTTAACGTTCGAGGGTGCAAAAACTCCCTAACATCTCTCCCCGATCTCTCTTATCTCTCTACGACATCACAAAGAGTCTCCGTGTCATTTCCTGTCTTCGCGTTTGCGGTTCGACATTATCAGGGAGTCACCTATTCTGTGACAAATGGCCAGTCGTGATGTGCCAAAACATTGAATGAAGAAAAACGAGACATGACGGTCATTTTTTTCAGTTCCGTGGTTAGTGTGGTTGATTCATATGTCGCGCCAAATCGCCAGTGACATCCTCCAATGACGATCTGTATACGACGGAGCGACTCTAACCGATGATTTTAACTTACTAGGACCAACCAGGTCCAGGGCTAGGCCTTTTGTTGACCAATATAAAACCAACGGGATCCCGACGACACAGTGATCAACATCATTTGACACACCCACCCTCCCCAAAAAAATCTTACAATACTCACCATGCTGGATTGACTAAAAATTTTAGCAGCTCATTCAGCACCGTGCAAAATGCATACAGGTATATTTTTAAGTGCCAGGCAGCACTATAAGAATTGTTTTTGCGAAATATAGTAATCGGACCTGTTGTGACCTCACTACTTGTCGCTGCGCGGAAATCGGCTAATGCTCTAAAATTTTGTAATATTTATTCTACTTGTTTACTAATTTCTGAGAGCCAACATTCAAAAAGTGCGCTGAATTCAGCAGAAATGAGGCGAGCGGCGGTGCGAGGCGGGAGAGGCGGAGCAGCGCTGGAGTGAGGAGGGCGGCCACCGGGGCGCTGTCATCGCGACGAAGACTGATCGCGCCCTGCCGGCCCATTCAGCTGGCGTGGTCCCCTCTGAATCCCCGAACGCCTAGGCAGCGGGTGGGGGACGGGGGAGGGAAGTGAACACTGGGCAACGGGCGCGAATGGGAGGGCGATGATCCGCACGAGAGCAAGGGAAGAACACGGCGTCGTTACACAAAAAGCTCAAGAATTCCACAATTTAAGAAAAGAGTAAGAGGTACACTACTTTCGGCCTCCTTTTACTATCACCACACAGATAATATTTAAAAGGAAATAGTATATGAATTATTTACTAAATTCGTTTTTCTCCCTATTCATAAATTTACAGCACCATCATTTTGAAGCCACTAAACATTAAAAAATGAGCTTTCTGAACAATCAAATTCAGTAATTGGGGTCAAAGCATTCTTCGGAGTGTCAAAACGGTGATCTTTTGTTATATTTCCAACGGAAATTTTCAAATATTCATCTTTTATATTTATTTCTTATATGTTTTATTTATTGGTTTTATTGTTAGAGAAACAGTTTGTAATATGCATCACGGTAATTGCAAACGCAAATTCTGGATTTGATTCTATACATTTGTGCAGTGGCGGCTCGTGATCAAATGTTCAGAGCTTGCAGATCAACGGTGGATCCCGGGAAGGGTGGATCCCACTCCTACTCCTGTTCATTTTTTTTGTAATTTTATTGAATTTATTCAAAACCATATATCATTGTATTCGAAAACATTATTTCAATGAAGCACTCGCAGATGTGATATCAAGATATTTAGATTCTAAAAAGGTGTTGCATCCTTAATTGACAATAAAAGACATGGCCAACAACAAAGCTTATCTTTAACTTCACTATCTGTTAGCTATTTGAATAATACTATGAAAGATTCAATTTTCTTGCATTTTTTCGCCAGATCGATATACAACCATACTATCCACCTACTCAAGATAGGAGTAGGTCGACTATTGTCTCTAATTTGTCTGTTTTCTACATCGTTAAAACGAGAAGACGGTGGGCGTAGTAGTTCATTCATTGTATATGTCATAATATTAACATAAAATCAGATTTAAATATAAAAAAATGAAGTAACACTAATAACCTATAGCATACTAATTTAAAACGAAAAATGAATACTTCCTAAATAATAATAATAATAATAATAATAATAATAATAATAATAATAATAAATTTCTCTGTTTTTTAGCTCGTCAACAAAACAGTAAACACTTGCGCTACGCGGGTTGCATATGAGTGGAAATCGCAGTCTAACGTGCAGGTAGGTAGCAAGCGAATTCGCTGGCCTACGCACATCGTGCATGCGTCAAGTATGGACACAGCATGCTACTGCTCTGCGCTCACTACTGGGCATTTTCTCAGAAATCAGTGCGAAGTGAGGCGTATCTACTCTGAGGCGTGCAATCGGGCGCATGTCGGTGAGAACAGATCGCATGGCCCACGGGCTATTAGAAAACGACTGAAATGGAAGTAATCGTGCCTCAATAATGAAATGTTCATTGTACATTTCCGGGTGAATAATACTTACACCATATCAAAATTGTAAGAGTCAAACTAGTATTAAGTAGATGGATTGCAAACTGGTATGCAATCGTATCCAGATTCATCAGGATAAGCAATGTCTACCTTGCCTATCCCAAGGAACATTGCCTTTGTGCTAGTAAATTGCGAATCTTTGAAGATGAAAAGAACTTTTTTTCCATAATGTGAGTACCTGGAATTAAGAATTCCAGTAGGAACACTCTTGCTATTATTAGAGATACCAAAATCCTATGTGAAAAGAGAAATATTGATCGTCGATTTAGAATAATGAGGATTCGCGGTCTTGAAGGAATGCCAAAAGGCTCTTGGTGGGAGTTAAATCTCAGAGATGAATAATATATGTGGCACTGACAAATATCTGAAGATGAAGAATGTGATGCATCAGTATGTGATAAATCTACAGAATATATCATTTGAAGTTTGCGCTGGCACCGAGAACGGGAGCATTGATCGCAATATCTAGAACATCCATCTGCATTTAGAATTTGTCAAATACTACTTCAGCATCCTTTGGACAGGACATCATTTAGTACAAAGTGAAAGGAATTTTTAATTTTGTTCGAGTAATTATTTTACCAAACATTAATTTAAATTATTGTTTTTTCTCTTCAATCCACAAGCTTTCCTCTTTTTCATAAATATGTTGCATGGAAATCTTCATATAAACAAAGGTTTCATATCACGATACGAAGAATGTTTTTATTTTAGGATTAATATATGACTAAACATTCGATATTTTGCACTGTGTAAGTATGTGTCGGTACCAGTACACTATATGAAATTATTAAGTGGAAAACAAATATACAAGTGACAGTATTCACAACTTTATATCACTTAGTTATCATTAATGTTGTATATAATTGTATTTAGGAGGTAAATATTATTAAATTAATATAAAAATAGAAGAATAATTAAAAGAAAGGAAAGAAGATGCATATGTGTTTCTTAGAAATTACAGTCACATTTCATTTTCTCCTTAGAACATGAATACTGTCAAAAAGAAATAAGCCAAAGACTTAGGCATGTTGAAGTTTATATCAATTAGAGCAAACAACGATGTTCCACAGTCCGCGAAGTGCTATGATTCCTTGTTGTGGCACTTCTAAAATTTACATTAGGGAAATGATATGTACATATTATGTTTGATCATGAACACTAATTATCCTTTAATATTCCAAACGTTGAATGAGAACATAATGAATTAAAATTTTTAAATGTTAAAAATTTCAGTTTATCGATAAATTGGTATAGACATATTTTTTAATTTTTAGGGTTCAATTATTCCTACAATATGTCCTCAACATGCTTCTGAACATGGTCTTATTTCAAGGTCGGTTTTCAAACAATAGATTTCATTTAGGAAAAAAATATATTTCTTCAATTTTGTAACTGTCGGAAGACGCCCAAAACAATTGTACTTCAGCAATTTTTTTGAAAAATAAGAAATTTCAGGGAACATGAGACCTCCACCATTTTCTTAAGTGTCCTTTACGCTCTCAGAGTGCAAAGTTTAGTAGAAAAACTAGAACCATTTTTGAGAAAATGTTGAAAATGTATTGAGGTTTTATGTCAAGTACCGTCAAAAGACAAAATTTCCCTTTGAAACTCCCAAAGCCTAGAGTTCGTTCAAATTGGTTGGGGAATATCAATTTTGGAGAAAATCAGTTGCATGGTTTTAGGCGCCAGTGTTGACCACGGTCGGTTAGGAGACGAACGTTTTGCCGTCCATCGATTTTTCGTTATCAAGCATCTACAAAACACGGATTTTGGCTAACCACGTTTTAAAGAAAGTAATTTACTATGTATAAGAACATGATATCCATTTTTTGGTTTCCAGAACCCGACAATAAGAGTTTTTCTGACGAAAATTCCCTGTTTTCTGGCGCACGATTACAATACTAGTACTTTCTCTTCGAGTACATTCGTAAGGGCAAGAGAGTAAAAACAACGGTCATTTGCAGCCGAATATTATACATCAAAGTGTACTCCATGCGAAGATGCCTTGCAGTAAGAAAGGATACGCCAAGCAGAATCAGCGGCACAGGTAGTTGACAGCGAGAGATAAATCCGCAGTCCACACATCACGGTCGCGAGAAGAGTGTGCGATAGCGAGCGGGCTGCTGTGGCTCAAATGTCGACCATGCGAAGTCGCGCGCTGGAAAAATGTTTGAACGATTGGTGGGCGATCGCACAGGAAATGCAAGTTCTCGCGCGAGAAAAGGAACAGGCTCCGCGACATTCCACATTCGCTCCCTGAGAATGACTTCGCGGACCGTTGGCATCGCCTCATTGGACCTCGCCGGCGACGGCGCGCTGTGAATGACTGCTCTTCATCAAGAAGTCTAGGCATTAGTTTCCAGGCAAAACGATTTAATATTTCATTATCAACGGAAGAAACGTTCGTAATTTTTCGCGATCACCCTTCGAAGTGCGGGAAGGAATAAAAGCGGAACAAGCTAGGTCGTACGTCGCCTGAATTGATGCAGTCAGAATTTGAAGTTAAAGCTGATAACGATGACGACAGGTGTGTTTGCTTTAGCTTATGTTTAAATGGAGCAAATGTCACTAACTTTGTGGTTTTATTTCTTTGACCAAGAATATTATTTGCATAAGAATGTTTCATGTGATGAAATGACGGAATCAAAAAATATCTCAACGTCATAAATGATAAATTTTAATTTGACCCAGTTACGTTTGCACAATTATTTCAATGGACGACACAGAAGAAGCTAATGAAGAGAAATTCGATTTGTGTGACATCCTTTATCAAAACAATGTTAACTACGAATTTGGCATTGTCACACAAGCCGAAACTATCTCAGTTATGAAAACGAGATGCTGCACTCACAATCTCGCTAAACACAATTTCTTTTGAACTCATCAATTAACAAACAATGAAGTTAAATATGCCGACTGTCAGCAGTGATACTAATCATGGAAAATAAAACGTATTTAAAATATAATTGTACTAAGAATAATTTGCATTGTACTGTACATTTTTCACATACTTGAAATACTGGTATGTCATTTTGTGGTGTGTATGTGTCCTATTGCATTCGCAAGAATATTATTTTCCCTTCAAATTTTCAAACAGCCTCACAGCATTAAAGAACTGTATTTTCACTTCTTTACTCCACTCCATTTTCAGAAACAATTTAAAGGGTAGGAACTACCAGAGGAATCAATCTGTTATCATTTTATTCAAAAGCAATGCGACTTCTCCCTATCTTTTCCAGCTAGAGAAGTACAAAAAAAGACCCCCTTCCTTCATAAAGATAATAACAAGGGTGCAGATTTTAATGAAATGTGACTTTTATTTTCTCGTTACCGCTATGGCGCTCGAGAGAAAGTAATGTAATGCTGCGCGAAAACCGGCAAATTTTCGGCAGCAAAATGCATAATACAGGGCCCTAGTAACGAAAACTAGATAATACAATTTCTAAATTTAGGAAAAACTCCTCTATCACATGTTGTAGCCAGAGTCCATGTTTTGTCGATCCCTGATACCTAAAAATGGAATGATCGCAAAACTTCAGCCTGTCCGTCCATCTATCCGTCCGTCTGGGAACAACGCTAGCGGCTAAACCGTTCAGATAGTTTTCTCCAGAACCGATATTCCCCAATCGATCTGGATGATGTCGCAGCCCTTTGAATTTCAAACCGATATTTTAATTTGGGGGTAACTTTACATGAAGCCCCTCGGACATTATCAAAATTTTCAAAAAAATACTCCATTTTTATTGATTAAATTGTGTTGTTGGGCAGTGTGAAGGACGTTTAAGAGAATGGTGCAGGTCTCATGTTCGCTGAAAACTCTAATTTTTGGAAAATTGCAAAAGTTCAAAATTTTTTCGGTGTCTTCCTATAACTAAAATATTAAGGATATACATTTTTCCCTCAATGAAATCAATTCTTTAAAGATAGATTTTGAAATATGGACATGTACAATTTTTCGAAAAATTGAATACTTTTCGCGTAAAGCATGAAAATAAGGGCGAGAAAATACATGCTATTTTAGCACCACTAGTTCTTTTCTTTAAGAGCATTTTAAAACCATTTACATTATTATTATTGAGCATTTTTGCGATGTTTTAGTTCATCAAAATCCGCTCCATAATAATAACGATTCCACTTCCTTCCTCACAAGGTGCCCTTCTATTGAGCCCTCTCCAACTGAGAACTTTTAAGACTCCTTCAGCGATCTATTCACAAGGGTGCGTCGATTCCGTCGGAGCGTTCTCTAAGCGTGGTCCGCTCCGCCCTTATCGCCTGGTCGACGGGGAGGGCACGCACGCAGGCAAGAGGTTCCACGGGGCGGAGAGGAAGGGGCGAGGTGGGTAGAGAGAGGGAGGGACTCGAACGAGAAGAAGCTGGCGGGAATCATCGCCCGATTGCATCCCGCGGACAGGGCCCTAACACCCATTTCCCAGATAATCTCTTTTATTTTCTTTACCTGAGAAGGGATGGCCCGATTGCATCCCGGACAATGTTTCTCGAGGAGGAACGAAGAAACAATTTAGTTGTTCACATTTTCTGATCTGTGTAAATACATGTTCTAGCTCCAGTCGAGAGAAAACTTCGAACACAGTGGAATATGGCAAAACCTTCGGAACTATGTATGCAATCTAATATAGTTATTTAAATTTTGCATATTTTAAGGGAAACCCATGATCCCTCTTTCCTCCTCCTTAAAGCAGCCCATGATTATGTAGAAATCAGTTTCAACAAATAAATAAGAACAATCGATACAATTTAATTCCAAAATAACAAGCTTTTCCTTACATTTTCTGAAATCTATTATTATCTTACAATACTAGAGTTATACAATTTTAACAACGTTAAATCAGTTTTAACGGCGTCGATGGTGTGATGGTTAGCATATCGGACTGTTATACCCAAATTCGCGGGTTCAAAGCCGATTGGAGGCCAAAAGAATCCTTCATACGCCTTCCTTCGGATGGGAAGTAAAGACATGGCATAGATTTACTATGATTTACTGCATTTAAAAGATCCTCAAGCCTAAATGACGCCTTTGAGCTCAATTCAAATAGCCTGTTTCGTGGCCTGGCTTGAGAAAAGTTGACCGCAGGATGCAATCTGGATACGTCCGACGCCGGGTCACGATTGAATGGCTGCCGGTGGATGCGCTGAGACACAATGAAGCCAGGGCACTAGCAAGGCGAGGAGCAATTGCTTTTACAATTAGTAATGGCACGCCGTCGCCACCGTCGCTTGCCTTGTACCATTCTCGCTCCACCGAAATCGTCTCTTGCATTGCCACCATTGACGCCGACGACACCTCCAGCATCAACAGCACATCAGCTGCCTGCTCTACTTCCGCCGACGCCATTGTCTCCATCCCAAACTACCTCTACAGGGAGGATTGCCGATGGCCCGATATCGGGCCTAATCCTCACCAGCATCACCACCAGTACCACCAGCGTCCACCATCACCATTACCTCCCCTCCTCCCCCACTTCCACCACAAGCACTTCCCCCCATCGACTTCATCATCACCGACACCTGCACCGCCGCGATCTCCACCATTTCCATGCTCATCTCTCCAACAATTTCTACTCAAATATATCCTCAATAAACCAAATAGCCCACTACAACCTAGCCACACTTAACGAACGCAACAGACATCCTCTACATACCTTCCTCAATATATTCTGAGATGTAAACTAAGCGTAGGTGCTCAATGAGTATCCTTAGCCAATTTTGTAGGTAGATTAGAAATAGTTTTTAGGTTAGGTTAAATGTAAGCCAGAAAAACTACATGTGAAAAAGTAATACTACTGAACCATGTATTAGTCATTCAAGTAATAAAATAAAATTAAAAAAAAATCTCCACCATTTCCATCGCGACCTCCACTACTACCCCGGTCTCCGCCGCCTCAACAGTCTCCTTCGCCGCCGGCAGTCTCGGCCACTTCCGCCCTGTGGCGGCGGCGGCGGCGGAGCGGAGCGGGCGGGAACGGACGCGGGATCCGCTTCTTGCGCGCGTGCCGCCGCCGCCGCCGTCCATTAGAGCGCGCGATTGCGGGTGGTCACCTTTGAGCGGATGCCGCGCCGCGCCGCGCCGTGCTGCTCTGCGCACCGCTACATCGCGCGCCGCCGCCACCGTTTTAATTGAGTGCTTTGCCACTCGAGGGGGAGAAAACGGTTTACGTCGATACGCGGAGTTCGTATACTTCAGAAGAAATAGAGTGATCGATGGGATGTGTCGCTTTGCTTAGTACAGAAATCTCGGGGCTTAAGAGTGCACGTGAGCAGAGAAGATGAGAAAGAATGTATTAAAACACGAACAGTAATACAAGAGACTTGTTGTCGACACATCATTCTCTGACGTAATTCGTGTGTAGGATGGAATATTTTTGTCTACAAAACCCAATATTCACCTCACAATGTTAATAGAAATAGTGAAGTAATTGTAATGTTACTAGCGTACCGAGCGGCAATTCACTCCCAACTTCCACGCTCCTCCGTATCTTTCCTTTCCCATATTAACAAGGTTAATAGACATATTAACAAGATTAATATGGGAAACGAATCTTCTTTTATGTATTTTTTAAAAACTGCACTTCTTGAATGCAATATTGCGCGAAAACCACTATAATTTTCAAAACTAGTGGTGCTATAAAATGGCACAGACTTCCCCGTCTTAGTTTTCTATTTCCTTAGGTCTGGGTCAGATATTCGGAATTGCCACATACTTGTCATCTATTGCCACCCCAACTACATTTTTTGACATTTTCTTAATTTTTTGGTTTCCTAATGCTAGAACGGAAATGTTAATTTTAAAATATTAAAGAAAAATAAAACCTCGTTTTAAATGGCAATTTTCTTCGAAAAATTTTTTTTTTCAAAACAATTACGTTTAAGCGGTACTAAAAAAAGGTGAAATTTGAAGCTCTTTTTCACAGAAAAGTTTTGAGATTTCGAAACACTTCATTTGAAGTAATTTAAAGCATTTTAACTTACAAATAAAATATTCTTGACAAATTGCTGGTAATGTGCATATTTAAGGGGTGAGAGATCTTTCAAAAAATTTACATTTGCGTAATTTTTACAAAAACAAAAAATACCCCAAATTGAACATTACGTCATATTAAAGAGTGCAATTAGCACTATCTGTTCGAAAAATTTGAAGAAAACATTGAAGCCATTTATGAGAAAATGGCGTTTGAGCGTTTCTGAAAATTGGCAATTTTGGGCTAGTCTGCAGAGAAAACGGTTGAGTTCTCGATAAACTTTACTTGACATTATTTAAAGCACATGTACTCATAAATATAATTCTGTGAACAGATTTAAACGGAAATACACATTTTCGTGCTCCCTGATACCAAAAATATGTTTTTTTCAAAACATACGTCCGTCTGTCCGTTTGTTCGTCAGTCCTTCTGTCGTCGATGGACAACACTAGCGCCTAAAATATTTGTAGAATTTTTTCCAAATTAAATAAACCCCTGTCGATCAGGCCTCACTCTGCGATTTTGGAAAACAGTTATTAATTTTTGGGGGTACTTTACAAGAATCCCCTGGGACGTTGATGTAGTTCCATAATCGCAACTGTATCGAGCAGTGTGGCGATTATGCACTCCTAGAGGCACGACCAGAAAGACGCGAAATGCTTTGAGATTTTCCATCGTGAATACTGGCCCTCACGCGCCAAGAAATAAAAACCCAAGTATAGTTTCACTTGAGCCGTTGGAGCCACCACACAGCGTAGCATTAAATGCTGCCATTGCAGGGAATAGCCAATTATCGATTTGCAACCCTTAGCCTAATTGCAGGTAATTCCGCGAGATCGGGCGTTGCTGCGGGGCGTTCTGCGCAAGCGCGAAGCTACTACTAGACGAAGAAGGCCGAGGTGTCAGTGGTGTTGGAGGCGGCATCTGATGATGAAGCCTGTCGCGCTCAGATCGAGAAGAAAGTGTTTATATTGCGAATTTGCATACTCGTGCTTGGTGTTTTCAAGAGCGTTTACACAACGTACAAGTGCTTAAGGTGCTAACGTAATCGAAGCAATGCTGTATGGCAAACAAGATTTCTTTAGCTAGAGAAATAACAAACATAAGGCAAAAATGAATTAGTATTTTCAATGATAATACTTGTCTTCAAACAATAAAAGGTAGAAAAACTTTTTAATTTATTAATTTATCAGACGAATAGTATTATTTACTTTAAAATTATGAATCAAGAATCCAAACGTACGAATAATTACTACGATTGTAATTACCGTGAAATGAAAGATCAGAAGTATATTTAATAAACTAGTGGTGCTACAGAATGGCCCAGACTTACCCGTATTAGTTTTCTATTTCCTTGGGTTCGGGCTATCTCTTTGGAATTTGCAACACACTCTAGCCAGCTGCCATCTATCGCCACCCAAAGTAATTCTTTTTGACATTTTCTTAATTTTTCTGTTTTCTAATGCTAAACCGGAAATGTAAATTTTAGAATATTAAACAATACAAAAACCTGGTCCTAAATGGCAATTTTCTTTTAAAAATTTGTAGCTATTTTTAAGAAAATGGCGTTTAAGCGCAAGTAAAAATGCGAAAGTTGAAGCTCTTTTTCGCAGTAAGTTTTTTTGTTTTCAAAAAACTTCATTTGAGGTGCCTACACTCACAAGTTACAGATTGCTAGTTAAACGTTTACAGATTGCTAGTAATGTGCATATTAAAGATGTGAGAGATGTTAAAAAAATGCATTTGCGTAATTTAAAAAAAAACGAAAAATACCTCAAAATAAACTTTGCGTCATATTAGAGAGTGCAATTAGCACTATCCATTCCAAAAATTTGAAGAAAATTACTTGAGCCATTTAAGAGAAAATGGTGTTTGAGCGTTTCTGACAATACAGAATTTTAAGCTAGTTTTCACAGAAAACGGTTGAGTTTTTGAGAAACTTTGTAGGACATTGCCTAAAGCTCACGCACTCTGAAATATAATAATGTGAACAAATCGCCTCTAATCTAAGTATTAAAAATGTGAGATACAAGTAAAAAATTATGTTTTTGTAATTTTTAAAACACAAAAAATAGAGCAATATGGTGTTTACGTCATCTCTCAGAATACATGAAGTACTAACCCTTCCAAAAGTGTGAAGAAAAAATTTGGAGCCGTTTTTGAGAAAATGTCCGGGGGTCTTCATGTAAAGTACCCACAAATTTTACAGAATCTTTTTCAAAATCTCAAAGCTTTGACTCGGGCAAGATCGACAGGGGTTTCTTCAATTTGGAAAAAAAAATCGTCCATATGGTTTATGTGCTAGTAGTGTTAACAGACGGACGTTTTGCTTTCAATGGGTTTTTCGGTATCAAGGACTTACAAAACAGGGATTCTGGCTACACCACGTGTTAAGGTCTTTTTTTTAATTTACCAACTGGATTTATGCACATTTTTCGTTACCAGGGCGGCAACGAATTTTTTTCTGCCGAAAATTCGCCATTTTTCGTGCAGCATTACATAACTTTTCCTATACTACGTATAGAACGGTAATTACAATCATACGTGCCCACTAGCCCACATGGTATTGTTTTGTATTTTGCAACTACAATTGAATACTGACAGACTGATGAAATCTATTATGTATCAATTAAATTAACATATGACGCGTTTCATTTACATTTTAAGAGTTTTCGTTCAATTGCGCCAACTGAAATGCCATCAAAAGTCAGTGCATGTAGTCATTATGAAACACGCGTTACACCAACAGGATTGTTACCAAATTCGTTTTGCGATGTGTCGTATGACCATCGCACGCCGCCACCCCAGTGTCACGCCGCATTAACAGAAGCTCGGAAGGACAACGGGCTCCCTCGCCTCGCCTTAATCAGTTCCGCACAGCTGCGAAGGTCTTCCCGAGCCCTCAACCATAAATTCAATCCTCTTTGTGCCTCCAACAAAATGACTGACTTCCAGAACAACTGCGTTAGGAACACGGGCGCTACTACGCAGTACGGTAATCCCCTTGGCCCAATAAACATATCAAAGTCACAGCAGAAGAGCCACGCGCGCGCCTCTCTGTTCTAAACAATGCCATCCAATGAGAAGCCAGGAGGCGTCGGCCCCGACATAGCGATGATCATTTTATCCAATCAGTTCACGAATGACATAGAAAATTCTGGAATTCAACAAACCGACCTATGAAAACGCTTGGCAGGAAGCACGTGACAACCCTTGCATGGTGTGAAAGAGAGAAGGGGAGAATCACAGCGAGAGGCTTGAATTTTAGACGGGTGAAAAACACGAGAGAGGGTGGTCGATCAGAGAGAGGGCAGAGACATAGCCGAGGACGGTCGAAATTGTCATCAGCATAAAAGTTATAGTTAGAGAGCGGCCGAATATCGGCCCTTAACAAAATTACGAGTGAGAGCAGCGGCAAAAGACAACAGTAGCGTTTGGTGAGAGGCAAGCATAGTGCCGACCACCACGAGATCTGCCCGGCCTTCATCCAGCCGCGGAATTTATTCCACACAGCCAGATTTTGGCTTACAACGTCACACGCGGTCCAGGCGACGTTTGACGACCTGAGACGCGCGCCTGCACTACGTCATTGCTGCGCGGACACCCAACGCCGACATCCCGCGCGCCGGAGCATTCATCCCTGGGGGCCATTGTGAGGCCTGAGTTCCAACGCTCCAGCGTCGCCCTGAGGGTCCGGCCGCGTCAGTCAATCGATCGGTGAGCAATCCCGTCGCGGTGACGTAGCCACCACGCCATCAACATCCTGTAAGTGCTCATCACCATCACTTGTTTGTAGCCACAAACAGTATTTTC